>PVKP010000515.1:79455-167584 GCA_004027715.1 Plecturocebus donacophilus
AGGCCAGGCGTGGTGGCTCACACCTGTAATTGCAGCTCTTTGGGAGGCCAAGGCAGGTGGATCACTCGCGATCAGGAGTTCGAGAACAGCCTGGCCAACATGGTGAAGCCCTATCTCTACCAAAACACAAAAATTAGCTGGGCGTGGTGGCACATGCCTGTAGTCCCAGCTACTTGGGAGGCTGAGGCAGGAGAATCACGTAAACTCTGGAGGTTGAGGTTGCAGTGAGCTGAGATTGTGCCATTGCACTCCGGGCTGGCGACAGAGCAAGACTCCGTCTCAAAAAAAAAAATTAATAATAAAATTATAATGTAACAACTGATCAGGCACTTTTGAGCATCTGTGGATTTTGGAGACCAAGGGGTGTCCTGGGCCCAATCCCTCATGGATACCAAAGGGCAATGGCAGTACCTCAACTCCCACCTTTAACAATGACCAACTCATGACCACTCTTGTTTTTTCTACATCCGCTCACCTCTGTCCCCCCAATTATTTTGAATTACATATCAGACATAGCATTTCATTAGAGATTACATTTTAAAACTGCTGCTTATTGGCCAGGCATGGTGGCCCACACCTGTAATCCCAGCACTTTGGGAGGCCGAGGCAGGCAGATCACCTGAAGTCAGGAGTTTGAGACCAGCCAGACCAACATGGCGAACTCCTGTCTCTACTAAAAATACAAAAATAAGCCAGGTGTGGTGGTGAGTGCAGCAAATCCCAGCTACTGGAGAGGCTGAGACAGGAGAATCGCTTAAACCCGGGAGGGAGGGGTTGCGGTGAACCAACATCCTGCGCCTGCACTCCAGCCTGGGCGACAGAGTGAGACTCCATCTCAAAACAGCAACAAAACTGCTGCTTATTGCTTTAAGGCTGTCTGGATATGTGAATCCCAAATAGCAGAGATAGGTCTCAGTCAAATTAGAAAGTTTATTTTGCCAAGGTTAAGGATGTGCCTGTGACACAGCCTCAGGAAATCCTGAGACTTGGGCTCAAGGTGGTTGGGGGTACAGTTTGCTTTTATGCATTTTAGAGAGACATGAGACATCAATCAATATGTGTAACATGTACATTGATTGAGTCCAGTAAGTCAGGACAACTCAAAGTGGGGTTCTAATCTATTTCCAGATTAGAAGTAGATAAGAGACAAAAGGTTGCATTCTTTTGAGTCCTTGGTCACCCTTCCACTGAATATACAATTTAGTCTGGCTCAGAAGTGAATCTGTAGTTTTAATAAACAGTCGGGAGAGGAAGCAATCAGATACGCATTTGTCTGAGGTGACCCTCAGAGGGATGACTTTGAATAGAACGGGAGGCAGGTTTGCCCTAAGCAGTTCGCAGCTTGACTTTTCCCTTTAGCTTAGTGATTTGGGGGTCCCAAGAATTATTTTCCTTTCGCAGAAGAGGGAATTGGGCTGGGGGTGGGGGCAGGGGGGAACTTCCCTCTGTTGCAGCTCCTTTGGGTACTTGGCCTTGGGCCAGGGAACGTTCATTGCCTGAGTTTCCTGTGGGTGACGCAAATGCCAAGGCTGTAAGGGGAGTCAGTGATGTCATCTTTCTCCCTTCTGCCTTTCCTCCTCTTCCTTATAGAACAGCAACCTCCAACCTCTAAACCCTGACAAAACAAAGCATGTTTTTCCAGTGGTGCAAATTAGACATTGCTATCTTTTTACATGAAGGGAAAATTTGTTTTTCCATTATCAGCAGGGTCATTCTCCTTTTCATGAGAACATGAAAAGTATTTTATTTTTATCTTTTATTGCGGTATTTCATATATGCATGTGTACACACATATATAGATATATACGCACATACCTTAAATGTATGGCTCAGTGGAATTTTGCATACGTACGTATCCACATGGCCCACACTCAGATTGAGATAGAGAACATTTCCAGTCCCCCAGAAGCTGCTGCTTCCCAGAAAAACCACCTCCACCCCCAACAGAGATAACCACTGTTTTAATGCTGGGACTCTAGTTTTGTCTATTTTTGAACTTCATATAAATGGATTCGTTAAGTATAAGTGGACTCTTTTTGATTTGGCATCTTTCACTCCAAATAATGACTGTTATACAAAAAATTAGCCGGGCATGATGGTGCACACCTCTAGTCCCAGCTACCTGGAAGGCCGAGCTGGGAGGATCTCCTGAGCCTGGGAGACAGAGGCTATGGTCAGCCATGATCATGCCACTGCACTCCAGCCTGGGTGACAGAGCAAGACCTTATCTTAAAAAACAAAAACAAATGATGATTGTGAAATTCATCCATGTTATAACAGTAGCTTTTCATTGCAATATGGTCTTCCAGCATTGCAGTATAGCATGGCTGTGTCACTTATTTATCCCTTCTATCATATAGCATCTAGTATTTCTTGAATTTTTACTCTGTGCCAAGATCTGTTTGAAGGACTTTAAGCAAAGTAGTTTAATTTTTAAGCTAATGTGTGAGTTAGCCATGTAGTTATTACATCGTTATAGACAGGAAGCTAAAACTTAAAGAGGTTAGATAATTTCTCCCCAAACCATGCAGCTAACATGATAGAGCTGGAGCTTCGACCCAGTCAGATTCTAAATTGGTGAACACTTTAGTGCTTCCAGGTCTAGATTTTCTGTTAAATGCATGACATGTGGCTTGGGCTTTTACACCAGACATGCAGTTTCTGGGTGATGATCTCTTTTCTGGAGGAAGATACGCAGACACAGAGAGCTTTGATCACCCAGACAAGGCTGCTCAGCCAATAAGTGGAGGAAACGGGGCTGCTGGAAGCCCGGAAACCTGGGTTTCTGGATTCCCTTTGTCTTAATTTTTTCAGTGTTTTCTTGGGTGGTGGTGAAAGCCTTTGTGTATTTCCATTCCCAGCAGAGTGCAATGCCTTATCACTCTGTGGTTCAGTTAGGACTCTTGTTTGCAAACAATAGAAACTGACTAACATAAGCCTGAAAGGAAACTATTCAAGAATATTGTATAGCTCACAGAATCAATAGGGAGGCTGGGAACCAGGCTTAGGTACTGTGGGAGGCAGGGCCATGCAGCCAGGTCCATGCGTAGGAACCTTTTGGAAGGGTGCTGCTTCTGTCCCTGTGACCGCCATCTTTTACTGACACATCTCCATATTGCCACTGGACCTCTGACCCAGCTACCACAGTCTTTAACAGGCCCTGAGTCTTCTGCAGCCTTCTCTCCAGATGCAGAGGCCAGGGCAGAGCATCTGAAGGACCAAGTATGGGCAGGTGCCTGGGTTGAGGCTACTGGTTGGAAGGAACCTCTAGCCCCTTTTGTCTTTTGGTCTTCCATGATGGGGAGAGGCCTTGCCTTTCCAACTGCTTTCTTTCTTTCCTTCTTTTTTTTCTTTTGATACAGAGTTTTGCTCTTGTTGCCCAGGCCTGGAGTGCAATGGTATGATCTCATCTCACTGTAACCTCTGCCTCGCAGGTTCAAGCGATTCTCCTGCCTCAGCCTCCCAAGTAACAGGAATTACAGGCATGTGCCACCATGCCTGGCTATGTTTGTATTTTTAGTAGAGATGTGGTTTCACCATGTTGGTAAGGCTGGTCTCGAACTCCTGACCTCAGGTGATCCACGGGCCTCGACCTCCCAAAGTGCTGGGATTACAGGTGTGAGCCACTGAGCTTGACCACAGTTGACTTCTTATCACCTTTCTCTGTGTTTAAGCTGATCCATATGCAGTAATTGTTGCTAAATAAAAGTTTAATTGCCTGAGCTAGACCAGATCAAAAAGGAAGTTTCTCCTCATGTTTCCAGTTGATTAATGTGTTGGTGAGCGGTGGGTCCTGCAAGCAGGAGAGGTGGTTAAAGGCAGAGGGCAGCAGCCTGGGGTGTTGTCAGCTTGAGCCTTCTATTTAGAGAAAGCATCTGGTTGTCTGAAGTGGGGAAAAAATTAGCTTGTCTTTTGTCTTCTAATAACACTATGTTTTTTGCAGTTGGGTAATGGGAGGGTTTTTGGCATTTCCAATTGGAAAATGTCACTTCAAAAGGCTACTGTCATGGCTTGGGAAATGTGATTAGCATGCAACAGACACAGCAGTATTTTACTGGTTTCCTCTTGTACTGAACTGGACTTAATTGCTTGTTCACGGAAGGCTTTTGTTGGAAATATGAGATTTTCCTTAGGCTAACTGCAATTTTAAATTATTCTTCTACCTTGAGTATCCATTCATTTATTCATTGATCCCGTGTTTACTGAATATATCAGGAACAGAATGACAAATAGAGCAAGTAAGCCCTGCACTCATGAGGCTTATAGTCTAATAAGTTTGAATTGGGATAGTTCTTAAAATATGTATTATTTTATATTCCCCTCTTGTTACTACTTTTAAATCTTAACCCCCTTGGTGGGGAATTAATATTCTCTCTCCTCTGTGTTAATCATATTGTCTTTTCCTTCTGAAATTTTTATTCTGTTTCCTCTTATCCTTTTCAAAAAAAGGACAAGATGTGAATGATGAACTCCTCCCCTTTCCATATTCACGGCTTGTGTATATCACCCATTGAGTTCACCCTATATAAAATTGCATTCGTATATTCTGGCTGAATGAAGAATTTTTAAAGCAATGGTAGGTTGTTGATTGTCTTTCTGCTCAATGAGATGGTTTTGAAGAGTTCAAATTCTGAAAGAGAAGGTACTATGTTTAATTACAGCAAGTCCAGCCAGAGTGTTGCCTGGGATGTGGGGTACTAAGAAAGCATGAAATAGATTATTTGTTGACCTCAAGGACAGGCTGTAGCAGAGATGGGCTAGGTGCACGGGAAACTCCTTTCTTCTTCCTGGGCACACAGCTAAACTTCTTTTTGTAGCTTGTCTGCATCATGGTGGGGTCTTGTGATTTCATTATCACTGAAGACATGAGTGTAAGTATTGCGTTGACTCCAGGTCAAAGCAGTGAAGAGTGGGTGTGCCTTCTCATCTCTCTCTTCCTTACAACGTCCTTCTGCTTGTGGATGTAGTGAGATTGGAGAACGTATGTGAGAACTTCTTTGGAATGTGTGCCCCGTAGCAGAATGGCTGGATTGCATGTTATAGGTTATGCATGTGTACTTACTGCGACTCATACCGGTTGCCACTCACAGTAGTGGCCCCATGTGCCACAGTAGTGTACACTCATCAGCAGTGCCAGAAGAGTTCTCTATCCCCCTTGATACTTGGAATTTTCCAGTGTCTTAGTCCATTTGTGCTGCTGTAACAGAATACCACAGACTGGGTAATTTATAATGAACAGAAATTTGTTGGCTCACAGTTCTGCAGGCTGGGAAGTCCAATATCAAGGTGCCAGCAAGATTTGGTGTCTGGTGAGGGCTTGGTCTCTGTTCTTAAGGTGACAGTTTGAACACTGCATCCTGTGGAGGGGAGGGTGGCTGTTCTTCATAGGGCAGAAGGGCAAAAGAGCTGAGAGAGACCCCCAATCCTAAAAGCCCTTATATTGAGGCATTAAGCCCACTCATGATAGTGAAGCCTTCTAATCACCTCTTCAAGGCCCCATGTCCCAATACCATTACATTGACAATTAAATTTCAGTATGAGTTTTGGAGGAGATAAACATTCAAGCTGTAAGATCCAGATTTTGTTGCTTTTTGTCAGTTTGTAGTTGTGAAAGACTGAACACCGATTGCGTACCAAAAGGTTGTTTTAAAATTTGAACTATTGGCTGGACCTGGGGGCTCATGCCTGTAGTACCAGCACTTTATTGGGGCTGAGGCGGGTAAATTGCTTGAGCACAGGCGTTCAAGACCAGCCTGGGCAACATGGCAACCACCCCCCGCCCCCCGCAAAAAAAAAATCCGGGTTTGGTGGCTTACACCGGTAGTCCCAGCTACCTGGGAGGCTGAGGTGGGGGATCACCTGAGTCCTGGAGGTTGAGTCTTTAGTGAGCAGTAATGGTGCCACTGAACTCCAGCTTGGGCACTAAAGTGAGACCTTGTCTTAAGAGAAAAAAAAAGTTGTCTTTGATATATGCACATCCCTTAAAAAGTCAAATGTGGGGTGTTGAGGTTAAGGGGTAACTAACTGCTTAATAGGTACAGAGTTTCCTTTTGGGGATGATGAAATGTTTTGGAACTAGATAAAGATAGTGATTTTACAACATTGTGACTGTGCTAAATGCCACTGAATTGGTCACTTTAAAATGGTTAATTTTATATTATGTGAATTTCACCACAAGAAAGTCAAATACTGATAAACATAACAGTCTGACACCTCACGCCTTCTCACTTTCCAGAGGCAACAATTTCAAATATTTTAACATTTTCTTCTGATATTTACCACTGTGTTTCTAGATGATGTGTGTCTCTTGATGTCTGTAGATTAATGTATTTTAAATAACATTTGTCAACTTGCTGTTATTATAGATGAAGTTAGCTTTGTGACACTTCTGTTTCTCCTCCGTCTTCCCACTAAAGTTATGTCCCAGTTTTCTGGCTCAACCAATATTCAGTCTTAATATTTTTATGACTATGTAAACATTGTTTGCTAGTGAGCCAAAGACACATTGGCATTTTCATATGCAGGCTTCCCCTGGAGTTAGTGATTGTCTTATTGTCCTTTATTTTCATAGTTCTTTCGTAGCATTTACTGAGTCTTCCCTCTCTCTAATTCCTCAGCATGTTTTCCATGTGCTAGATTGCTCGGATCATCTGACCCTCCTGTTCCTCACCACCATCCTCTGTCCCTGGAGCATTCTGTCTCGGCTTCAGGTTGTGGCAGTGCCCTACATGGTGTCATTGTGGGACTTCCTTTCTCACATCTGTCAGTGGGTGGGTGACCAGCCTTAAGCTTATTAAGCATACTATCTCGACTATAGAACAAGGGTTGGCATTTGAGCTGGGCCTGGGCAACCTCTTTGATAAATAACAAAACAACTATTTAAAAACTGTTCTCTCCATTTTTTGGTGGAGTACAACCTCCAGCAGCTTCCTGGTTTTAGACTTTACTTTATTGTACTTTCATACCTTGCTGTTATTTCAACACAGTTCAGAATTGTAGATGGAGAATGATTTTCAGTTATATTTTCTCTGTTATATTTGAGCTTTCAGGGTTGCTGTGAGATGTCTGATGTTGTTCGTATTCCTCTTCTTTTGTTTGGGCCTTTTTTTTTTCTTGCTGGAAGCCTTAAGGATCTTCTCCTTGTCCCATTAGTCTGAAATTTTGCAATGACATGTATGGGTCTGTGTTTCCTTATGCTGGGGAATTACTGGATTTGTTCAATCTGGGAGCGTCATCTCCAGTTCTAGGATATTTTATTTTTCTTTATTTCCATACCTTCAGTTTCTTTTTCTGAATTTCCTCTTGTATTGGACCTATGAATTGTTCTGTTAATTCCTTTCCTTTCTTATTCTTTCATTTCCCCCCTTTCCTTCCTTTCCTTTCCTCCTTTCTTCTTTCCTTACCCAGCTCTCTCCTTCCCACTCCTCCGTCTCTCCTTCCATTCCCTCCCCTTCTGCTCTTCCCTCCCCTTCCCCCTTCTCTGCTTTCCCTGCCCTTTCCCTGCTTCCCCACTCTTCCCCACGGCCCTACCTTCCTCTCCTCTTCACTCTCCTCTTCACTCTCCTCTCCTTCTCTCTTCTCCTCTCTTTCCTCTTCTCCTTCCATTTCTCTTTGTTTTTTTTTTTTGTTTGTTTGTTTGTTTCTACTTTCTGTAGTACATTAAAACACTTTTTATCATTGCATTTTAAATTTCTCAGAGTTCCTATTTGGTTGCATTTTGAAGTCCTGTGCTTTTTTCACTTTGTGGTTATTATCTCCAGTCTTTGAGGATATTACAATTGACTTTTTCTAAGTATTTGAAAAGGTAAAAACCATTCTTAGTCAGCCATACAAAAATGGTCTGCAGTGGACCAGATCTGGGCCTTGAGCTGTAGTTAGAAGATGATGTTCCTGACGCCTGCTGGAGAGGAGCCTGGCTGGGGTGGAGCCTGTGCATCTCGCCATCTCAGGTGTGGATTTTTACTTAGCCACTTTATTTCTATTTCTGTTCCTCAGTTCTGTGTGCCTTCATTTATGTGTGGTACATGCAGCTGCACAGCCTCCATGTCCATTAGCTCCCAAGATTTAGTCTCCTGCAGGGTTCGAGAAGGGACAGTTGTCTGGACTATCTGGGGTGGGTAGACACAGGGGTCTGACTGTTCTTCCTGTGTGTTTTCATCCAATCCTCCATTACTGGTCCTCATCCCACTCCTGTCACCTTGATGCCTGGAGCCCCCAGTTCCCAAACCCTTCCAGGATTCTACAGTGCTAATGACTTGCTTTTTCTTGGTACTTCTCTGCAGAAACAGAGGCCTTGCTTCATCTGCCAAGCTCCACCCTTCCATCCTCTTTCCATCGTCATTTATTGCAACTTGGGAAGATTGATTTGGGTTTTATAGATGTTGGAGTTGGGTTTTTGCTCTTAATTTTATTTGTGTGGGGGGTGTGTGTGTGTGTGTGTGTGTGTGTGTGTGTGTATGTGTATGTGTATGTATGTGGTAGTGGACAGTAAAGAGAATAGGAAGGGCCTTTATTCCACTCCATGAAAACTTTGAATCAGGGTCAAGCTTTTGTAAGCCTGAGTTAAATTATTTTTTTATTTGAATAGGGAGATTGGGATTTTCCTCACTCCAGATGTATAGCTGCAGTGGATTTGTAATACTGACTTCCTCAACTGTCCTCCTCTCCAACTCCCCATCCTTCCTCTTCTGCCATGCTCCCACCCTCTGCCACCTTTAAATAACCGACTGTTCTATGTTTTCAATTTACTAGATGATGGACATCCTACTCACTACTCAGCATTTCAGCTTGGATGTTTCGTAGACATCTCAAACTAAGCAGAGCCAAAATTAAAATTCTCAATGTCCATTCCTCTCCCTGCAATGCCCCTCCTCTTTCTTACCTTTCTTGGTAGGTACCAGCACTGTATTAGTATAATGTTGTCACACTGCTGCAGAGAAATAAAAGAGGTACAAGAGGTTGAATTGGTTTACGTTTTCATAGGCTGTACAGGAAGCATGATGCTGGCATCTGTTTGGCTTCTAGGCAGGCCTCAGGGAACTTACAATCATGGCAGAAGGTGAAGGGGGAGCAGGCATGTCACGTGGCAAAAGGAGGAGCAAGAGATGGAGCGGGGAGGTGCCACACACTTCTAGACAACCAGATCTTGTGAGCACTCACACAGTACCATCAGCACAGCACCAAAGAGGTGTTGCTAAACCATTCATGAGAAATCCATCCCCATGATCCAGTCCCTTCCCACCAGGCCCCATCTCTAAACTGGGGATGATAATTTGACATGACAGATCCAGACTGTATCCGTCAGTAATATGAAAGCTCCCTTAGAAGCATCAGCCACACCAGGTTCTTCCTTTGCTGAAGCCTTTGGTGGTTTCCCATGTCAGGATGACTCGATGGCTTCATATGGCCTGCACTGCCCTGCGCGGCACAGCCTCTGTGCGCCCTTCCAGCCTCTTCCTCTGCAACTCTTGCCTTTGCCTACTGCTACCAGCCCAGCTTTTCTACTCAATCTGTCCATTTTCTTCCAGCTCAGGGCCTTTGCACTTGCTGTTCCTTCTGCCTGAGAGGCTTTGCCCGAGACTTGTGAAGGCTGGCTCCTTCCTTCTCATCTTGCAACTCCAAGTTCAGGTGCCGCAGTCCTAAGATGCCTTTCCTGATGACGCTGTAGGAAGTGAATCTTGCTTCCATTGTTCTTCTAATTTGCTATAATTTAACATGGATATCTGACCAGTTTGCCTCTGTCACTGGTATTGTATTAACAGACTTGTGCAACTGGATCCCTGCTGTATTTTCAGCATCCAGTCTTACACCAGCACACAGTAGACATTTTAATAAGTAGTGACTGAATCCAAGAATGAACACTGGGAAGCTTAGAGCTGGAAGTGACTTCAGTGGAAATATCTGCAGTTGTTTCTGGAGCCCTAGGGATGGTAGCATATTTAAATCATTAATTCAGCACCATTGCTGTGGTCTACTCAATCCTTAGACCCTGGGCTACCATAGCATGCAAAACAGATGGAAGTCTCTGCCTTCAGGGACCTTACACTCTAGAGTTAAAGTTCTAGCAGTGGGGAGGACGGTGTGGACACAGTGGGGTTTCAGCTGTTGTGGCAACCTTTATTCTTTTACTTGGTCACTGGCGTGGATACCTCTGAAGGTTGGCTGACTTGTTTGCTTTCTAGCTTTGCTTCCGCCCCATCCCAGAGTGCTGGAAGCACGCCTGTGTCTCCCCTTGCTCCCGTCTTCTCTTAAGTCTGCACTGTAAGTCCTAATTTGATAGTGAAACTCATCTGTAAAGCAACTGAATGTTTTCCCTCCAGCCAGACTCCAGCATGCCCTTGATAGAATGGAAGGTCACCTATGGCCTGTTCTGTCCAGCTTCTAGCCCACCCAGCCCTTTAGTGCCTACTCCAGTCCCTTTATTCAGCCGCATTCTCCTTTGATAACTCAGTGTGGCATATGCTCAAACTTTGGAGTATTCCACAGTAAAAGCTAGTTGAGTTTATTCCTCAAATGCCTGAAATAACACTTGTCACTTAAGACATTCTTAGTGGCATTTCTTCGGGATGAGTTCAAACCACAGTGTGTGTGTGTGTGCATGCATGCATGCGCATGCACATGCATATGCACACATATGTACATACATGTGTCTCCTTCCCCCAAATAAATATTAAATATATTCTTCTGGTTTCCCTGTATTTGTACATTTCTATACTTAGTAACTTAGTAGAGTATTAGGACCCCGTGGAAGTTTAATTTTGCTTTGCTGTGCCATCCAAATAGCAAAGGGCAATATGGAACCTACAAATTGCAAAATTTTGGAAGGTTATTCTAACATTACATTTGAATTGCTTAATTTAATTTTCACTTTGAATTAGTTGCTAAGCAACTGGGAAGACAGGGCAAAATCAGCAAGGCTAATTTGGTTCTGTTACTAGTATGTTCACATCTCTTATATTTACACAGACAGTTGGTTGTAAATACACTTAATGCAATGCAGTGCTCTGTTTTGTCCAAGGAAAATTGTTGGTGTGGAAGTGAGAGCAAGGCTTTGGTCGGGTTGATGTTATTTAAATACACCTTCTCATCCTAGGGGAAAGTAAAGTAATCTGAAGTTTGAGTCTTTGAAGCACCTCTTTGTTAGGTGAGGTGCTTCACTTGGTAGTACCATGAACAATTGTAAAATGATACTTTCATTGCCTCTTATCCTTTGACATCATGAATTCACCCTGTTTGTCCCCCTCATCTATCTAAATCAGTTTTTTTAGAATGTATACCATTTGGTATCATCATATGAAGCATGTTGGAGAGAGAAAAACAGGTCATTTTACTCTCTATATCTTACTATTGATGAAAATTGACATTGTTAACCTCATTTGGTCCATAAAACAAGTCATGTGGCAGATGTTAATGCCAATGACTTAAATATTTTGAATATTTTTAAGAGGCGTGTGGTGATTAAGGAAGCCATTCTGGTCCAACCTAGATTCTGAATAACAGGAAAGTAGAAGTTAATGAGTAGGATTAATTTAACAATAAGTCTGGGTGCAGTGACTCATGCCTGTAATCCCAGCACTTTCAGAGGCCAAAGTGGGTGAATCACTTGAGGTCAGGAGTTCAAGACCAGCCTGGCCAACGTGGTGAAACCCCCGTCTCTACTAAAAATACAAAAATTAGCCGGGCCTGGTGGCGGGCACCTGTAATTCCAGCTACCTTGGGAGGCTAAGGCAGGAGAATCAGTTGTACCTGGGAGGCAGAGGTTGCAGTGAGCTGAGATCATGCCACTGCACTCCAGCCTGGGCAACAAAGCAAGACTGTCTCAAAAAAAAAAAAAAAAAATTAAACAATAATGCAGTATTCTGTTATTTACTGTAATTTTATATTATCATTAACACCTTGAAACACACAGATGCTTGGGGGCAATGTTTAGTCCTGTGTCAAAGAAGGGACGTTTAATGTAAACCATTGTCTCCTGGCTGTGTATGGTTATTCATGGAGTAAATGGAGAGTCTGTATATATTAATATTAAGCTGGTAGGAAAACTGTGTCTCTGGAATGATGTCATTAAATTGCCACTAAAATAGCAAATGATCATGACCTGTGTCTTTCCTAAGAGGCGGGGAGGTTGGGCACCATGGCTCATGCCTGTAATCCCAGCACTTTGGGAGGCCAAGGCAGGTGGATCACCTGAGGTCAGGAGTTTGAGACCAGCCTGACCAACATGGTGAAACTCCATCTCTACTAAAAGTACAAAATTAGCTGAGTGTGGTAGCACATGCCTGTAATTCCAGCTGCTGGGGAAGCTGAGGCAGGAGAATTGCTTGAACCCGGGAAGTGGAGATTGCAGTGAGCTAAGATCACACCATTGCACTCCAGCCTGGGCAACAAAAGCGAAACTCCATCTCAAAAAAAAAAGAGGAGGAGGAGCAGTCTGGTCGTTTAAACTGGTCTCCTGCTGTATCAAGCTTTGTTCTCCAGAGTCCTAGACAGTATCTTTCATATGCAGTAAAACTTACTTTCAGTAGATGGATTAGATTCTTGATAAAGATAGCTATCATGGCTCCATACTTACCTTGTAACTGCTTGTGACTAGGTAGGACTATTTTGTGATGAAGGAGATTACAGAAACGGGAAAAGTACTTATTACTTCTACAATTAAGTGTTCTCTTTTTATTTCTGAACAATCTCAGGTATTTGTATGTTCAGTACATAGTAACAGTTAGTTATTGATCCTGACTAGAAGAAAGAGTGATCTGAATTAGAGGAAAGACCTAGTGTTTATGTACTTGACAGCAAATCCATTTTTCTTACTTAGAGATATTTATTTGGCTAAGGCAATAACTAGGTATTTACCTGTTCAAGGTACTTTAAGGGAATCAGTTTTAATGAATAGATAAGAATAAGCATACAGTTAGTAATTTCCTTAAATGCTCGTTCAAACTTACTTGGGTGTCATTTTTCTGAGTATCAGTATCCACTCTAAATTTGTTAATTTTACTTTACAGATGTTTACCGTTTGAAAACTCAGTATGTCAGAATGTAAACTTTTCATAGGGAGTGTCAGTTTTAAATATTGGTTTCCTAGAGTAGTTATTGGTTTGTTGATGACATATGTCTGTCAGAAAAATCTGGTGGAGCCCAAATCCTAGCTTCTTGAGAAGCTGAGGCAGGAGGATGGCTTGAGCCCAGGAGTTCCAGGCTGTATTGTCCTATGATTATCTGTGAATAGCCGTTGCACTATAGCCTGGGCAACACAGCAAGACCCCGTCTCTTAAAAAAAAGAACTGGTGACTCTATGCCTAAACTCTGTGTGTGTGTGTGTGTGTGTGTGTGTGTGTATACGTGTGTTTTTAAAAGTTACATACATGTATTACTGTAGTAATATATTGTAGACATTATAAAACAAGTGGAAAGTAGAAGTTAATAACTCAGATTAAGATTAAACAATAACGTATCCTGTTATTTATGATGGTTTCATATTATTATTAACACCTTAAAACACATAGATGCTTTAGGGTAATGTTCATTATTAAAAACGATATTTTAAGTGGTTTTATTTATGATTTTTGATGTCTAGCTGACTTTTTCTAGATCTGATTAGATCATCATTCTGTTTACCTTACAAGAGCTATAAGGGAAGAGTTGGTTTCACGTTCTTTAGTTTGCTGGGATGTATCACTGTTATCTTTAATGTGTTGATTTTTCTGCAGAAATCTTTTGAAGCCACTTACCCATTTTGTGAATACTGGTTATACCACATGAGACAGTGTGTAGAGTCGTATGAGCCCAGGCATTCTAAATGGAAGCATGTCACAGTGTGTTGAGAGTGAGGGGACAAGGGCACGCACTATCTAAATGCCAGTTCATGTGTGTTCCTTCTGCACCGCAGAGGGTCGTCTTGCACACATTACTCAAGAGACCACTGCCCTAGGATATCCCTCTAAATAAGCATCAAATACATACATACATACTTATTTATTGTATTTATTTATTTATTTTTGAGATAGAATCTTGCTCTGCCACCCAGGCTGGAGTGCAATGGTGTGATCTTGGCTCACTGCAACCTCTGCTTTGCAGTTTCATGAGATTCTCATGCCTCACCCACCCAAGTAACTGGGATTACAGGCACGCACCACCACACCTGGCTAATTTTTTTTGTATGTTTTAGTAGAGACAGGGTTTCACCATGTTGACCAGGCTGTTCTCGAACTCCTGACCTCAAGTGATCCACCTGCCTCGGCCTCTCAAACTGCTAGGATTACAGGCATGAGCCACCCCTTCTGGCCTGTAGTATTTTTTCTAAATTGAACAATACTGAGGAGAGTTGGATTTGTGTAAATGCTTGTACGCATTATTATATACAGCAAGGACTATTTGTCCTTGTATTTATTTGTTTGTTGGAAAGGAGTCAGCTATGGGGTCACATTAAGAACATGGAAAAACCCCGTCTCTACTAAAATACAAATAATTAGCCAGGCACGATGGCACGTGCCTGTAATGCCAGCTACTTGGGAGGCTGAAGCGGGAGAACTGGTGGAACCTGGGAGGCAGAGGTTGCAGTGAGCCAAGGTCGTGTCACTGCACCCCAGCATGGCTGACAAAGGGAGACTCTGTCTCAAAAAACAAAAAACAAACAACAACCAAAGAAAAACCACGCTGAATCTAGACAGCTCTGGCACCAACTAGTTCTGTAGCAACAATTGACTCACTTTCTCTAAGTCTCGGTTTCCTCATCTGTACTCTCACACAGTGGTGGTGGCATTTAAATTTAAAAAGAGATTCGTCAAAGAGCTTTGTACTCTCATTGTATATCTATGTATGATGTAATTTTATAAAGCGGAAAGCCTTTTTTTCTTAGGCTGAGCGTCTGTACACCCTCAATAGTAATTTCTGTTTGTTTGCTTCACTTCTAGACTGCCTCTTTAAGCTATGTCCCATGAACCGCTACTCTGCCCAGAAGCAGTTCTGGAAAGCTGCTAAGCCCGGGGCCAATAGCACAACAGATGCGGTACTGCTCAACAAACTGCACGTACGTACTGCGACGGGGCTGTCGATGGGCCAGTGGTGAGCGGCCACCTTGGTGGTGTCTGGATGTCCTGGTAGGGGACTGCTTATGCAACCCTCCCACTCTAGCTGCTGACTTTCTTATGTTTTCTCATGAAGGGGTACAAGGGAGCTGACCATAGGGAGGGGTAGATCCTAGTCACCTTGAGATGTCTGGAGAGTCCCTCTTTTCTCAGCCACTCTCTTTGCAGGGGTAGCTTTGGTTGGAGAAGTGGTTATGAGCACAGGCACTGGAAGCAAACTGCCAAGAATGGAATCCTGGCTCCCCCGCTCACTAACTGGTGCTCTTGGGCATGTTATGTGCTATTTTCCAATTCTGTTACCTTATCTGTAACATGGAGATGATAGTACCCACCTCAGAAGGTCATTGCGAAGATTACAGAAAATGAGACATCAAAGGCACATGAACAGCCTGGCGCATAATAAATGCTTAATAAATTTTGGCTGTTAGCATTGCATCTATCCTGTTATTTGGCATATTAAAGATGTGCTTATTCCGCTGCTGATGTGCTGTGTGATCATGGCAAGTTTTTGAGCCTCTCTGATTCTGTTTCACCTTCCGTAAAATGATGACGTAGTTCTTTTAGTGCCCTGTGTTAGGAGGCTAATCCGGAAGGTCTCTGAGATTCTAGGAGACATGACGTATATCCAGTGTAATAATATCGAAATTGTACCCCATTTCCTGTTCCTTTCCTATTTCATTTCCCTGTTATGTAACATTATCTTTGTAATGCATTTTGTTTACTGGCTGTCTCCCTCTGGCAGGTAAGCTTCGTGAGGGCCCAGGTCTGTGTCATTGTTGCTTGTTGCAGTCGCCTTTGCATCTACAGCAAGGTTGGGCACTTACGAGGCCCTCACGTATTTCACAGAATACACAGGGATCTTTCTCGTGGCTCAGTGATGGCAGCTGAAGACCTAGAGCATCTGTGAGCCCCGAGAGCACAAGGCGTTCTGCCTCTCAGCTTGCTCCATTTTTCACTAGCGTATGGCAAAGTCACAACCAGCTGCATTTGGTAAGGTGAGGGGCATGTGAAGGGATTCCTACACTCAGTGTGTGTTGTTTCAGACAGGATGTGATGAAAAGCCCAGGCTCCTCACCTCAGGGAGCTTACAGTCCAGCATGAGTACACAGAAGCAGTCACTGCCACTGCACCTAAAGTGAAATCCAGACTTTCTGTCGTCATCTACAAGATGGCACATGCCTGGACTCTGATGTTCCCACAGAGGCTTCTTAACTACATTCTGGCCATATGAACTTTAGTTCATTTTATTTTGTTTTTTGAGTACCTCAGACTCGGAATAGTCTCATGACCTTTGCACCCTCAGTTTGTCCTGTTAAGAACATTCTTTTCCTGGCTCTTCCTGAGCTAGGACCTTTGAGCCTTTGTGTCTCTGCTGAAATGTCATCTCAGCAAGGTCTTCCCCTCCCACCTTATCTAAGAGATGTCTTGCTTGTTTTTCTTCATCGTAGCACCCTGTTTATATCTTTCTCAGCACTGATCAGGATCTGCAATTATATTTAGTCGCTTCCTTAATTATCACCTGTCGCTTATTAGCATGACAGCTCTACAAAGTTGTGGCATCATCTCTCTTGCTCGCTGTTGTATCCCAGCTTCTGTAATAGTGTCCAGAACATAGTAGGTGCTCAAAAATATTTATTGAATAATGAATGAGCAGTGTACTAGGCATTAGAGATAGAACTATGACAGTCTTAACCCTACTGGAACTAAATATCCAAGAACAAAGAGGTAATGATAAGTAGTGTATGGACAAACCAAGGCTGTGGGAGCACATAAGAAGGGTGCCACATCTGTCTTTGCTGAATAAGAGGGTTTGATACAGAGGTCAAGGAGGGCTTCATGGAGGAAGAAAGGAAATGCCAAGTAAGCTTCAGTCAGAGGCACCTGTGGGATTTAAAGGGTAGGAGGAGAAGGAGAAGAAACATTGGACTCAAAGACTTGAAGGCTAGAGATTGCTTCAAAGACTTTTCAAATTGCATCACTATTTTAATAATGATTATATCAGACATCCTCAATCCCAACAAAAACATCGTACCTTCTTTAGAGCAAATATTATATAGCTTTATGAACATGGAATCAAATTTATAAATAATAGATACCAAATTACAAAGGAGAAATGAAAAGGTAAGTAATAAATTATATAATAAATTGAATACTCTTGTTAAGTCAATGCTCAGGGATGTCTACTCTAGAAGACACAAGGAAGTAGGTGCTTGTACCTGTCTGCATAAACGCCATGAGTGAGGCAGCTGTAGACTGTGACTGGTGCTGGTAGAGGGTATTGGCAATGCGGAAAGATGTTATCTGTGATGTGGTTTTCCAGAAGGGTTTCGATTGTAATCACAAAAGACATAATCTCAAGTGCCATCATCTCAAATGTTGAAATCCCTGAAGATTCAGTTCAAAAAGTCTAAATCCCTAAAGTCTAAAATCCCAGTCATAGGATAGTTGCATGTTAGGCCAGCTCTTGCAGACTATCTCTGTGCAGGTGCCATAATCTATTTCTGCATTACACTTTTTCTTATGTCAGATTTTTAGTTTTTTTTTTTTACACTATTTTAAATTGCCAGCATTATTATTTTTAGTTTTTAAGGCAGAGTCTCACTCTCTTGCCTAGGCTTGAGTGTAGTGAGACGATCTTGGCACACTGCAACCTCCACCTCTCAGGCTCAAGCGATTTTCCTGCCTCAGCCTCCTGAGTAGCTGGGATTACAGGCATGCACCACCACTCCCAGCTAATTTTTTTGTAGTTTTAGTAGAGACAGGGTTTTGCCATATTGTCCAGGCTGGTCTCGAACTCCTGACCTCAAGTGATCCCCTGCCTCAGCCTCTCAAAGTACTGGGATTATAGACATGAGCCACCAT
The DNA here is from genome assembly GCA_004027715.1 of Plecturocebus donacophilus. Taxonomy (NCBI): domain Eukaryota; kingdom Metazoa; phylum Chordata; class Mammalia; order Primates; family Pitheciidae; genus Plecturocebus; species Plecturocebus donacophilus. The sequence continues at coordinate 97,404 of PVKP010000515.1, forward strand.
GCTTGGCCCTGTCAGCATTAGTTTTTACAATTCACTATGCTTTGTGTTTCATCTTCGCAACATTTTCAATATTGGAGATTTACGTTGTGTGGAGACTAATTTTAGAGAGTCCTGATTCATTTTAGGCATTCTTTTGCAAGTTTAACTTCATGAAAGTGCATCATCACAACATTGTGAATATGTAAAAACATGGAAACTTCCCCTGTAAATGAAGAAATGTTTTTCCTCAATAAATGAAGAGATGTTGGTGTTTGTAAAAGATAAAATTACTTGAGATCTCAGCTCTTTGGGCAACCGCACACCCAGTGGTGATCCTCCTTGATTTTGATCAATCTCGTCAAAAGACTCATGTTGCATGTCATGGTATTTCAGATGACTGCAGTACAAAGCTTGGTGCATACAATCACCAACCGTGGTGATATGCGTTTTTACAATTCCCTTTTTGACCTATTTCTTTATGGTTAATCTGCTCATAATCCTTGTGACCATTCTTAGTATTCCTGAGTGTTCATGCTTGCAAAAATATGTATGTTACTGTTCCCCATTTTATTGTATAAAATGGCTTGTGAAGTGTTCTGTTGTGTTTTCACATGTTTCTCAAATCCCCTTGTAAAAATGGCCATCTCTTTCAAAGAATTTTAAAATTATTTTTTCAGGAATTATATTTTGGGGATTTCGGTCTTTTTTGACCTTTGGGGATGTTAACATTTGGGATTATGGCATTCAGGATTGTGTGATCATTTTGGGATATGATCATATCCTTTTCCAAAATAATCAGCAGCTCTTGATCATGTTGTGAAGAATGCAAAGCATACTCTTTTCTTCATTAAGTAGTACTTGTACTTTTGAAAAATGTATGAATAATATTAATGAAATCAGGAAGAGCTGCAATTTCTGTTGAAAAGCAAAATGAAGTGGGGTGCTGTGTTCATGTAGTTACAGATATTCCCAGGCTGGAGTGCAGTGATGCCATCATAGCTCACTGCACCCTTGACCTCCTGAGCTCAAGTAGTCGTCCTGCCTCGGTCTCCCAAAGTGCTAGGATTATAGGCGTGGACCACTGCACCCAGCCTACAGATAGCTTTTTAACCTATGTGAATATCCAGCTAGACAGAATTGTATGTGATAAACAATGGTTCATCCTTGCATAGGACTGTGACGTGCATTTGGTGTACCCATCATCCCTAGCTCCTGTCCACTGAACATCAGTAGCACCTTCCAGTCACTGAGCCAATCCATAATCTCCCCAACGTCTGTGCTGGGAACATGGGAATCTAGTTGAATAGGTGGGGAAGGTTGATCAGTCTTGTACATATCTATATTTAGTGCATATGCCTGTAGGGTGCTATCTTTGTGGAAAGTCTATATGTCTTTAAAGTCAAATTGTCCTGACTTTGCTTTTCTGGTATAAGGATCATACTGTTCAATGAGATTTTATTAATACATCTCCAACTTTTTCCTCTCCCACGCTTTTTACCACAGGGGTTGTAAATTCAGATTCCTCTTGGCCCTACAGGAAGCCAACAGGAATAAAGTGGACTTGGTGGGTAGTGCTGCCAAGTGGAGGGTCCCATGGGTGGGTCTGGAGGGGGCAGCTCTGCTTGCTTACTGTCGCTGCTTGGGAATGCGGGCTGAGAGCTGCTGCCGTGTCTTCTGCTTTTTAAGAGAAGATAAAAATCCATGCTTTTATATGTAATATCTCAATTTTAAAAATATGTTGGGAGATAATTCAATTAAAGCTTGAAATATACACGCAACATCAAAATAAATGGCTCAGGCTGGATGTGGTTCTTCAGCCCTCTTTGCAACCTGAGCTCTATATTTTATATTTTATCGGCAACTCCTTTTGACACTCCTTCCTATGAATGAACTGTGAAGAAAACAGTGTGGTTGAAAAAAGTCCAATCTTAAGGCAATCAGAAACAGTCAGCTCCTTATTAAAAAGAAAAAAGAGAAAAACAGTGATCTCTTTCATGCTGTTTATGCTTTTAAAAAATAAAAAAAGGAAACCACTTCTATTCTCTGATTTAAGATTACTGATGTGACTTTCAGGTCTTGCATATTGCCTTTGTGCTTCACTTTCTGCAGTTCTTACTTTCCTGCTTAGTTGGAACCATTTCCCCGAGTGTCGTAAAGTCATCCACATGTTTCATTCAATTTACATTCCCACCAGCCAATAAGTTGTTGTATTTTGGACAGCCGCTTTGCCTTTGGGACCTATGGCTAGTCTCCAGTGGGTTTTCATTTTTATTTTTGTCAACTACTGTGCAGCACCCCAATCAGAGGTCAGATTACTTTAAGTTAATGCCATTTAAGGAATTAGTTGTCTAGACCACTTGACTTCCTTTTGACTCGGATAAGCAACGTAAACAGCACTTTGAAAAAGAGTGACATCTAGTGGCTGGTTACTGTCTATGCCCTTTCCTTCTGCAGGAATAACTGGATTTTGACTCTCTTGGTCATGATTTCCTAAAGGTCTCTTGACAAAATGAGCTTCTTCCCATCTGCAAATCACATAGTTTGTTTTAAAAGCCATTACTACTGTTTTCTGACGGCATTGTAGCTGTTACCTTGAAACAAGCACCTACATTGTTTTGTTCTGAGAAATAATCACTTAAGTCACAGCTTTGATGAGCTAGGAAGAGCCAGAGGAGTGACAGGTCCTTATTGTCTGGGTGTTGCATTGCTTGCTTTTGGAAGCTTTGCTTCAATATCACATTACATGATTCAGAGCTTATTGACTTTAACAAAATAACCTTTCCTCACGGGTTCAGTAACCTTTCTATTATAATTTGATAATAGTTTCTCTATCTCTGAAATAAAATAACAGGTGGCTATGATGGGATAGCCTTGATGTTGCTTAGGGAACGTGATGAATAATAGTGGTACAAACTGTATCATAGAGTGTTTTTTCCCCCTTAGAAATTAAAAGCAGTCTGCAACTCATTATTCAAGGGAAAAGAGTAACATATATTTAAATAATGAAAAGGTAACATATTTAAGATGGCTTTTTTTTTTAAACATGTTCTTGCTCTATCACCCAGGCTCGAGTGCAGTGACATGTTCATGGTTTACTGCAGCCTCAACCTCCTGGGCTTGAGTGATCCTCCCACCTCGGCCTCCCTAGTAGCTGGGACTACAGGCACATGCTACCATGACTAGCTAATTTTTGTATTTTTTGAAGAGTTAGGGTTTTGCCACATTGCCCAGGCTGGTCTTGAACTCCTGGGCTCAAGCGATCCACCTGCCTCGGCCTCCCAAAGTGCTGGGATTATAGCCTGAGCCACCATGCTTGACTTAGATGACTTTAAAAAATTCAAACTACTTGACACAGAGACATGATGAAGATGTTTTTGAAGAAATTACACACATGTACTTAGGCTGTGTATTTTAGAACATATGCGTAGGAAAAGGAAAAAAATTTTAATTCATGTGACCCTAAATTGTATTCCTCAAAGATAACCTTGGTTTTTATTTTGATGTTTGCCCTGCTGTCCTACCCCCTGGTCTGTTCCTGTGTCTCTACATTTTAAACTGTCAATGGGAGTATCCTATTCTACTTCCCTTTCTTTAACCTGCTTTGTTTTTCAGTTAATATGTTGTGAATAAATTGGAATCTCTATCCTCATTTTTTTTTTGGGGGGGGCGGGGATGAAGCCTCACTTTGTTGCCCAGGCTGGAGTACAGGGGTGTGATCTTGGCTCACTGCAACCTCTGCCTCCTGGGTTCAGGTGATTCTCCTGCCTCAGCCACCTGAGCATCTAGGATTACAGGCATGCAACGCCATGCCCAGCTAATTTTTTTGGCATTTTTAGTAGAGACAGGGGTTTCGCCATGTTGGCCAGGCTGGTCTTGAACCCCTGACCTCAGGTGATCTTCCCACTTGAACCTCCCAAAGTGCTAGGATTACAGACATGCGCCACTGCACCTGGCCTCTATGCTTGTTTTTAATGGCTACATGGTTACTCCCTTGTATGGCAGTACTGTAATTTTAGATACCAGTCTCTATGGGCAGAAGTTAGGTATGGGGTGGTATTCAGGATCCTGACAACTTTTACCATTCTAAAAAAAAGTTGTATGGCCTTGTGCATGTGCCAGGTTGTCTGCTTATGAGAAACTCCTAGAAGTGGAATTATTATGTCAGTGTTATGTCGAGTGAAAAGTTTTTTGGTAGAGATTGCCTGAGTATCCTTTAGAAAGGTGCAAACTCACTGTCTTACAGTGAGGCCCCATTCTTGGAATGTATTTGAGGGATTTAACCAACCAGATCTCATTCTTTTTGAGGGCAGAAACAGCCTTGATTAGTGGCCTGCAGTGTTTGTACCTTGTTACCTTTTCACCTACCTTATTGCCTTGCCTGTTGAACCTAAAAAGAATCATGTGTGGTTTTGTCTAAATACCAGACTTGGTTTTGTGAGGGATTTATATAACGACTGACATGTGAATGGAAATTAATTAAATTTGATATTTCTACAGTTAGTAAAAAATGAAATGGAGAGTTTTCTCCTTAAAGAAAACTTATAAGAAAAGTAAATTCTTAAAATGGTCTGTAAGCTTAATACATTTAATGCTTATTCAGTGGTGATGTGAAGGCTCAGTCATCATTAAACTTTATAACAAAATTAAAGTAGTATTAACTCTTAGTTTAACAGAGTTTTGACAAAGTTTTAGCTGTGATATTTGAGAACGTCTTATTTATTTGTCTACTTTTGAGACAGAGTCTCTCTCTGTCACCTAGGCTAGAGTCCAGTGGCACAATCTAGGCTCACTGCAACCTCCACCTCCCAGGTTCCAGCAATTCTCCTGCCTCTGCCTCCCAAGTAGCTGTGACTACAGTCATGTGCCACCATGCCTGGCTAATTTTTGTATTTTTAGTAGAGACAGAGTTTCACCATGTTTGCCAGGCTGGTCTTGAACTTCTGACCTCAGATGTTCCTCCTGCCTCAGCCTCCCAAAGTGCTGGGATTACAGGCGTGAGCCACCGTGCCCCCCAAGAATATCTTTAAGAGAAGCCTTTAGATATTTATTCTCCAGTTTTGTTTTAATTTTCTGCTCTTCTCTTACCTTTTTTATGTCTTTTGACAAATGCCCATGCTCTTTAGATCTGCTGGTGTTTAATTAGTTCTTAATGTGGAATATACGCCTTCTTGATTGACATTTCTTTCTAGACAAACCAGTGACCAATGGGTTGCTGTTTTTATACTGTACTTACTGTAAGTGTAGGTAGGAACATAATATTAGTATTTCTTAAACTGAAGCCATTGGACATTCTTGAGAGTAAGGGGAATGTTCATGAGCATTTTTTCTCTTAAAGATGAGCTTTTCGATCATTTGAGTCCAAGAAATGCTACTTAAGAACTCTCTAAAGTTGAATCTTTTCAGTGTGGGCTTTGAACAAAGAAAAACCAAAACCATATTTGGATGTTGGGAAATGTTATATTTTATTTTACTGAATCCTTTGGGTTTTTTTCCTTTGGTATTTTCACCCTCTTGAGTTTGCAGTCAGTGTTAGCTGAGAACTCTTAGGCAGAAAGAACAAACGGCTCTCCACAAAGAATAAACCTTCATTCCAAATGGATGCAGTCCAGTGTTTTGTTTGGAAAACTACCTGCAGAACCTGTGGGTACTGTAGAAATCTCTGAAGTGGTTGTAAGCTCAGGCTTGAAATTAGAGAGAACAAGAAGTGGGAGGCTGCTCAGGGAGAGTATTTATGCAGAAGAGAGAAAAGGTTCAGGAGAACTATGCTGAGGACAGCTTGCCTGCCAAAGGTTGCCACGTTGCAAGCACTGGTATTATTTCTAAATGTGTCTTGTACCCAGTGGATTTTATGCTTGTGTCACTGAGAATAGCAGACTGGTAACTAATTCCAAAAGAGAGAGAGGGAAGTTTTGAATGGACCATTGTTTTAAAGAGCTGATGCAGATGTGGTCAGCTTGCAGTGATCCATGCTAACATATGCGGATCATTCCCCTCCTGTAATATGGTTTCATTTTGGCTTAAGATTGCTTGCTGCAGTTCATTTTTTTCCAAAGTTGTGCTTTCCTAAAAATACCTGTGTCCCAGGTAGAGGTGGAACGGATGCTGAATTTGAAGGAAACAGAAAGATTCTTGACCCAGCCAACTTAGGTCACCTTTTAAAATGTTAATCATCAGAACATTTATTAGTTTTAGAAATTAGCGTATAATAATAATGGTTAAAATTTATGATCCAATGGCAGTTATGTCCTGGCATACGTTTTCTCTAATCTCTACAATGCCTTAAAAGGCTTGCATTGTTTCCATTTTGTGATGAGAATACTGAGTGAGGCTTGGTGAGATTCAGTGATGAGGACAAGATGATCAAGCTAGTAGGTAGGGGACCCAAGACCACATCCAGAAGGTTCTGTGAAAATGAAGACACATTACCTGAGAAAGAGGACCCACTGCACCTGGTAGCATCTTGCTCCAAGGAAAGGAGACATTTTAGGAAGACATCTTTCGAAACCCTTCTGAAGTACACTCATCATCAGGATTTTGCCCTCCGTCAGATCCAATGCTGAATTTCTTCTCAGTTATTTTACTTCCTTTTCACCAGCCTATGTCTGGCAGATGGGTTGGGGTAACAGTTTGCTGACTGCCTAGGATGAAGCCATTGCCCTTCACCATTATTGTAATGTGGTAACAGTGCTTTCAGAGTGGCACAGGTGAATGAATGAAAAATGACTGTTTGGGAAGGTGGCCCTGCCAGACTATTCTAAAACCTTCTCTTTGGCTTTACCGTGTTCCCCACCAGCATGTCACATTTGGAATAGTAACATCTCCTGGCCTTATTTGTAACTGTACAGATTTGGAGTTAATCCATAAGTGGATATGAACACTATCTCTGCCACTTAATAATTGCATGATTTAAATAACATTATTAAGCAAAGTTTTAAATGTACTCAGAAGTTGATAAATGGTGTAACAAATCCCTTTCCTACCCATCATCCAACTAGCTATGCAAGGGTGACCAAATTTTTTAATCACTTTGAGTCAACTTCTTTAGAAGTGGGGGTGATAATGTTCTCTTCAGGGAATGATTATAAAGATTGATTACATTATAAATCATTTCTAACAAGAATAGCTAATACTCCATGTATGCTACAGTGTATCAGGTACTATGCAATAGAGTTCCTGTGAGGTGCAGGTACCATTTTATCCTTGTTTTACAAAGGTAGAGACCGAGGCTCACTGATATTAAATGACATATTCAAGTTCAGAAAACCACAAACCACTTAAATCCAGCATTTAAGTTCAGTCGTTTTACTCCAAAGCCTTAAGAGAACTTTCACATATCATAAGGGGCCTTTGCAAATTCCCTCCCTCCCTGACCCTATTTTCTTTGAAGATATTTCAGCTTTTGACTTACTCTCCCCCTAAGTAAATAACCATAATTCCTTAAAGAAAACAAACAGCAACAACAACAACAAATGTTAAAGAAGGCAAAAAGGCCAGCAAAGCAAAGGCAGAGTGGATGGACTGTTTGTACCCTTGGCTCATGTCAGGAAGCCTCGGGGTGTGTCCTCAGTGGTGGCTTATTTCTGTGGTTTGCTTATTTCTCTGGTTCTTGTATTAACTGGCGACGATTGTTTTGCATAACTGGAGAGAGATAGAGCCCATTGTTGCCTCTTTGTGACCAATCTTTATTCTCAATGCACAGCACGCTGCAGACTTGGAAAAGAAGCAAAATGAGACAGAAAACAGGAAATTGCTGGGGACTGTAATCCAGTATGGCAATGTGATCCAGGTAGGTCAAGGCGGCTCTTCCCTTCTGCAGCTGAAGCATTGCAAAGAGCGCAGCTGGGAAAACAAACATCTAAGACAGGGTTGGACACCTTTACAGTAAGATCCATGGAGACAGCCAGTTTATTGCAAAAACTCTAGTGTTTCTCGTTAGATGTGACGGACTCTTGGGCTATTTTGTTGGTCATCTCTCAATGTAAGCATCTACTTCTCTATGTGGGTGATCATTTCATTCCAAACACTTCAAATGGGAAGCTTCCTACCTGAAAAAGAACCTGGCTGTTGCAGTTCTATTTAACTTGTAATGCTTGAAAATTCTTCCTATTTGGTGAAAATCAGCTTCCCTATAACTTTTATCTACTGGCCAAGAGCTGCTCCCCAGAGGTAATAAGAACAATTCTGTATCTTGGGACTTTTTAAATCAAAAATATTTATCATTTTGATACATTTTATAGTTATCAAAAATATTTGATTGTCTTCATGTCTGGTTTCATGGGTTGCTTATCTTTTGTACCTTTAAATTTGGCATGGAGATAAAACATAATCCACGAAACAGCTAGTATAGGTCTTGCTCAGAAGATCCCTGTGGGTCCATGCCAGTCTTGGAAAACTGTGCGGAAGCCCAGTGCCACATGTGGCTTTCTTGATTTGCCCAGGCACAACAGGTGGTAGTAACCAACTGTTGAGCACCTAGACCCATTTGGTGTTCTTCCTTCAATATTTTTCTTTTTGAAAGATTTTGCCTACTGTGTAAACATTACTAACTACAAAGGAGCCCTTCCCCCTTTCTCTTGCTATGAGGTATAAAGCAGGGCTAATCAGGAAGATGGGAGCACTAGTAAAAGATTGGCAAAAGCAACCTTTTGGGATTAAATGAGTTATTTACATTAGGCCTTTTGAAATAGTGAAAGTAGCTTCCAAAATCTGCTTGAAGATTAGATCCTGCCAGTTCCATTTATCCACTTCATCCTCCTCAAGTTCCATCCACTTGAGAATGGACACAAGTGTCCAGGTGTGCCACAAGTTCAATGGCAGCTTTATTACTAGGCCAGGCCAGTGCCCTGACATTCAGAGGTCAAGACTTCCTGATTTGGTTAGATTGGAGAATATGGCTTGACATGAAAATGAAAGGTGCAGAGGCTAAGGACCTTATCTTTTAAATGCATTCCAATTCAGGTTTTGTTACTCATTGTGAGATTTTGGGCAAGCAATCTTGCCCTGTGTCACTTTGGTCACCAGTAAAACGGAAATGGTAATGGCATCTGCTTTCTAGGATGGTTGAGAGGTGCCTGTCCCACAATAAGCTGTGGATACACAGTAATTAATCTTAGTTATTATTACTTTCCCAAGCCTGGATCTTGGGGCCTACCTGTAAGTAACTTTAGTTTATAAACCAACTGAGTCTGGCACCTGGACAGATGTATGCAGGATCAGGGACCACTCACCAGGGGAACAGTTGAGGGATCGGGAAGACATTGCCTTCTTGTTTATTTTAGCTAGGGGTCATCAGGGCTTATGGATCAGACAGGCTATTCTTCCACCCTGCAACAGCACTCTTTGGAGATTTGGAGGGATGTTTAACACTTCTTCTAGCAGCTGTATCTGTTAACATTTGAAAAGGGGGAATCTTAGCAATTAGCAGTGGAGTCTCATGCTGATCTTACTGTTTCTCAGAGGATTGGGCATTCTTTCATATTCCCATCCACTTTCTCTTATAGCCTGTTAAATAGGGAAGCCTTGGCCAACTCTTTCTGGTCTAGACCATCAGACACATTATATCCCATCTAGGTCTTCAGTCTTTCCATACTCCTTGTGTAATTATTAATCCAAATTCAAGAATAACATACTTGGAAATTCAAGCCATGTTCTTCCAAATGAATTGACAACCCCCTAAAGGGGTTGCATTTTATTTTATTTTATTTTTTTTAGAGACAGGGTCTTGCTCTGTCACCCAAATGGAGTACAGTGGTGCGATTTCAGCCCGCTGTAGCCTGGAACTCCTGGGCTCAGGTGATCCTCCCACCTCAGCTTCCTGAGTAGCAGGGACTCCAGGTATGCACCCCCACACTTGGTTAATTTTAAATATTTTGTAGAGACAAGGTCTTCATGTGTTGTCCAGGCTTGTCTTGAACTCCTGGACTCAAGCAACCCTTCTGCCTCCACCTCCCAAAGTGCAGGGATTATAGATGTGTGCCACTTCACTTGGCCCTGCGTTGTTTTTTAAATAGTTGCCTGTGCTCAGAGTGGCCTTCCTCAGCTCCACCTGTGCATCAGGGCTACACTGCCCTTCCTTAGCCCTTTCACACAGGGCAGGCCCGTCCCACTGACAGATGGCAGGGGCTGATGGCACAGTTGGCCTGAGCAACATCCATCTTGCCCAAGGCTATGTTGAAAAATAAAACATGATAGTTTTTCTTCTACTCTGCCCTCTCATTCTGCTCCCTTTTCTCTTCTTCCTTTTCTAATCATCTGCAGGCTTAGGCACTTTGTGATTCTGTAACTCCACCAGCAGCTCAGTGGTAGGAGGAATGTTTGCTATATAGTTGATATGATTGAGAGAAGGAGTGGTAGGAAATTCAGATTTGTTGATATTCACTTTATTCTCTTGGTGGGTTTTTAGCTCCTGCATTTGAAAAGTAATAAATACCTAACAGTGAATAAGAGGCTTCCTGCTCTGCTAGAGAAGAATGCCATGAGAGTCACATTGGACGAGGCTGGAAATGAAGGGTCCTGGTTTTATATTCAGCCATTCTACAAGCTGAGATCCATTGGAGACAGCGTAAGTGCAGATCCGCCGCCTAGAAAGCGTTCCGTGCCATGCCTTCAAGCGTGACTGTATATTAGAGTCAAGGAGGAGATGTTAAAAGTTGGAACCAGAAGCTTGTCCTGTATAAAGAGAAGGGAATTGCTATGGAAACTAGTGTTTGGGAAACAGGGAACTGTGGAGAGAAGTGTGACCTAAATACAGTCCCTGTGTTTTTCTTCCTGGACTTCTGAAAACATTGTATGAATAGCCCATGGCCTTAGGAACTTTACCACAAAAACAGCTATCCCGTATTAATGTCCTGGAGAGGGTCCCTGTCATTCCAGATCCATTATTGGAATACAAATGTCTTTTCTATTTTGGAAATAAAGTTAGTAAAGGATGGAGGATGGAAAAGAAATAACCATAGTAGGGAAGGAGAGTAGACTTTGGGAGAAGCAGGCAGGCTCCCCACCGTGCTCAGCAGTGCAGTGGCTCTGGAGCAGGGCCCACTCCTGAAGTTCTCTAGTATATAAAGCTGCAGGAAGCCTTTTCAGGGAGACTTAGAGCAGTCCTGATATTTGTTGACTGAATTAGTCAGCCATTACGTGGGCATATACTTAATAGTGACTGTGATTAAATGCTATCAGCTATATTTTTGATCTTGTCATGATTCTAAAGTAGTTGCTCTTTATTGAAAAATGTACCTCAAACAGTGTGAAATAGTCTCAAAATGCTCAACCAGCCTTAACCTTAAAACTGGATTTTGACACAGTTGGTAAATAATTGATCCTTAACTGTGAATAGAAAGAGAAGCCCAGTAAAACTTAGGTTTCAGCAAAAGTGTTGGATTTATCAAATGAACTTATATTCATTTGGAGTTAGAGAAAATTCAATTGTATATGCTCCTCAAATGTGATAAGCTGAAACTAGATGGTTTCGCACCTTAGGAAACCATCTTCTCTATGAAAATAAAAAACAAGTGTGCCTTGTTCTGAATTTCATTTTCAGCACACGCTTTGCTCTCCTATCCTTTAAACGAATCTGTGTGGCCATGACTTAGTTGAGAAGATGAGATGGGCTTGAATTTAAAATAGCATTTTACAAACAATAGCTGTAGACCCATTCCTGGGCCATGAAATCAATTTAGTGGCTTGTGACTATCATTTTTGAAAGTGGAATAGAACAGAAAGATCAGACTGTGTTCCATGTAATAAGTATTTTGGGGGGGGGGGAACTTTTGTTTTTGTTATATATATAGTATATTATTATATATATTATAAATTACAAACATATATAAGTCTATATGGCTCTATATATGACTTAATCAGAGAAAAGTATTTCTGAATATGGGTGACAATAAAAATATGAAAGTAATTGATTTAGAAACATAAAATTATGGCTTTGTCTGTCCAAGATAAAGAGTTACCTCAGACTCTTGTTTTTTATCTTAAATTTACTTAAAACTTACTGATATAGGTACTTTAAACTGAATGTAATAAATATAAGTGGGGTTTTTTTTTTCCCGCCCCCCGCTCTGGACTGACTTTGACATATCTCTGTGAAATCAGTGACACTTGGGGAACAAAATTCAGGCTTAGCCTTGTAAACATGACCCCCTCTGCACAGGATCAGGTTTTGGAAGGATGCCTGGTGTGTGCTGCATCTTTATACTTGCTGGGGATGGGCCTTGCCTTCTTCAGCATAGACTCATATGTCTCCTAGAACTGCCCATTGGTCAATCTGCAGTCCTTATCAGTTTCATGCAAAGCTCTGTTGCTCTTTCCTTTCCAGGTGGTCATAGGTGACAAGGTTGTTCTGAACCCCGTCAATGCTGGTCAGCCCCTACATGCTAGCAGCCATCAACTGGTAGATAACCCAGGCTGCAATGAGGTAAGGATAATGAGTTATGCCTGTGGGTGTGGTTATCCTGCAGGAGCAGGTCTGGCTGGCGCCAGTGCATGTGTGTGCTGAGTGACTTCAGCAGTGACTTGGGGCAGGGTGCCCATTCTGCAGGTGAGGAAACAGTCTCAGGATCAAGGCTGCCATATAAGGTTGTGCAGCTCTGCGCAGTGGGTAATAGATGGGGGCTGACTACTAGTCATTCTAGTAGTCATTCTAGTGCTCAGTTTGATAAGCCTAGCGTCACTGAGGCATGGTTTTTTAATCTGTGAAGCCAGAGATGACTCCTTTTGCTAATTTTTTTCTGACCATAGGAGCGCCTTTTTCTAATTTGTCTACCTGTATAGGGTGCCTCTTTCTAACTGTTCAAAAAGGAACAGTGCAGATTATCAGCAGCCCTGCAAGGGTGATAGCTTCCTTTTGGCAATACATCTACTTATCTTCTAAATTGGCAATTACAGGATACAAGGATGTTACTTACTTTTGACATAAATCTTTGTCTGATGGGTAAGGACATAAACTCTTCAGTGGGATACATGTGGATTCACAACCCGTTTGCCATTCCTAGCTCTATAATGGTAGGTTAGTTACCTGGTCTCCCTGCATAGCAGTTTCCTTATCTCTGAAATGGGGGTGGTGGTCAGACCTGTTTTTTAGGGTGTGGCTGAGAATTAAAGGAGATCGTGAATGTTAGCACCTAAGCCTAATGCCTGGCATAGGTTTAGTGCACAAACAATGGCTGCGGTTGTTAACAATGATCATTAACATTTTAGAACATATACACTGGACTCATTTTTTCCTTTTATAGCTCATTCCATTTTATAAGTACTTTTTTTCTTCAGGCCTTTACTTTCTGGCTACAGAACAAGAGACTTGGAGGAAAAGGAAAATATCATTCCAGAAAGGCAGGAGGGTTGGTTCCATTAGTCATGGTTGGAGTGTGCATAGTGATTGGTGCAAATGAGCCATTTATTGCCCAACTCTGCCAACAGGCCAGTTGAATTTGCAGGTGCTGTGATTTTAGTGCTATCAATCTTCAGAGTTTTTAGGCTGAAGTACAACCTTGCTTCCTAGGCTGAAGTGAGACATTTGGGGGCAGGATGACATAGTTGTTGTGAGGGGTACATGAAAAAGTAACATTAATCTGTTTTTCAGGTCAATTCCGTCAACTGCAATACAAGCTGGAAAATAGTCCTTTTCATGAAATGGAGTGATAACAAAGACGACATACTAAAGGGGGTGAGTTTGATGCTTTATGGGCTCAGCATTACTTGGCCCTTCTTGGGGGCAAGAATCTGATTATCTTTTTAAATTCTTTTTTCCTTAATTCTTTCTTGTGTTGACTTTCAGGGTGACGTGGTGAGGCTGTTCCATGCTGAACAGGAGAAGTTTCTCACCTGTGACGAACACAGGAAGAAACAGCATGTCTTCCTGAGAACCACAGGCCGGCAGTCGGCCACATCTGCCACTAGTTCCAAAGCCCTGTGGGAGGTGGAGGTAAGAGTGAGGTGCAGAAAGGGCTCATGGGTTTATAAGATAGAAGCCTATATATAGGCTTTCTGTATATAAATTCTACAAATACACACACACACACACACACACACACACACGGACATACACAGAATACATATGTGTATATATATATAAGTCACAAACGAGTACTTATAGCCACCCTGTTCCAAAAATGGATTGGGGATGGCTTAAGTGCATCATGACATATTATGGTGCTGGATATTTGTGCAAAGGGAGAAAATATGTACTTTGGAGCAAATTCAAAAATGAAATTAGAAATACCTTTCATTTTAGAAATCTTTTTCTGAGCCATCTAACCTCTTATATTGTTTTCTTTCCCTTGCTCATTTCTCTCCCTCTGTCACAACAATATTTAATCCAGTGTCTACCCAACATGATACATAGGTGATACCCACATTAGTGATGGGGCAGAAATAAGAAGATGTGCACCCAAATAACTGGAACACACAGGGATGATGAAGGTGGTAAGAGGCATATTCCACGTGCTCTGGAGGTTTCAGTGAGAGAGGGTGAATTTCTGGTTGGGTGAAGAATTAAGGAAGACTTCCTGAAGGAGATAGCATCTGATCTGGTACCTACAGGATGATCTATATTTCAGAAGGAAGAGAGGAATGGAGTAGGTTACTTCACATAAGAGAATGGTGCAGGATGTGGGAATATGAGGCATAGTGGGATAAAACTCAGTAATTTTTTGGTAGAGGGCGTGGAATATGCATGGAAAATTAAACAGAAGCTGTTTTGGAGACCAAAGCCTGAAGGGCCATATATCTGGGCTGTAGGGAGTTGGGATTTAATTTATGGGCAGGGGAGAAATATGGAAAATTGTTTGAGGAAGGGAGTAATATAATCAACGTGCAACTTAAAGAAGATAGAATTCCTCAAAGGTTGTTGTTTCTTGTCAGTTTTTCTTCCTGAATTTCTTAGGAAGACATCGACTATTTCTTTCTCTCATTTTTTGAAATGGATTCTGGAAAGTTAAGTGCACCTCAAAATAAAAAAGGGAAGACAACACCGTGTATTTTACATTTGTGTAATGAGCCAGAGTTTACTTTCTATGTTTGTAGCTTATTCATCACCCCCAAATAAATCCTATGCTCATTAGCTGTCACTCCCTGTTTCCCCTTCAATATCCACCCATTCTCCCGCCCTTAAGTACATTAGATAGGAAGCTAATGTACTTCCTATCTCTATAGATTTGCCACTGCTGCGTGTTTCATATAAACAGAATCATACCATATTTGGTCCTTCATGTCTGACTTCTTTCACCTAGGATGACATCTTAGTCCAATTCGGGCTGCTATAATAAAATATCATAAACTGGGTGGCTTATAAATATCAGAAGTAGATATTTCTTATCGTTCTGGAGGCTGGAAATCTACGATCAAGGCACTGGCAGAGTGTCTGGTGATGGTACTCTTCCTGGTTCATCTGCTGTGTCCTCACATGGCACAAAGAGGGAGCTTTCTGGGGTGTCTTTTATAAGGGCACTGTTCTTATCCATAAAGGCTTGGCCTGAAACCTAATCACCTCCAAGGTGACGTATAATGTGAACAATCTCTAATACTGTCACCTTAAGGGGTAGGTTTCAACCTGTGAGTTATGAGAGGACACAAACATTTAGACCATACCAGATAACATGTTCAAAGTGTATTCATATTACCACATGTATCAGTACTTCATTTTTATTGCCAAATAGTATTCCATTGTATGGATTTGCCATATTTTATTTATTCATTTATCATTTAATAGCATTTGGATTATTTTCACATTTTGACTCCTGTAAATAATGCTGCTACAAACATTCATACACAGTTTTTTGTGTGGATGTATGTTCTCAAGTCTCTTGGGAGCAGACTTGTGGGTCATGTAGTAATTCTGTTTTTGACCTTTTGAGGAACTGCCAGACTGCCTTCCACAGTGTCTGCACCATTTTACATTCTCACCAGCAGTGTGTCAGGGTCCCAGTTTCTCCATGTGGCCTTTATTTTGAAGGATTTTTTGTTGGATATAGAATTCTAGATAGATAGAATTTACTTTTTTTTAATAGATTTTGATTCATTGTCTTTTGGTTTGCATTGTTTGTGATTATTTAATGGGTTGAAAAAAATGTATTCCCTGTATATAGTGCCTCCCCTCATCTCAGCTGCTGTAACAACTTTTCTTTTTGATTTCTAGTTTACCTTAATCTGATTATGATATGCCTTGGTGTGTGTGTGTGTGTGTCTGTCTGTGTCTGTGTCTGTCTGTTTACTCTGCTAGAGTTCAATGAGTTTCTTCAAACTATGGGTATATATCAAAATGGGGAAACTTTGAGTCATTATGAGTGAAATATTTCTCCTGCCCCCACCAATCCACACAGACATGTGCTGGATTATTTGATACTGTCTGACAGTTCTGGAGTTCATGGGTCACATTTTTCTGATTCTTTGTCTAGTCCTTTATTTACTGAGCATTGTAATGTAAGTTTGTTGAGTATTTGGAGTCTATTGCTCCTTTAAAGAGTACTGAATTTTCTTTTGTTAGACACTAAAGTGACTTGTGGATTGCTTTGGTCCTTTGGAGGCTTATTTTCAAGGTTTATTCAGTAAGGTATTGTGTAGCCTTAATTTTTGGCCTAGATTAGCCCCCGCTTCCAAGATGGGACCACTTTGATGTGTCTGCTAATGCACAGGGTATTCCACATGGTTTCTCTGCTTTGGGTTTTCAGAATCAGGACTCCTCCCAGCCCTACATGAGCTCTGGGAACGTTGAGCTTTCAGACTCCTTGTTTTTCTTCATTTGGCCTCACAGGGTCTTGCCTTATACCTATGCGGTCTTATGTTCAGCCAGAAACTGAAAGGAGGCTCCTGCACAGACTTCCAGAGCTTTTTCTGTGTGTAGCTGTGTATGTATTAGTACTCCATCCCCACAAATTGTAGCTGTCTCGGTCTCCCTAAACTTTGATCTGTCTCCGTAACTCCATGAGCTTCATGCCCTCAGCTTGGATTCTTCCCCCCTGAGCTGCCATCCAGAGAGAACCCCCTGGGTAGAAAATTAGAGCAGGCCGGACACGTTGGCTCACACCTGTAATCCCAGCACTTTGAGAGGCCGAAGCGAGTGGATCATGAGGTCAGGAGTTCAAGACCAGCCTGGCCAAGATGGTGAAACCTCGTCTTTACTAAAAGTACAAAAATGAGCCAGGCATGATGGCGCACACCTCTACTCCCAGCTGCTCAGGAGGCTGAGGCAGAGAATTGCTTGAACCCAGGAGGTTGCAGTTAGCTGAGATCGCGCCACTGCACTCCAGGCTGGGTGACAGAGTAAGACTCCATCTCAAAAAAAAAAAAAAAGAAAAAAAAAAGAAAAATAGAAAAACAAAATCAGAGCAATAGCTGAGCTGGCCTTGTCTACTTCCCTGTTCTCAGAGATCACCATTGTGTACCACCAGTTGTCCAACATGTGAACACAGCTGTTTGGGATATTTTATACAGTTTTCTAGTTGTCTATGGCAGTTTCATCTATTCTCTGCAGTGTCTGATTATTTATGGCATCAACTACCAGTGCTAGTTAACTCTATCATGTCCAGAAGCTGATGTGACATTTATTTTTCTGATACATTGGCCCATGCACCGAGTTTCACATTTCGGAGCACAGGCCTGTGTGTGTGTGTTTCAGCACATGAATACGTGTATAGGTTGCTTCAACAGTTCTGCATGAAGTTGCCTGTGCTTTTTGTAGGTAAGTTTTTTTTTTATTTTTTATTTATTGGTTGTGCTTTTTGTAGATAAATTTCAGAATCTGCTACTTCATTATGGCTAAGGCAAATAACCTGAAAACCATTGAAGTTTTTATCTCAACTATTGCATGTTAACCAGGAGACTCAATTCCTTCTTTGGAGAGACATTGTTTACTTTTGAGTTTGGCTGTTACATGTGACACTGGCACTGGGTTTGTTGAAGATGTGGATTTTTTTACAGCTCATAAATGTCACTCCTGAACTATGACATGTGATGCCTCCTGTTCAATGTCTTCCTAGCGTAGGTTGACGTTTCATTGACTCCTGTTCATTCTTCTTGCAGGTAGTCCAACATGACCCGTGTCGGGGCGGAGCAGGGTATTGGAACAGCCTTTTCCGTTTCAAGCACCTGGCCACGGGGCATTACTTGGCAGCAGAGGTAAGTAGCAGCCCCTGTGGTTTTCTCTTTCAAGGCTGACGCGCCTCACCACCTCTTTTCATTCCCCTGTATAGCCATCATGTACTAAAGGCTTAAGAAAATACACTCAGTCACCTTGCTTTTCCTCCTGTTTTTCTGTTTCCTTCTGCTTCATTTCCCTAGAAGAGTCAAAAATGATTATCGCGTTTTAGTACATGACAGGAGTGCTGATCAGGATGTGGGGAGAAAATAAGTTAGAAGGTAATGCCGATCCAGGTTTTCAGTATTATTTTCCATTTTGCTCTTACATACTACCCTCCCCATGTTTTGTCTCCCAGCCCCACACCCAGCATGAGTGACTGAGGCTGCAGCAGAAACAGGGTATGTAGAACCAGAAGCACTAAGATGTGTAAGGAATTAGACAATCTTATAAAGAAATTGGACTACTCAGAGCAATAGTGAAATAGTCAGCGGCCTTTTACTTGTAGGAATGTCAAAAATCATAGAAATTACCTTAAATGTCCGTGAAGGGGCCAGGCACAGTGCCTCATACCTATAATCCCATAACTTTGGGAGGCTGAGAAGTTCGAGATCAGCCTGGCCAAAATGGTGAAACCTCGTATCTACAAAGATTAGCCAGGTGTGGTGGTGCTCGCCTGTAGTCCCGGCTACTTGGGAGGCTGAAGTGGAAGAATCACTTAAACGTGGGAGGCGGAGGAGGTTCATTGAGCCGAGGTCGCACCACTGCACTCTAGCTTGGGTGACAGTATGAGACTTCGTCTCAAAAAAAAATGTCTGTGGAAAATTTTTGAGGAGACCAAAGTCTCAATGTTGAAGGACAGGAGGAATTTACCTTTTAATTTTGCATCAGGTGAAGGAGCCATCCTACTGTGTGAGTGATGTTGAGTTTTACTTCAATCTGCTGAGAGATAGATGATGCATATTTCTGTCAGATTCTAGTCGTGCATCAAAAGACCCCCACTGTTGTCTGGGACCACCCATGAGACCGCTGAGAGATGTCGAAGGTGATGGTGGGTGTCAGCACTGCGCCTTTGCCTGACCCGAGGAAGGCTGGCTCTAAGTGTGCTCAGCCCCCAACGGTGCCTAATACATGAGCTGATGATTTTGATATATTTAGGAACTGAAAATCAAGAAGTCTAAGTTCAAATTTCAGATAAAGCCATAGAGAATTATGGACCTATCTAACCAGCTGTGAGAGGTTGATTTACTGGTTTGTGGAAGACTAATGGTGGTGGCATTATCTGTTACGTTTTGAGGCTGATATAGCTCTTGCTGGAGGCCTACATTTTTTATAAATAAGCAGGATTATCAGTGACTGTGTACTGATCTTTTATTCATCTCAGGCTTTTAACTATTGCTTTGCCAGTGAATCCATTGTCTTCCTCTGTCTACACTTGAGAGCCGTCTCTTGGTGACTGGTAGATGTTCCATGTGTGCTGTACTCATGTGACCTGTGTCATTGTCGTGGCATGCTGGTCTTGTGAACAGAGGGGACGGACAAGTTCTTAGCTGTTTAAGGATGTTTACAGCCCTTGAAGTCTCCTGCAAGTGGGGCCCAGTCCTTAAGAAAGCAATGGATGTTTTAATTTCCTAATGATTCTTTTTCATCAGGTAGACCCTGACTTTGAGGAAGAATGCCTGGAGTTTCAGCCCTCAGTAAGTATGGACAAGAGCCTTCTTGTCTTCACCTGGTAGGGTGCAGCCAAATGATCTGGAGCTCCACTTAAGACAACGTCACTGTGGTCACTGTGTGCTGGGGAAGGAGAAACCTTAGGCTCCCTTAAAACAGGATCATTTTCTGTGCTTCCCTTGAGAAGGATCATAGTCTTTTATGTGTTGATTGGTCCGGGGACTGTTGTTCATGATGGTATTTCTGTGTGTAGTAATGGGGTCTCCACTTCCAAATTGGAGAAGTTCATCATATCACTTGGAGAACTCCTAGGGTTGGAGACAGTGATGGCCTATACAGAAAATGGCCTTTTAAAACCAATTGTCTTACTGCTACTGACCTCAGTCTGTGACTCACACGGGTTTTTCAGGGAATAACTGTGTGAGGTGGATAGTGTTACTGAGGCTGCATGGTGCACCTGGCATGTTATTAGACTCTCAGCTGTCTAACGATCTGTACTTGATTTCTACAAGGTCAGAAATAGGCTTTAGTGTATAATGTAGTTTGGAATTTTAAGTGCAAAATGGATCTTTCTCTAGAGACTGTATCACCAAGTAACGCTGACAGGTATACACTTTGGGCTTCAGGTATCCACATTTATGGGTTGTAGAAGGCAGTGATTGTGTTGCATGGAGATTATGAGTATAAGTGTAACAGTTTTCTTGTGGAGTGCTTGATTCTGATCTAGGATTAAAAAGGATGCTCCTTTGACATGTGTGTCTACATGGTGATCTCAGTAGTGGGCATGGAAGGTGGTTTTGAGGGCATTTCTTTCTTTTTTTGGCAAGATTTTGAAAAAAACAATGGAGGGATTTTCTTAAGGCACATTAATGAGGGGAACTGTGTGGAGGGAATTCTAAATTATAATTGTCCTTGGAAAGTGTGAATTCTGCTGTCATGCCTGTCCTTCTAGTTATGTCTTGGTGAAATGTTGGCTTTGAAAGGCACTCTAGCTGAGGCCTTCCTGCTGTGGGTTTGTGGACTTGCTGGGGAGCTTGTCCTCCCCTTTCTGCTCCTTACTGGGGTACCCAAGGCTCACCTTCCTTCTCTTTATCCTTGTCATCCCTATTTCCAGAGTTCATTTTGGAAGCTTTGTTTCCACAGTTAATATGGCTTGGAAAACACTGACACTGACGTAGTTTAACTCCGTCAGTGCGCAAGGAGCTCTGTTGTAAAACTTCTCTACGTCATGCTTATGTAGCTATGGTTTGACCACTTGGACTGGCACAGGCACTGAGTTTCATAAGACAATTCTTGTCCTCGCACCTTCTTCATTTTAAGGGAAGGAGCTGCGTCTGTGTAGCCGACATCCAGTGGTCTCCATGCTGCCGTCTGTGGTGACTTGGAAGAAGTCTTACCTCTGAGATGAGGCAAGCCGCGATCCTTTCAGTGAGCGCTGATGTCCAAGTGAACCTTGTGCTCTGGCGGGTAGAGGGCTGCTCTCTTGGCCTCCTGATATAGGAGGGAAGACTTGGATTTACAGTGCAGGAGGAAGAGCGTAGTCTAAATACCAGGTGTGCCGTTTATGAGCAGGTTTATGACCTGGGACAAGTTACTTTTCCTCTGTGAGCCTCAATTCCTTCATCTGTACAAGTGACATTTTTCAAGTTCTCCAAGATCATTAGCATTTTTAGTGCCTTTGCATCCACCAGGTTGTCTGGGCTGCACAGCAGTGTGTAAAAGGAGTTAGGGCAGGTTTTAGGATCTTCCTGGTACAGAGGAGGAAGCAGCCATTTAAAGTAGTCCTGATTTATCCCGCATCTCATGCACCCTCGGAGTTCAGTGGTTTTTTGATGTTTTCCTGCTTTGTGTCCGAGAGGCAGATGTGCCAGCAGCCTTGGGTGCAGATCTAGACTGCATCGCTCTGGCTACTTCGATGTTGATGGGGGTGGGCTGCGTGTGGAGGAGGGATGTTTGGAGAAAGGGTCTTACCTGGCACTCACACGGCCAACAGCACAGATCTGCCTCTGTAGCAAGGTGTTAGTACGGGGAGGACCCCATCCCCGATACTCTTCTTGGTTTAGAAACTTGGGTGGAAAACCTTGGGCTGTTTGAGTTTGGGAGAAGAGGCACCTCATTCTAAGCTGACCATTGGTTGGTTTCCCTAAGAACAGCTTCAGTGCCTGTGGTTTATGCCTTGGACCTCACTTGGCTTTATTGTGCTTGTCCTTCTAAATTCAGGACCCTGAAGCCACTTGCTTGGCGCCAGAGGGAGGAAAAGGACCACCAGAAGCCCCTGCTTCTTTGCCAGGCTTCTGCACATGTGCTTTTCTTCCCACTAGGTGGCAGGCGCTGACTGCACACTGAAAGGATGTCAGGATGCTGCCTCTCGGTCACATTTCCAGATGCAGTCGGCGTAATGCAATTGTGATTTTCCTCTCGACTCCCACAGGTCTCTGAAACTTAACTACCAGCATGTAGCTGAGCTCTATTATCTCAGACCATAACCGGGTCAGAGTTTATTTTGAAAGCGGCATGTGGAGTGCTTTGCCAGGTGGTTAGCAGAGAATAAATGTTGCTCAAAGTTCTTACTCCTAAACTGAGGTTGTAGAGGTGTTCTGTCGCTCTCCAGGTAATTCTTCCTTTAGCATAGATAGAATAAGGATCTGGGGTTGGTTCAGGTAAAGGGATGAGTGATTACAGGAGAAAGTGTGACGAAAGGAGGAAATACAGGTTTTGGGTATTAAAAGAACCTTTTTAAAAACACACACACACAGAGGTTGGGGGCTGCAGCTGAACTGACAGGCTGTCGCCCTGGGCCCTGCATTTCAGCCCCTGTGGTGTTAAGAGTCTCCCGGGTGTTCTCCTTTGCCTTTGATTTGATTTCTGTTTCTTGATTCCTTTGTCTTCCTGGTAAAGTCTTCTTCCTCCCCATCTGGAAAGGAGGCAGAGCTTCACCCTAAGAAAAGTAGACTGTAGTGACAAAGAAAATGTGCTTCCCCAGTAGATGCAGGTGGATGCTGTCATCCTGCAAGGATGTTAGATGTGGAAAATCACCCAACGTAGAGTCGCCAAGCAGAGAGTGCGCTGGCCAAGCCTTTCTGAGCCGGCTCCTTGTCTACTCCCGCTCCTTGAATCTCTGTAGGCAAATGGGCTTTGGAGCCTAGAATGTGCTTTTCTAGTTTCTCAGGAAAGTTTTTGTTATTGTTTCTCAGCCTTCACTGTCAGAGATTTTCTTCGCTCTCAGCCAAATCCCTGATGTCACAGGAGAGGCCCATCTTCCCTGATCTGTCATCAGCAGCCCTCTCAATTAATGATGGACATCTTTTTCAGGGCAATGCTGACTTCTCAAATATTTCTTTTGGCTGCGTTGGGGTTGCTGCCTACAAACACTTGGATTCAGGTTTATTTTGTTATAGTTTTTCTCCTGGGGAGTCGCTGTATCATATTGTCAGTAGACAATTATCACTATAGCTGAATACAACTACCCATAACCAAATCTGCAGGATGAGTTTCCTCAAAATTCCCTCTCCCCCAGCTCCTGTGGATGGGTGTACCTGTGTAGAGTTCTTTGTCAACTAGAGCACTCCTTCCACAGCCATCTATCTAACTCCACGTTGTTAAAAGATTTTTTTTTTTTTGAGACAGAGTCTCACTCTGTCACCCAAGCTGGAGTGCAATGGTGCAATCTCAGCTCACTGCAACCTCTGCTACCCGGGTCCAAGTGATAATCCTGCCTCAGCCTCCTGAGCAGCTGGGATTACAGGTGCCTATCACTGTGCCCAACTGACTTTTTTGTGTTTTTATTAGAGATGGGGTTTCATCATCTTGGCCAGGCTGTTCTTGAACTCCTGACCTAGTGATCCACCCACCTCAGCCTCCCAAAGTGCTGAGATTACAGGCGTGAGCCACTGTGCCCGGTCGGAACATTTGTATTGCAACACGAAGAGGTTAGAGCTTAAATATCCTTGGCTGCATGGCCAATTGTCATCTTTTAGGACTGCTCTGTAACTGTGGTCCTTTGCCTGCCAACTGCTGACATTCACGATCCTTTCTTCTCTGTTCCTGTGGATTGTGGAATAATTGTAGAGAGTGAAGGGTTTGGTGTGCGCAGTTCTTGATTTGATGATTCTTCTTCCTCAGGTAGACCCTGATCAGGACGCCTCTCGAAGCAGGTTGCGAAATGCCCAAGAAAAGATGGTGTACTCCCTGGTCTCTGTGCCCGAAGGCAATGACATCTCCTCCATTTTTGAGCTAGACCCCACCACCCTCCGCGGAGGCGATAGCCTTGTACCAAGGTATGATTTTAAAATTGCTTATCCCAAAAGAATGAGGCCTGATATAGGTGGCCTGACCAGGTTTCTTGGAATCCAAATCATTACTGCCTTTTCTTTTAGATTTTTGTAAAGGATTTGGTGAAAGGTTTGAACTGGCTGTGCAATATGGCAACTGACTTTTTTTAATGGCTCATCACTGGTAAGTTCTCAGTAGTTGAATGAGAAGTGCTATATTTAGGTAAACAAGCCAAACCATAAGCCTAAGCAGCTCAATTTTCCTAGTTCCCTCTACTCCCTTCCACGTTCCCTAAACCTCGGGAGAGCTCTTGGTTTGGGTAAAGAGGAAGGGAGTAGAGGAAACTAGGAAATTGAATGGCAATTGAATAAACCATTGAAAACAAATTCTAGAAAATAAAATACCTGAAATTCACAGTGTGTGTGTAGTAAATTGTATTTACAAGTATTGAGATGTTAGACCAGAAATCTTTATTTTATTAAATTTAACTTTTAGTTTTGTTGCCTAAGAATGCATTTTTTGAGGGGAAATAACGACATCAAATGGGAGAAAAGCTTACTCTTAACAGAATCAACACTGTTAATAATAATGGCTGACACTTAGTGAGCCCTGACTGCATGCTAGGCAGAAGGCTAGTGCTCTACTTGTGTTATATAATTTCGTATTTCACAAAAAACCCAGTGAGATAGATACTGCTATCACCCTTTCTTATAGATGAAGAAACTGAGGCTCAGAGAGTTTAAGCAACATATCATAAGTCAGTGAGTCCCATAGCAGAACCCAAAATATGTAATGTTTAAGACAGAGTTGTTAGGGCAATTCTGACTCTTCAGTATGATGCTGGTTAGTGGAAATGTCACTGTCATTTATGGATTTCACATATAGCCGCTCATGAAGTATTAGTTGTGTTTCAATCATTCAGAGACAACTACTGGTAATATTTTGGTTTATGTCATTTTAGACAAGTCTCTGGTCACATGGAGATGATTGTATTGTTTATTATAGATGGGATCATAAGCTATTTTGAACATTTTTAAACTAAATATTGTATTTTGTGTATATCTCCAAGCACATGATTATCAGTTGTCATCATCTTAAATAATCGTTGTACTCAGGCTGGGCACAATTGGCTCACACCTGTAATCCCAGCACTTTGGGAGGCCAAAGCAGGCAGATCACTTGATTGAGTCCAGGTATTTGAGACCAGCTGGACAACATGGCAAAACCCTGACTACAAAAAATGCAAAAAAAAAAATTAGCCAGGCATGGTGGCACACACTTGTGGTTCCAGTTACTTGGAAGGCTGAGGTTGGAGGCTCACCTAAGCCTGGCAGGCAGAGGTTGCAGTGAGCCGAGATCGCTGCACTGCACTCCAGCCTGGGTGACAGAGTGAGACCCTGTCTCCAAAGGGAAAAAAAAATGTTGTAGTCAGTTGTAAACATCTTTAAATACTTGTAATATCAGCTAGTTAATATCGTATTAACTGGTTCATTATTGGACTGTTCTATTCTGTAATCCTGTATTAATACAATATAATAATGTATATATTAATATGTAATGCATTAATATTACATTGTAATAATAGAATATAATAGAATTGTATTCTATTATATTAACTAGTCCATTATTGAGGTATCGGATTGTTTACAGTTTTTATTATTATACATAATTCTTTGGTGAACATCTGTCTGCCTCATTTTGCACCTGTACTATCACCATTTAGGGAAAAATACCTGAAAATAGGATTGGTAGATAAAAGCATAGATATATTTTATGTTTTCTACAAAGTGCTAGACGTCTTTTCAGAAGTTTACTTGTTACACTGTCATCAGTGATGCATAGGATTTACTTCCCTAAGCCCTTGTCGATACTGGGTTTTATCATCTTTAAGGTCTTTGGAATACGATACAATAAAATGATATGTTGTTTTAACTTGTGTAACTCCTATACTAAGGAGGTTGTATCTATACTTCCATTTTTCTTGGCCATTTGTATTTCATTATTATCAGTTTGTGTCCTTGTCACATTTTCACTTCCAGTGTTCATGTTTTTGTTACTGATTTGTAACAGCTCTTTGTGTAGAGTAATAACCTTTTAATGCAATGTGTTACTCTTTGATTTTCACGGGCTATGGTGATTTTTCTTTCAACTTTGTTTATGATGGTTCTTTTTTTTCCTTTGTAGATGATATAAAATTTAAACTATGTAATGAGAGTTAGCCATCTTTTACTTTTAAAATTTAGGAATCTTACATGTTGTTATGTGATTCAAAAGGCTTTCCCTACCACAAGATTAGTAAATACTCATTTTTTTTTTTTGCCAGAAATTTTATGGTATCATTTATTGTTTCACTGATCCATATGAAAATTTCAGTCATTGATTTATTATTATTTCTTGTGATAAACACTAATATATGCCCTGTAAGCATATATTGGTCTGTCTCACCCTCCGTTTATGTGGAGACACTCATTCATGTAGTATAATCTTATATTTAGAAATATAGCATATAGCAGTAACCTTAGAGGCATTATGAATGATTTTCTATTGTAAATGAATCCGAATGTGGCTTAGACCTGAACCATTTGCTCCGAAGTGTATATTGCCCAGCGTATGCAGTGGGAAACCACTTTGCTACTTCTATTTTGGTAGAATATATTCTGGACTAGGGGCTACAGAGTAAACCTGAATATTTCCTTCCTTAAAACCCTTCTTTTTTTCCCTGTTAGGAACTCTTATGTTCGGCTCAGACACCTGTGTACTAATACCTGGGTTCACAGCACAAATATTCCTATTGACAAGGAAGAAGAAAAGCCTGTCATGCTGAAAGTAAGTCCTGGGACTTGCCTGTCTCTTTTTGGTCTTGTGTTTCCTAATGAAAGGGCTCCTTTGAGGACAGATCAGGGAGTATAGACCTGTGGAGTTTAGTTGCTTTGGTGAGAGTGTGGTCATGGCCGAACTTGAATGTGACAAAAGAATTCTCTCCGAGGGACCTGAGTGGAGCAAACCCAGGGCTTTTGAAATAATTAGAACTTTTGATTTTATTCCATGGCTGCTATCCTAATAGTTGAGCAATTGTCCGGATTTCAGCCACATTTCATGACTATCTGAAGGATAATTTGGGCTAGGGAATGTTTGTTTGTGACTTGAGGAAAAACACGTATCTAGTCAGTTTCCCCCAATCTCTAGTATTTATTTCTCTCTCTATTGCAATATACGCTTTTATTTCATGAATGTTCTCTCAGCCCCTTTACTTTCTATGCCTGCTTCTCCCCCCGCTCCACTGTTTCTAGGCTCATATAGTGTAAATACATAGACGTGGGGGTTTTCTTTTAAAAAATGGAAGGATATTCTCATATAACTTTTATTTTGTTGTGGCATTGGTGAAGGTTATTGGAGTTTTTTATTTCTTTACTGAATGTTTTTACATTTATAGAAAAGTTGAAATAATGATACAGTGTCTATCCTTATAATGCTCCTCACTTAGATTCATTAATTACCATTTTCCATATTTGCTTTTTCACTGTGTATTTACAAACATCTTTAATTAGGAAAATCTTGCATGCTCCCTGTAAGAAATGAAGTTAAAAATGAGAGTAGTGCCCCTTTCCTGCCTCACTGGTTCCCACAATACCAATTTCCAGAGATAACAACCATTAACCATTTGGAGTGCATCCTTCCAGATTTTTTCCCTATGTCATTTTAACTGCAAGATAGCCCCAGTATCTTGGGATCAGCCATCGTCTCATAAATGTAGTGTTTGGTTAAAGTCTTACTCTTCCCATCCAAGAGATTATCTCACAAGGACCACCTTGAATTTCAGATTGGCACCTCTCCTGTGAAGGAGGATAAAGAAGCGTTTGCCATAGTTCCAGTTTCTCCTGCTGAAGTTCGGGACCTCGACTTTGCCAATGACGCCAGCAAGGTGCTGGGCTCCATTGCTGGGAAGCTGGAGAAGGGCACCATCACCCAGAATGAAAGGAGGTGAGCACGGCCGCATGCTCAGCACAGTCACTGTCCCCCACTGAGAGTTTCTGACATCCGTGGTGACTCTGAACAGCTGAACATGGGGTAGCAGGCCTTGGAATTTATGGGTGGCTTCAATTGGTAACTTTTGAGAAATAGTACTTTTGCATTCATTTTTTGAGTCTAAAGTTATGAAAACCAGGTGTGGTGGCTCACGCCTGTAATTCCAGTACTTCTGGAAGCTGAGGCGGGTAGATTACTTGAGGTAAGGAGTTCAAGACCAGGCTAGCCAATGTGGTGAAACCCCATCTCTACTAAAAATACAAAAATTAGCCAGGCTTGGTGGTGAATGCCTATAATCCCAGCACCTCGGGAAGCTGAGGCAGAGGAGTCGCTTAAACCCAGGAGGTGGAGGTTATAGTGAGCCAAGATCATACCACTGCACTTGAGCCTGGGTGACAAAGTGAGACTCCATCTCAAAAAATAATAATGAAGTTATGAAGATCTCTCCCTCTCTCCCTCCCTCCCTCTTTCTTTCCCTCTCTCCCTCCGTCCCCCACCTTACTCTCTCCCTCCCCTCTCTCTCCCTCCCTCCCCTCTCTCTCCCTCTTTCCCTCCTTCCTCCCCACCCCCCCACCCCCGCCTTTCTGTCTCTAAGTTGGTCTCTAGAACCACATTACTAAACATCAGGGGATGAGGTTACTCTGAGATAAAGTTTGATCATCCTTTTCTGGACAATGATGTATTTTCTCTCACTCTCTTTGGTACTTGGCCTCGGTTGTCAGTTTTGAAGAAATTGGAAAGACTGGGTCTGCCTCAGTGTAACTGGCTTATTAGTCCAGAAGGCTTCCAGGGCGAAGCTTCCAGCCTGCTGAATGCGAGCACATCTATCTCTAATAGCTTCTTTCCTTTTAAGGTCTGTAACCAAGCTGCTGGAAGACTTGGTTTACTTTGTCACTGGAGGAACTAATTCTGGTCAAGATGTTCTTGAAGTTGTCTTCTCCAAGCCCAACAGAGAACGGCAGAAACTGATGAGAGAACAGAATATTCTCAAGCAGGTTGGTGACGTGTGGCATACTAGGGATTTGGCTTTATGAGCAATTAATGGGATGGCCAGGAGCGGTGGCTCATACCTGTAATTCCAGCACTTTGGGAAGCTGAGGTGGGAGGATCCACTTGAGCCCAGGAGTTAGGGGTTGAGGTCAGCCGAGATCACACTGCACTCTAGCCTGGGCAACAGAGACAGAACCCGTCTCAAAAAAAAAAAAGGAAAAATATAAATCATCGGGATAATTGAGGGATGCTGGTGATTCCCAGCTCGAAGGCTTGATGCACTGATTTTTTTCAATAGACTACTTTCTAGAGCAGTTTTAGGTTCTCAGCAAGATTGTGCAAAGTCCAGAGAGTTTCCATATCCCTTATTCCCCTCACATACTTGGTCTCCCCCACTGTCGACATCCTACATCACAGTGGGACATTGGTTACAATTAGATGAATCGACATTGTTACGTCATTATCACCTGAAGTCTGTAGTTTACAGTAGGGTTCTCTCTTTCCGTTTGATTTTCTATGGGTTTTGATAAATGTGTGATGCCTTTCAGCCACCATTATCATATCATACAGAATAGTTTCACTGTCCTGAAATCATCTGTGCACCCCCATTCTCCTGTCCTTCTTGCTAACTCTTCACAACCATGAATGTTTTCACTGCCTCCATGGTTTTCCCTTTACAGAATGTGACAGGGTTAGGATCATATAGTATGTGCCTTTTCAGAGGGGCAGATTTCTCTTAGTCATGTGCATCTCAGGTTCTTCAGTGTCTGTTCATGGCTTGTTAGCTCAGTTCAGTTGATTTTTACCGTACTTGTTGGATATCAATCATGTGAGAGTTTACCTGTTAGGAACCTCAAGAAACATTCAGTTGACAACTTTATTTTTCTCAAAAATAATGTAAAGTGCAATGTGACCTTAAGGTTATTTCATACATTTGGGAGATTTGGCATATTCTGTAAACTCAGAAGGCCTATATAGGCTCTTATAGAGGGTCCTGTAAGTCACCACAAATCTTTCCATAAAGGATGAATAGTGGTTAACAGGAAATACATAGATGTTATTGTTAGATGTAAATGTAAATAAACTAGTATAAAGACAAATTAGAGGCAGTAAAGTGACAAATCCAGAGTAGATTAAACACACGGAGATGCATAGCGTGTCATTCTATAATTAAACTGGAGATTATAATTCCCAAGCTTGCCATGGGAATTCCTTACCACCAAAGCTAAAAGAGAAACCTATTAGTTTCAAGTCCCACTGTTCTCCGTGGAACATGGGATTTGAGATTGTTTTTTCATGTTGGTCTGTGATAGACAGAATTTGTTAACAATCCATCATGTTTCAACAATTTCCAGTCCAGTGGTAAATGTCCAGCTGTCGTTTCATTTGATGATTCTCAGTTTAGACCTTTGGCTTAATGCCCATGCTCATTCGTACAGTAGTAATTCCTGAGAGGCAAAAATAACTGATTCACTGGCAGAAGTCTTCATTGATTACCTGTGCTGGGCACTAGTGTGGCTTAAAATTACCCACTTTCATCCTTACTACACCTTTGTGATATAGGTATTGTTCTTTCCATTTTGCTGGTAAGGAAATGGAGGTTTACTTTGACTGTAATTGTACTGCTGCTAAGTAGTAAAGGTATGTGTTTTCACCTAGAATCCGCTGATTCCATTTTCTCTGTTTTTAACTACTTTGTTCTAAACACTGTGCTCTTAGGTATATGAGGACCAGTGAAGTCCAAGTGGACTAAATTCAGCAAGTCCCCCATCTCTGTTGATGGACTGAATCTAGTGTTCAGGTTATGGATATGTTTGAAGAGAAAAACTTTCTGGTGTAATCCAACCGCCTTTGAGCTTGCATTGCTTCTAAACAGAGGGTTAGCGTTGGAGCCCTAAGTGATGGTCATTTTGCTTTTCGTTTTCACAAACAGATCTTCAAGTTATTACAAGCCCCATTCACAGACTGCGGTGATGGCCCGATGCTTCGGCTGGAGGAGCTTGGGGACCAGCGGCACGCTCCTTTCAGACACATCTGCCGGCTCTGCTACAGGGTGCTAAGACACTCGCAGCAAGACTACAGGAAGAACCAGGTTGGGGTTAAGCGTTGATGGGATGTGGTCGGTTTCCTCCCTGAAGTTTATTTACTTTCCTCATGAGTTTTTAGTGTCACATATCTATTTGTAGAATGGATAGAGAATAGTTCAGTGTTAAGCTTGCTCTTGGGAAGGAAACACAGATTGTTTGCAAACCCAGGAAGAATATTATTACAGAATCAGTAAGAAATGTGCTGGAGAATTCTCTTCTGCAGACACCTTTCTATGAGATTTCTGGTTTTAGAGTTGGTTTTACATTTATAGACTTTTTTATGACATATTCCCTTAGGGCTTAGGGGTGAAATGATGCCATGTGTTTATATTAAAGATACAGCGGAGTCTTTTCTTCCTGGCACCTTGAAAATCCTCCATCTCTTTCTAGAAATATGATTTTTATTTTGTTTTTGGCTCATGTTTTATGACATTCTAAGTCACTGTTTATAGATATACTTTATACATAGTTATATTTTACATAGTATATGTGTATTTATATATATATATACACACACAGACAATGTATAGTCTTCTATGAAATAAATCTTCTAACCTCTTTGTGGTCTCTAAACAACCTTGAGATTCTACGGGAACCTGAGAACTGTATTGCTACATCATTAGTTCATAACTGGGGGTAATTTTGTCCTCCAAAGAATATTTGGCAATGTCTGGAGACTCTTTTGAGTTTTATAACTTGGTGGTGCTACTGACATCTGGTGAGGGGAGGCCAGGGTTGCTCTCAAACCCCTAGCAGTACCCAGGACATCTCCCCGACAACAAAGAATTATCCTGCCTAAAATGTCAGCAGTGCTGAGGTTTAGAAAATTTGCACCACGTGAAGTACCATAGGCATACAAAATGATGTTTATTTTAACCTTGACTCTTACCATTTTATGTGAACTATCTCTGCCTTTTGGTGCAAAAGGCTTTTGTTTTTAAGGTTTTGAATGTCACCATATCTGGACTTTCAGACTTTTTTCTTTCTAGTTAAAAGTGTTTGTTGTGTCATCATAAAGATAGGGTTGATCTTGAATAGTGCTTTATTTGAAGTGTAACAAACTGTGATGCTTTAAATCCACCTTCAGTGCATTGATACCGTAATCCAATAGCCAGAGAGATATTATTCTGTTCCTCTCTCCCATCTTCAGATGAGGACACATCTGGGTCTGTGGGGTGTATCAAGACACTTCACTTGTACACGAGGAAACAAAGTTTTCCATCCTGGAATTGCTGGATTAGACATCTTTGCTTAGCTGTTTATGGATCCTCTGCCAGTTGGCAGATGATGAGTTCCTAAACAATGCATCCTTATAGAATATAGACTGAAAGACATAGCCTGCTTCCATTATATTAATCCTAAATAGTTTCTAGGATTTAGGAATTAATGGGAAAAAAATTAAAGCAAGTTTCGAGGGCCACTTGAGCAAGCAGCCTGTCTTGGCCAGGGAAGTATCTTTGAATAGAAACAGACAGGCATTTGAAAGAGATTTCCTTCAGTTTACAAATATTTTTGTGGAATATGATACCTGATCCCAAAAGAGAGAAACCAGAGATGTATTCCTGAGTTCCATGCATATGATGGATTTTTTTAGGTATTCTTGACCTTCTTATGCTACCCATTGAATTTAAAAAAGTATTTTCACTCCAGATAAAGGAAACATTTATGGGGTAACATTGTTCCAGATATCCAGGTAGGCTTTATCTGTGTTTATTGAGCAGCGCAGATGAATGGGGGCACAGTGAAGTCCTCTTGAATTAAGAATACATTCAGAAGTGAAAACCAGCTTTTGACCTTTTTGAAAAATAAATCACTAGATTAAAATTTATACTGTGTACTTAATAAAATATCCACATGTAAATACAGGCTATTCTGCTTAATTATATTTGCGTGGCAAGTTTAGTAAAATAAAGGATATGAAGGAGTTTGCAGCTGTTGCCTTCTGTTAGAAAGTTGTAGATTCCCTTATGCTGTAATTTCTCTTTTGAGCAGTAGTTCTCATCAGGAAATGTTGCTGCTTTCCTTTTTTTAAACTTTACCATATTGTCATTTATCCTTTCTGCTGACCTCTCTTTTCTCTCTCTATAAAGGAGTACATAGCCAAGCAGTTTGGCTTCATGCAGAAGCAGATTGGCTATGATGTGTTGGCCGAAGACACTATCACTGCCCTGCTCCACAATAATCGGAAACTCCTAGAGAAACACATTACGGCTGCAGAGATTGACACATTTGTCAGCCTGGTGCGAAAGAACAGGGAGCCCAGGTGAGGCAGGAATGGGGTCAATGGGACATGGTGTCTGTGCCTTTAAGATGCAGCGACTTAGCTGGTGCTTTTTACTATGCTTCCTTGGGCTGCTAGTGACAGGTTTTGATTAGCTAGGTCTCGAGAGGCTCTTTGATGAGTAGTGTCAAGAACATAGTGTTAAAATGAGACCGGGGGGGTGCATTCCTAGTTCCAATGTGTACCATCTTGGTGAGCTTGGCTTTTTTCCTGATCTTTAATTTCCTCATCTGCTAAATGGATAGTTATGAAAATTAAATGACAATAAATGCATGTGACGCGGATGGCACTTAGTAGATGCACAGTAAATGACAATTGTTGGCCACTCATTCACTTTTTAAAAAACCGTTTTATTGTAAATTTTTAATTTTTGTGGGTATATAGTAGGTATATATATTTCTGGGGTATATGAGATGTTTTGATATAGGCATGCATATGTAATAATCACCTTGTAGAGAATGAGGTATCCATCCCCTCAAACATTGATTCTTTGTGTTACAAATAATCCAGTTCTATTCTTTTAGTTATTTTAAAATGCACAATTAAATTATTGACTGTAGTTACCTGGTTTACTGTCAAACAGTAGGTCTTATTTGCTCTTTCTATTTTTTTTGTACCCATTAACCGTCCCTACCTCCGGCCTGCCCTCGCACTGTCCTTTCCAGCCTCTGGTAACCATCCTTCTACTCTATGTTCATGAGTTCAATTGTTTTGATTTTTAGATCCCACAAATAAGTGAGAATATGCCATGTTTATCTTTCTGTGCTTGGCTTATTTCACTTAGCATAATGACCTCCAGTTCCAGCCGTGTTGTTGCAAATGACTGGATCTCACCTTTTCATTTACTTTTTTTTTTTTTTTGAGTTGGAGTCTCGCCCTGTTGCCCTGGCTGGAGTGCAGTGGCATGGTCTCAGCTCACTGCAACCACTGCCTCCCAGGTTCAAGCATTTCTTCTGCCTCAGCTTCCCAAGTACCTGGGACTACAGGCACGTGCCACCACGCCTGCGTTATTTTTGTATTTTTAGTAAAGACAGGGTTTCACCATATTGGCCAGGTTGGTCTCAAACTCCTGACCTCATGATACTCCCTCCCACCTTGGCCTCCCAAAGTGCTGGGATTACAGGCATGAGCCACTGCGCCCCGCTTCATTCACTTTTTAGTACCTCTTAATTATCAGTTAAACACTCCCCGCCTCAATATAATCAGTAAGAGTCTTGCAAGTTCAGTTGTTGGTTGAGCATTGTTGTTATAGATTAGTGAATTATATTGACTGTATCTCATTCACACAGAACTGCCCCTCTTCCCTACGCCCTCCTCCCATTTCTTTCCCCTTCTCTTACCCTTCTAATTAAGACCTGCATTTTCAGTCGAAATGGGAAGCAATTTGCAGTGTGGGTATCAAAGGTGATCACAATGGCGTGCGGACACAGTTGCTATAAAAACGGCTACTACCATCCATGAAAATAACACGCATTTTCTGGAGTCTGCTTACAGGCCAGATAGTGAGCAAAGGAAGCACTTTACATGAATTATCTCATTTAATCCTCAGGACACTCCTCAGAAGTGACACATTATCCTTTTCTGTAGATGAGCACAATGAAATTAAGTAATTTCTCCAAATAACACTTCATATCAGAACTCCACTAATAAGATCCTAACTGGGCTTCCAACAACGGTAGCCAAACATGGGAGCATTGCCTCTCACCACTGTGGTTCCCCTGTGTCTCCAACACCCCTTCCTTACGTCAGCTTCTTTCTTGTCTTGTTCCTTCTTCTCATCTTTGCCTCATCACCTCTTCCTTGACCACAGCGACTGCTGTCTTTCCTCCTTGCTTCCTCTTCCTTCTTTCTGACATGTGGGTTTTTAGTGGTGCCATAAACACTACATAGAGACCCAGAATGCTGCTGGCTTGTCCTGGTACAGGTGTGTTGGACCTGTGCACTTAAGGAAGAGTTGGGCTCCAAGAGCCTACCCTCTGCTCTGTCTACAGAAAATGTTTTGTTTCTGTTTCTGGATAGATTCTTAGATTACCTCTCCGACCTCTGTGTCTCCATGAACAAATCGATTCCAGTGACCCAGGAACTGATATGTAAAGCTGTGCTGAATCCCACCAACGCTGACATCTTGATTGAGACCAAGTGAGTGGGGAGCTGGGGTATAGATGGAAAACCTGTGGTTCAGTCAGTGTCGGCGCTCATGAGGAATAAAACCTGGCCCTGTCGTTTTTTGAGTTGATCTAAAGTCAGTGTGGCTGGCGTTCAATCTTCCTATTGGAAAAGTCTTGATTGGGAGAATTACTGAATCTGATTTTGGTGTGGCCTCCTCTGCACAGTGGTATCACTTACTTTGCATACAAGTTTAAAAGTCATGTAAACTCACCAAGAAGCATTTTACACAGTTACATTTGAAGAGTTTAAAACTCTTTGTAAGTGTGATCGTCAATTTAAAATCTCAAATGACATAATTAATATTCACTGTTAAGATTAAGTCAGTGTTGGGAGGAGTTTTAAATTATTACTGTTCAGAAAGTGTTTATTGGTCTGCAGAATTTTTGTTAACAGTAGTAATTCATTTTTGGCAAAGGAGCAATTTTCCTGACAAGTACAGTGTCAGTAATATGGACAATATTTAAACAAAAAAACTAAATTATGTCCTGAGCTAGTGATATTTCTTTGATTCTCCATATAACTCAGTTTTGGGCTTGGGCTAATGCAGGGTTTTTCAGTTCAGGTATTTTCACATTTGCGGCTGGGTAATTCTTTGTTGTGGGGCTGTCCCAGGTACCATAAAATGGTTAGCAACATCCCTGGCCTCTACTCACTGAGATGCCTGTAGCACCTCTCCATTTCAGTTGTGACAACCAAAAACCTGTCCAGAGACATTGCCTAATGTCCACAGGGGGCACCAGCACCAGAGTGGAGAACCACTGGGGTGTGTATGAAGACACTAATGTCAGCCTCTCTGCGGCTCTGCCCCTGGGGGAAATACAAAACAAAAAGTGGCTCTCCTTATGTCTTTATGCTGAAAGTGAAGCTAGATCTCAACGTATTAAAAAAAATGGTAACTTCTCCCTCCTCCGCTTGTTTTCTAGGTTAGTTCTTTCTCGCTTTGAGTTTGAAGGTGTTTCTTCCACTGGAGAGAATGCTCTGGAGGCAGGAGAAGATGAGGAGGAGGTGTGGCTGTTTTGGAGGGACAGCAACAAAGAGATTCGCAGCAAGAGTGTGAGGGAGTTGGCGCAGGACGCTAAAGAAGGGCAGAAGGAGGACCGGGACGTTCTCAGCTACTATAGGTGTGTGGGACACGTGCGGGGCTCAGATTGGGGTGCCCCAAAACAGTGGCACTTAGGAATTTGTTGTTCATTTGTTGTTTACTTCAAGGAATCGCAAGGTGTCATCTTGTAAGATTGTCTAGAAAAAAGCCAGATGTGTATTTTAGGAGTTTAGAGTGTAAGATTTCAGTCAATTGGCATCTGGGTGTGGCTGGCTCCCAAGAAAGATGAGTGCTCGCATCAGCGCCTGGTGACAGTTTGTCCTTAAGCAGCACGGCCCGTAGATACGGCAGTAGGTAGGTGAGAGGCTGGCTGTGGGGTTGATTCCTGACCTCTCCACTTAGCAGGTTTTTGACATTGGTCAAGTTTGATTTTATGCTCTAATTTCTTTATCAGCAAAATAAAGGTGATAGTGCCAATCTCACCAGATGTTTATATAGAGAGGTAGATATGTGTGTGTGTGTGTGTGTATGTATGTATACATATACCTATATACAGGCACACACCACCACACCCAGCTAATTTTTGTATTTTTAGTAGAGACAGGGTATCACAATGTTGGTCAAGCTGGTGTTGAACTCTTGACCTCATGATCTGCCCGCCTCGGCCTCCCAAAGTGCTGGATTACAGGCATGAGCCACCGCACTCGGCCAAGGTTTTAAATTCAGCAGTCAGTGTTTGTTAGTGTGAAAGCCTGTGACTTTCTTGTTATTTCACATTTCAAGTATGTTTACTCCTTTAATGTTTCATGAATCTTCTCCCAAGTGAATGAGAAAGAATGCTTTAATTGGTCAAATTCTGGTTAACAACATTCACTTGCCGTTGAATGAAGATGAAAAGTGAGGAGTCCCTTACTTTCATACATGAAATGTT
Organism: Plecturocebus donacophilus; assembly: GCA_004027715.1. Taxonomy (NCBI): domain Eukaryota; kingdom Metazoa; phylum Chordata; class Mammalia; order Primates; family Pitheciidae; genus Plecturocebus; species Plecturocebus donacophilus. Next base: position 134,925 of record PVKP010000515.1, read on the forward strand.
TTTTTTACATGTGTAGGGATTAGAGTGACTTACATGGCATAAGATCTTTAAAACGTTATCAAATTTCTAATTAGGCTTAATATATGTGATTATCTTTAACATTTCCTATATGGTCTTTACTGTATAAAGCACATCTGAAGGGATAGAAATAGATAACCATCTTAGGGCTTACCATTCCCCCCATTTATTTTACAAAATAAACAAGGACCTAACGGAATAAGGTCGTCAAATAATTGCTGCAGCACAGCTGGATAGATACGTTCCTGTTGGCTATCAGCCCACACTCTGTTGCACAGCTTGAACAGTTCTTTTATCTGCTTGGTACCACAGCCAAAATCCTGGTGTACAAGAGCAATTTAGGGGTGTTGATGTATGAGTTTAGTTGGCCAAATGTCACTCCCATGAAAGTCAGGACTGCCTGGATGACCTTGCATTCATCCAGAATGATTTCTGGAGCATGAGTTGTATACCCCTGTTCTTTCCTCTAGATATCAGCTGAACCTCTTTGCGAGGATGTGTCTGGACCGCCAATACCTGGCCATCAACGAAATCTCAGGCCAGCTGGATGTCGATCTCATTCTTCGCTGCATGTCTGATGAGAACCTGCCCTACGACCTCAGGGCATCCTTCTGCCGCCTCATGCTTCACATGCACGTGGACCGAGATCCCCAGGAACAAGTCACTCCTGTGAAATATGCTCGCCTCTGGTCAGAGATTCCTTCAGAGATCGCCATTGACGAGTGAGCCTGGCACCCAAAAACCTTGCTTTACATTGTTCTGTGCAGCAGTAGATAACCCCACACTCGTTAAGTCATAGAAGAAAGATTAAATGTTGTTATTTTTCTTTTTTCTTTGTTTTTTTGAGACAGAGTCTCACTCTGTTGCCAGGTGCCAGGCAGGAGTGCAGTGGCATGATCTCGGCTCACTGCAACCTCCACCTCCTGGGTTCAAGCAGTTCTCCTGCCTCAATCTCCAGAGTACCTGGGACTACAGGCATGTGCCACCATGCCCAGCTAATTTTTGTATTTTTAGTAGAGACTAGGTTTCACCATGTTGGCCAGGATGGTCTCGATCTCTGGACCTCGTGATCCGCCTGCCTCGGCCTCCCAGAGTGCTGGGATTACAGGCCTCAGCCACTGCGCCCAGCTGTTATTTTTCTTTAAGCTTAAAATAAAATTAGTGGATGGCAAATTTTTTTCCCTCAGGAATGTAAAAGGTGGCATGATTAAGTTTTTTATATCTCATTTATCTCCTCTTTCATTCTGCAAATATTTAAGTGTGTACTATGTGCCAAGCTCAAAAAATAGATCAGTGAACAAACTGGAAAGCAATCTCTATGCTATTGGGGGAAGACAGACAATAGGCAAGATAAATGACTCAAATATATATTTTGTGATATGTACTACGGAGGAAAGAAAGAAATTAGGGTAAAGGGATACAAAGGTTAGAGGATGTTGACTTTGGAAGCTGAGTGACCCAGGAAGACCTCACTGGGAGTGACTTGAAATTTTGTTTACTTTCTTTCTCCTTTCTTTTCAGCTATGATAGTAGTGGAGCTTCCAAAGATGAAATTAAGGAGAGATTTGCTCAGACCATGGAGTTTGTGGAGGAGTATTTAAGAGATGTGGTTTGTCAGAGGTTCCCTTTTTCTGATAAGGAGAAAAATAAGCTTACATTTGAGGTAACTCACGATGAAATGATCTATGTGTATTTTCTGCCTCTCTTTGGTCATTTTTCTATGGAGCAAATAGAAAATATTTGATTAGGTGGTGATTTTGATCATGATGCTCTGGTTTTGTAATGGAAAGGAATTCAGCTTGGTTTCATTCCAGAATAAAATAAAATGGATACCAATCACGTGGCTTAATAGTAGTTATGTTCTTAAAAGAAATAGGCCAGGTGAACTGAACCACATAAAATGAAAGAACATCACTTCGTATTAAAAATGACAAGAAATACTGTGCTTGGGATCTGCCATAGATTAATCATTTGAAGAATATAAATTCTTGTTACTTCTGAGTTAACAATGTTTCTGAGATTGCTTTTGCCTTTTAAGAGCAGTATTTCTGAGGATTGCAGTGTTGTTGACTGTGTCCTTGCTGAGAATAACTCTGCTTGCCTGGTATTAATATTATCCTTGGAATGCTGTGCAGAGCAAATGATGAGGTCTTTTTTTTTTTAATTAGTCATCAGAGCAGATCAGTAGCTTTCCATTTCTTATTTTTCCTCCTTATGAAACACAATGACGTTTTATCAGAAAGTGCAAGCAAAATACATGCCTTCTCTTACCGTAAGGAAGGTCCAAGTCTGTAATTTCTAAACTGGTCAACATCAAACGGAACTGAAAGGGATGCAGTTTATGTAACACCATCTTCTTTTTTTTTTAATACAATAGGTTGTAAATTTAGCTAGGAATCTCATATACTTTGGTTTCTACAACTTCTCTGACCTTCTACGATTAACTAAGATCCTCCTGGCCATATTGGACTGTGTACATGTGACTACAATCTTCCCCATTAGCAAGATGGCAAAAGGAGAAGAGAATAAAGGTAACAATGATGTGGAGAAGCTGAAGAGTGAGTATCTGAGGGTGCCCATACATCTGAGAGATGCCCTCCCAGCCTTTCCTGTTACGCTCATGTCATACCCCATGTGTGATGCCATGTCCTTTCTTTGTTCATTCCTTCCCATCTTTTCATCTTGAACATTTTCAAATACTGTGTAAAGAAAAGCTGAAAGAACAGTGTGATGTAGTCTCATGTACCCATGACTTTGAGTCAGCGATTATTCACACTTTGCTGTCTTTATTTTGTATTTATGTGTGAGTCGTGTGTATATTTTGTTGAACAATTTGAAAGTTACCTAACATTTTAAATGTTTATCTAACAAATATATGGCCTGTCATTGTTCTTGACATTCATGAGGCCCTGGATAATAATATTTGTTTAGGATGTAAGAAAATCCAAGCTTGTATCTTGATAGCTATTTCCAGTTTGTGAGTAGGACAATCTGCCTTTGCATGTTTATTTCTGCCTCTGTTTTAGGGTCAGAGTAGGCAGATATTTGGTGTCTTGTATCAGTTGTTGTTAACTGGTCTTCTGTAGCTAGAACAGAAAAAAATACATGGGCTTATCTTTATTTGCTAGGTCTTGTGCTAAGTAATGTTGCATACATTATGCCATTTAGTTCTTTTGTTGAGCTCCTTTATTTCCATTTTATAGATGAGGAAACGGAGCTTCAGAGGTAATAGATGCACCTAAGGTCATGCAGCGTCAGGATTTGTGCCTTGTTAACTTTTATATACCTAGTTCTGTGCTCATAACAAGCACATAGTTGGTGATCAGTAAAATTTGGGCAGGGCACGGTGATATTTACCTGTAGTTCCAGCACTTTGGGAGGCTAAAGCAGGAGAATTGCTTGAGGCCTGGGATTCGAAACCAGCCTGGGCAATACAGCAAGAACCTATCCCTACCAAAAAAAAAAAAAAAAATTTAGCTGTGTGTAGTGGTGCATGCCTGTAGTCCTAGCTACTTGAAAGGTTGAGGTAGGAAGATTGCTCAAGTCCAGAAGTTTGAGGCTGCAGTGAACCATCATTGTCAGTACACTCCAGCCTGGGTGATTGAACAAGATCCTGCCTCTAAAGAAAACTTTAAAAAATAAGATTTGATGGGTGACTTAATACACAGAAATGCCCCTCTGGGGATTTTGAAGCCCACGATCTTTTATTGCTCTCAGAAGCCCAGATTTTTTTTATGTGTATTTACCTTTCCAGGTTCCCGGGGCCCTGAGATTATGTTGGAATAGGGATATGTTAAATAATTTGTCTCAAAGAGCCCCTGCCCCTGCCCCTTGACAGATGCCTCTGAGTGTTCTCTAGATATGTTGTGACCATGGTCTGTCCTGACCTTTCCTAGGCAGTAACGTGATGAGGTCTATTCATGGTGTGGGAGAGCTGATGACCCAGGTGGTGCTCCGGGGAGGAGGCTTTTTGCCCATGACTCCTATGGCTGCTGCCCCTGAAGGCAATGTGAAGCAGGCAGAGCCTGAGAAGGAGGACATTATGGTCATGGACACCAAGCTGAAGATCATTGAGATCCTCCAGGTATCCACCAGCTGGAGCTGGGCCAGGGAGGGTATGTCTCAGGGGCACCATTCAGATCCAGTCTCTCTTCTGATGGAGCCCAAGGCTTTCTGGAAAGAAAATGGGGGCAAATTCTTAGCTCATCCCTCCATGTCATTCATGAGCTGGCTCCTCTTAATCCCTTTACTGCCATCTCCTACCCTTCCAGCATGGCCTTGTCCTTTCAGCCATGCCAAGACTTGCCGTTGTTATCTTAGTTTTCCATCATTATCAGTCTCCATGCCAACCCTCTGCATAGAATTCACTTACCTGTGCATCTCCATGTAACTGCATCCCTGCTTATTGATCATAATTTGGTTCAAGGTTCCATCAACTTTCCAAAGCTTCCCTCCCTTCCTCCCTTTTCCATTCAGTCAACAAATATTTATTGAGACCAACTCTGGGCCAAGTTGCCAAGTCCACTTAAGCACTGGGGGGATCCAGCTATGAACAAAATAGATGAAATTCCTGCTTCTCTAGAACTTACATTTTGATAGAGGGCATGGGCATGTGTATTAAGAATAAGTTCTAAGTTGTTAAAATGTAAAGGTGAGTCAGGATGGTTTGGAGACACTGGGGCCAGGGGGCCAGGGATATTGTGTTTGATGAGGTTTTTAGAGAAGGCCTCTCCAGTACAGTGACATGATCACACACCTGAGTGAATTGAAGAGGCAGCCATGCGGTTATCTAGGAAAACAGTACCTAAGGCAGAGGGAACAGCAAATGCAAAGACCCCGTGGTGAGAAGAGCACATTTGGGAACACGTGGGGTTCAAGAGGGAATGGGAGAAGATCAAGCTGGAGAGTAAACATAGGTAACTCCTTGGACAGATTGCCTGTAAAGATGCACAGAGAAGTGGGGACATGAGCAGAGAGTGATTGTTGGTAACTAGAAGGTTTTTGTTGTAATATTTTTTTAAGTGAGTAGATCATAACAAGCTTGTATGGTGAACAGGAGTGATCATGTATACAGGGAGAGCTTGTTGCTGTATGGGCAGGGAATAGTTGTAAGAGCAAAGTTCTTATGGAGGCAAGTGGGGTTGGGATCCAGTATACAGGGAAGGCTTAGTCCTAGGCATGAAACCCTCCCAAGCCTCACTACAGCTTTGTTTGAGCCCCCCAACAACCCATATCTCCCTCTTTCTGTGCCATATGGGTAACTTGTATTCATCAACAAAATCATCTGCTGCTTAATGGAACGAATCATGTTAACACCTTCCTGTTTGATCCCATGTTGCCTGATCTCAACCCCAGCAGATGCAGTAGAAATTTATAAATGTTTAAGACTTGAGGATGTTTTTTTAGTCTGAAATCACGTTTTACCAATCCTTTGAAAGTATCAATGAGTTGTCTCAAAGTAATGTAATTAGGACAATAAAGACAGCATCAGTAAAGAAGAAACCTTACTGAATTTATGCCTGACCAGTAATAGAGAAAGATTCCTTTTTTAAAATTATATTTTAAAATACATTTTATTTTTAATTTTTTCAGTATTCTTGTGTTGAGGTAAAGTATACATGTGAAATTTGCAGGCCGTGGCACCTGTGTTCCAAGGTGGTATCGTGGACATTTATCAGAAACTGCACACTGCAAAACCTGGTCACATGTTAAGGTCTGCTCAGCTGAGAAGGATTGGTCAGTTGAGTCATTCTTTCCACAGATACTTTTTGACGCCTTACCATGTGCACTGTGAGGAATGCAAAAATGATTTGAGCAGGGGCTCCATCCACAAGGGGTTCATAATCTGATGGGAGAGTAAGGTATGCTGAAGCTGTGTGGATGTGGAAATAAGACCACCAGAAAGTTCTCCTGAGATGGAGGCTGTGGGGTGGGGGTGGGGGTCATGTGACTTCACCTGGTGAAGATCAGAGAAGGGTTGATGGAGGAGGTAGGGTTTCATCTGAGCCTTTAAGGTGGACAGGCTTTGTACCTGGAGAAACAAGGGCCCATTCTCAGGTGGATGGAGTAGTCTGGAGCTGAGTGCCATGGGACACACGGCCCTGGGCCGTTCTTCTGGGTAGGGACGTAGAGTATGCTGAGGGGAAGTTGTCAGAAGTAGGTTGGAAAGGAGGACCAAGCCACACTCCACAGAGCTTTGGATGTCTAAAGGGCTAAGGCCTATTCTGTGTTGAGCCTTTGAAAGTCTCAAGCAGGAAGCTAACATAAGAACAAGTGATTAGGAGGTGGATTTGGTAAATTTGATTCTGTAAATGGAACAGGCAGGAGATAATGAGGCCTTGAGCAGGAAGAAATGGCAGTAGGGGAGAACCCTGTGAGAAGTGATAGATGGCAAACCACCAGGAGTTCATCTCTGATTAGATATATCCAGGAAGCAGGCGCTGATGATCAGGCAATTGACTGAGGTTGAGGAAACCCAGGTGGAAAAGTCAATGAAGGCAAGACTGACAGTGTTAGTGCATTAGGGCTCTCCAGAGAAACAGATCCAATAGGGTACATATAGAGAGACAAGAAGGGGTTTATTATGGGAATTGGCCTCATGCAGTTACGGAGGCGGAGAAGTCCCTCAGTCTGCAACTCACAGCTGTGTCCCAGGAAAGCCAGTGGTGTGATTCAGCCTGAATCCCAAGGCTAAGAACCAAGGGAGCCGAAGGTGTAACTCTCAGCCTGAGGCCAAAGGCCCAAGAACCTGGAGCTCTCATGGGCAGGAGAAGATGAGTGTCCCAGCTCTAGAACAGGTGGATTCGGTCTTCCTCCACCTGTTTGCTCTATCCAGGCCCTCTGTGAATTGGATGGTGCTCACTCACACTGGGTGAGAGCAAATCTTCTTTACTCAGTTCACTGATTCAAATGGCAGTCTGTTCTGGAAACCTCATAGATACACCGAGAAATAAGGTTGTACCAGCTATCTAGGCATCCTTGAACCCAGGCAAGTTGGCATCTAAAATTAACCATCGCAGTTACTTTTGCACAACAGTGAGTTTGAGGCCCTGGGAGAATGGGATGTCCTGCAGTCAGTAGGACATGTACACCGAGAGCATGGGAGCAGGCCAGAGATCTGTCTCCCCCTGGAAGAGGGGGTGGCCCTTGGACTGAGAAAAGTTTCTGGGAGGGCTAAGCAGAGATAAGGGGAGAAAGGAAGAATGTGAGTGAGATCTCCACATAATGTCAGTGGCTCCATCTTTCTTTTTGGTTTTAGCAGCAGTCCTGGGAAAAGTGACCCTGTGTTAGAACAGAGGGTGAAGGAATACAGGAGGCAAAAGAAGAGGGTGTCCAAGGGCTTGTACCCAAGCCAGAGCAAACAGCCAGAAATAGGAAATAGGAACCAGGCTAATTTTCCATAGTGTAAACAAAATTTTTTGTTAATTCTCTTAAATCCAAAGCAGGCAATTTCACTCTTCTCAGTGTTAGGCCCAGAGTTGGCATTCAATACTGACTGAAAGGGAGTCATGTTTTACAGACTCCATTATGGAACCAGAGGTGAGTGATTTAGTGTTCCAATTGTTAAATTAATTGCCAGGACGCTGAAGTTTACACTAGAGGCTAAGGTGCTATGGGCAGGCTTCCTATGCCCCATGGAAGTCTGCTGTTGTTAAAATGACTGTTAAATCTAAGCTGAATATTTGGCTCACTTAGTGCTTAAGGTAATTGATGCAGCTGATACCAGGCCCTGCCAGTGTGTGGTGGCTTGGCAGAGTCAAGGTGGTATGTTAATGTAACCAATCTGTTTCCATTTCCACTTGAATCTTCAGTTTATTTTGAATGTGAGGTTGGATTATAGGATCTCCTGCCTCCTGTGTATATTTAAGCGAGAGTTTGATGAAAGCAATTCCCAGACTTCAGAGACATCCTCCGGAAACAGCAGCCAAGAAGGGCCAAGTAATGTACCAGGTTAGTGATTCAGAGTGGAATTGCAGTCATGGAATGGGACCTGGCTGTGAGGAAAACAGGGAGAGCAAACAGTATCTTCTAGGAAGAGGGTAAAAATGTTTTTGAGGATTATTGCTCCAGGGCATCATCCTGGCACTTACTCTTTTTGAGCAGGGGAATAATTGATAGAACCTAGATGCCTTCTGGGTTAGATCTTGTTTCCCTTCATCTTGGAGTATCTTAGTCATGAGACAATTGAGGTTTCCAGCATTGTGGTCACCCATCTTCCCCCTAAAAAACTCAAAATAAAACAATAACAACTCTCCAAGAGACCTCTTGTCCACTAGCAACTTTTACTCATGTTGAAGTTTTTCCCTGCCCAGTAAATAGTGATGAAGGGAGAGGGTGGTGGTAGAAATAATCCCACCTACCAAGCCCAAGCTTCCATGAATGAGGTCATCTTTCCTCTTTAGCAGGGGACCACGCAGTGAGGGAGGAGAAGGCAGGAATGTGGAATGTGGGGGTAGCATTATCTGCGTTAGTCACTCTCCATAGCTTTGCAATATCATGTTCTGGAAGATCTGGGGTTAACTCAACAGCTTTACCCCTGCAAAACTTATGGATGAATTCACTAGCAGCATGTTTGCAGACTTTCCTGCATCTGAAGTGATATGCTGTAACTTTTCAGGTGCTCTTGACTTTGAACACATTGAAGAGCAAGCAGAAGGCATCTTCGGAGGAAGGAAAGTATATTTTCAGTTACTGTTTCCTAGGTGGTTCTACAGTTGGGAAGGCTGCTCTTCCAGAGCTCTGAAAGGCATTCCCTTTACTATGTTAATAAATATTTCATCTCTGGGGTTAGGTTGTTTTGGTGCTATCTTTGGATCTGTTAGTATTCAAGTCAGAGTTATCTTTGTTGGCTTGATTGGGAGGGGGAGAGAGAGAGAGAGTGTGTGTGTGTGTCTGTGTATGTGCCCCCCTGTCTAGGACAGAAGTAAGTGTGTGTGTGTGTGTGTGTGTGTGTGTGTGTGTGTGTGTGTGTGTCCCACCTAGAACAGAAAGGATTTAAGGAGATTTCTCAACATCACAAGATTATTTTTCATAGTGAGGACATAGAATCAAAAGAAAGACTAGAAAGAGAGCGGGCTCAAAACACAGTGAAATTAGTGAGATCATGTCCTGCTGCTGCTGCTGGGCTGCAGTTTTATCCCTGAGCTCCTATGGGCTATGCAACAAATAAAGCAAAATCTGTTCTTTGATGATTCTTAATTTTAATGTATGAACCCCTTTAAAGAATACCACACTGCTCAATTTTGACTTAAGACATTATTATAATTATGGAACTCTTACACCTACAAGTATAAAATTTGGTATGAACACCCTATGCACATAGTTCTTATAATTAGCACACTTGGTTTGATTATTGCTTTATAACATACTACTCCAAAAAGCTTAAGGATTCAAACAACCACCATTTTACTATTATTACCTCTCACAGCTCTGTGGCTTGACTAGGGCTAAGCTGGATAGTTTTTCTGCTGGTGGTCACTATTGGCTCTGTCATATTGTAGTGAGGTGGTAACCAGGGCTGGCACATCCAAGTTGCATTATTCACATTTCTGGCACCGTAACAGAGATGCCTGCAAGGCCAGGGCTTCTATGTCTCTCTCCACATGGATAGCTTGGGCTTCTTTACAGCATGGTGGCTGACTCTAAGAGCAAGTGTTCTCAGAGGACAAGCCACCAGTATGCAAGTGCTAATTGGGCCTCTGCTTGCATTGCATTTGCTAATGTCCTATTGTTCAAGCAAATCCCATGACCAAGCTCGGGATCAGTGTGGAAGGGGACTACATAAGGGTTTGAATACTTTGCCGGGGCCCACCAATGTTAATAGTCTACCTCAATGCTTAATATAAAACCTGTGAAATTTGAATTGGCACCATTATGTACTATGATGGAAGATGTTTTTCTTAAACAAAGTGTTTTGAGTTTAGCATAATACAGCTTCCATGTGCTGTGTGATCACTCAGCTCTCCCTCCAGTTTCCTGATCCTGAACAGCAATGAAACCTTTGCACCTTTTTGGAATACATAGCATGAATACTGTATTTATAAAGTCCTCTCTGTGGTTTTCTTATTAGCCTGCAACCATGAAAGTCCCACCATTTCTCATTCATTGGACTCTAAACCCAAAGTAGGTGCAGACCCAATAATTGACTGGCAGTGCTCAGTGATAGTGTAGTCTGTCATTTAATCTATGCTTATTAATACTTAAATATAGTTAGGCATGGTGATGCTTACCTATAGTCCCAGCTACTCAGCATGCTAAAGGATCATTTGAGCATAGGAGTTTGAATTCAGCCCGGGCAACATAGCAAGGCAAGACCTCATCTCTGAAAAATAATATATAAACTAATAACTCAGGAGAAACACATCCTCTTGCAGTTCTCAGACCACAGAAGAAGCCCAGCAGAAGAGCATTCTATGTAGATGTTGAGAATCTAGTTCTAATGCTAGTCTTGTCATTTGGGGAGGGGAGGGGCTTTGCCTTAAATTTGACTTATCTTTTATTATGACATGTTAATTTTCCCCTCCCCTCACAATATAGTTAAAAGTGAAGCAAGGTTGTATTGTTAAAGGAGCTAATGAAAAGTGAAATTGCATGACTGGAGATCATAGTGCTAGAAATCTAACTAGGTTAGGACATCTGTGCCCCAGGTGTATGAGAGGAGACATTTGTTATTCATTTAGCCTTTCCCTGACCTTGTGCTCTTTTAGCGAGGAGAATACTCCACTGGACTTGGACGATCACGGTGGCAGAACCTTTCTCCGTGTCTTGCTCCACCTGACGATGCATGACTACCCACCCCTGGTGTCAGGGGCCCTGCAGCTCCTCTTTCGGCACTTCAGCCAGAGGCAGGAGGTGCTCCAGGCCTTCAAACAGGTAGCTCAGGTTACCCGTGTGTGTGTGGTCTGTCCAAGAAGTTGTTGTGTGCACCTAACGGATTGCGTTTGTTAAGGTTCAACTGCTGGTTACAAGCCAAGATGTAGACAACTACAAACAGATCAAACAAGACTTGGATCAACTAAGGTCCATTGTGGAAAAGTCAGAGCTTTGGGTATACAAAGGGCAGGGCCCCGATGAGACCATGGATGGTGCATCTGGCGAAAACGAACATAAGAAAACAGAGGTGAGCGAAACACAAGTTTTGCTTCCAAAGTAGATGAATGGGTTTCTTGAAACTAGTGAGCATTCTCCTCTGGTGTTAGGTATAAACTTGATAGGATGGATTTATTCTTAAGAGATCTGCTTATTAAGTAGCTAAGGTAACAGCTGTTTGCCTAGGAAATAAACTATGAATCAATGTTTGGGTATGTCTCCTGTGCAACCTCGGACTGTGTAGAAGAGACTTGGATTCGAGTGAATTAGCACCAGGTTTCCTTTACAGATCCACTTGGGAATTGACCTGTTCTCTAGCCATGGTCCAGCCCACTGTCCCCTCCCAAGGAAGTCCATAGCGAGTAGGTCGATGACAGGGGGATAAACCCAGGATGACTCTTGGAAAACAGTGCAGAACTCCCTTTCTTTCATAAAGGTTGACACTAACTGTAACAAACTGGCAATAGTCCAAGAACTGTACAAATCACACTTGTGTTCGCTTTGGTTCCTAGGAGGGAAATAAGCCACAAAAGCATGAAAGCACCAGCAGCTACAACTACAGAGTGGTCAAAGAGGTAAGCCCCTCCCCCATGGCCTTTTCCCCCTTCTTTATGAATTCTCTAAGGAGCTTTAGTTTGTGATAGTCAAGTTGAAGGTACACATATTTGAGCTTTTCTCTTCATGTGGTTTAACAGGGAGAAAGTAGAGCTCAGAGGTTAAGCTCATGGGTTTCAGCATCAGATCTGGGCTCCTCACCCAGCTCTTCTTATTTGTGTCCTCAGCTTCCTCCCCTCCTATAGGGGCAACCTTTTATAGGTGCCACATATTTCTGAAGCTCACAACTGAAGGAAGGACTAATTGAGAAAACTACCAGGGAGTTATCAAAGTGCCTGGTGCACAGCATTCCCACTCAGAGCTGTAGTTCTTTAGAAACTTTTGCATAAGCTGATTCAAAGTTGGGAGGCTGGGAGATTTGTGGGTTTTACCCCAGAACAAACTTCCCAGGGTCTCGGCGATGATGCCAGATCATCTCATTTTAAGCCGTCTCTCTAAAGCTGTCCCACTTGCTGTTGAAGCCATAATCCCCTGCTTATTCTGGAAGATGTGCCCTTAGTCTTAGGATTTGGCTAGGTAGAATCAACAGAAATACTATACACTGGAGGAATTTCTTTTTAGGTTTTTAATGTATTAGAATTCCTTTTGCCTCCCTGCTCACCACCACCTCCTGCAGTCTTTTTCCAGTTACAGTTCCAAGTTTTCTGAGACTGATTTCTTTCTGCTAGATTTTGATTCGGCTTAGCAAACTCTGTGTTCAAGAGAGTGCCTCGGTGAGAAAGAGCAGGAAGCAGCAACAGCGTCTGCTCCGAAACATGGGTGCACACGCCGTGGTGCTGGAGCTGCTGCAGATTCCCTACGAGAAGGTGAGCGGGGCCTCCTGCACTGCAGCTGCTCTCAGGATGGGGTGGATCCCTGGGTTTCCTCAAACCCTTCACATCTGTATGTTGTTGGTGAAGAAATGCATCCAATGTGACTATTGTGACTACAAAGCAGTTTCAGGTATTGATATGAAGCAGAGCATCCTAAAAATAAAGTAAAATCACTGGTAAATAATTCTCATCCCCTGTTTTAAGATTCTATAAAGAAAGAGAGTCCATTTATTCTCCATACTCCCAAGCCACTTTGGATAGAGACACCTTGGTCTGTGTCAGAGCTTAGATCTATATCTGCCCATGGGTTGGTGTGTTTCCGTTTCATTTGCAGTGTGACTCAAGCAATTTAAGCACCACCAGCTATTAAGTGCATGTGGGAACATGGGACATGCCCACTTTTGAGGTCCTCATTAAGATGCTGACATCTGCATAAGTATTTGGATTTAGCAGGTGATGCTTTGATCTAAGTCTTCCTGTTGCTGGAAGTTGTACTTTGCCTCTAATTTTTCACTCTAGCATTTGCCATTGATACATATTTGATTTATGGAGGCAGGAGCCAGCCAACAGTGCTTTGCATGTATGTAGGCTGACAAGACGCTTATGAAATCATTCATTCAAGCCTGCAAGACCTAGGAGGGTATTTGTGTTGTTCCCATTTGACAGATGAGAACACTGAGGCTGGAAGAGGTTTAGTGGTGAAGGGCTCAGACTCAGGTCTCTTGAGTTGACTATTAACTGATAGAGAGGCTGGTTTGTTGGGGGAAGAGTCACCTGATGAAGTCGCATTGCTGGTGCTTTCAGGGTGCCCGGTGTTATGCTGAGGACTTTATACACATTATTAGCTCATATCATTCTCAAGACACATGGATGAGATGGGTGGTGCTATCTTCAGCCCCATTTCAGATGAGAGAACTGCAGCTGGAGGGGTTCAGTAACTTTCATGGATGGCACAACTACATGCAGTGAAACTGGGGACTGCTGCCTTCCCTGTGTCTGATACCTCCAGGAAATTTTCTGCAAAGGGAGCCTCCTCCTCAGTCATGGAGATCATCAGAAATGGGCATGTCAGCTCTTCAGTAGCTATAAATAAAGTCCAAGCTTAATCTCTGTCGTAGGTATGATACTTAGCTAACTTGCAATTGATACAGGTGTGCATATCATCCAATCTTTGCCTATCATTTAGACTAGAACCAACAAACTGATCTACCTTCCCATGTGTAAGGAATGTGAGGGGATCAGTTGCTGACCAGTGTTATCTCATAATCCCATCAGTTTCCTTAATGAGAGTCATGCCTTCATAGAGCAGGATTAATCTACAGGTGACCAGATGTGGTTGGAATTGGTGGCTCACAGTCAGAATATCATGTGTGTGCGTGCATGTGCACATACTTGTTTGCTTTTAGATGGACACAGATTTCCAAAAAACGGTGGAGGAATCCCCCACAGGTAACCTCTTGTGACATGATGTCTTTGGGGCTTTCTTGCCTTGTAAAAATCTACTTCACACCACAAACGTTCTTCAGTTAGCTTGTGCAGCAGCAGATTCCTTTTATATAGAAGGACTGGAGGCATGTGGAATGATTTAAGGTTACTGCTGTCAACCAGCAGTGGCTGTCCCAAGTCTTCTGATTTCTTAGAACTAGAAGATTTACCCACTCCTTCATTAATGAGGAATGAGTGTAATCCCCATTATGTTGTCTGGGGTCTTGCTGTTAATGTCCCTTTAAATTCTTCTCTGTTTTGGTTTGATTGTTAAAGCTGGGAGCTCACCTTCCTCCCACGACTTGTTTCTGACACCTACATTGTGTTTTGTCACAGAGGTATTTTTCTAGACCAGGGTTTAGCAAACTAAGGGATGGGCCAAATCTAGTCCACCACCTATTTTGAACAGTGTTTATCAGCTAAGAATGGTTATTGCATTTTAAAATAGTCATAGAAGTACCTACATAATGTCCTTGATATTCCCTCTGTACCCACAAAGCCCAAAGTATGTGCTGCCTTGCCCTTCAAGAAAGTTTGCTGACCTCGGTCTAGCCCAGAACCAATAGCTAACATTTACAGAGTAATCACTATTTAAGCACTTCAAATGACTTTTCTTGTTTAATCTTTATAACAATCATATGAAGTGTGCACTTTTATAGTCTCCTTTTCGTGGATGAGTAAACAACAACACTGAGAGGTTAAGTAATGTGTCCCAGGTCACACAGCCAGGAAGTCAGAGATCTGGGATAAGAGTCAGGTTTGGGGACCTGCATTCCTAACTGCTGTCTTCTCTTGCCTCTGAAATGAGGTGATGGCTCTGAAGACTTAGGAAGACTATTGTGGGCTGTAAGAATATGAAGGATGATTTTCATTTTAGGAATTCTTGTTCTCTTTTTACTCTCTTAAATGTTTGCTTGTTTAGAATTGTACAAAATGGCCACAGGTTTTATAGAATTGGGTTATTACAGAATATTTAACTCTTTACAAATACTGAGTTTATGCTATTAATGTTTGAATCACATAATCCAACCATGTGAAATGCCAGGGAGGGTATTATCTCCATTTTGCAGAAGGAAAACTAAGTCTGAGGTTAAAAGTTGTACTTGAGTTGCTAAGTAAAAGGAGTTACAGCAGTCACAGTTGCTTTAATGTATAAGGAGATTTCCACGTTGCCATGTTAGCTGTTGGCAAAGGTTAATGTGTAATAGGTTGGACAACTTAGCAAGGTGAACTCAAGAGGGAAAATGACTGCTCAGCATCAGTGAGGAAGTCAGCCCCTGTTCTGTTGTCAGTCCTGTTTTTATTTATTTTTAAAATTTTTATTATTTTTTGGTTGAGATGGGGTTCTCACTATATTGGCAAGGATGGTCTCAAACTCCTGCCCTCAAGTGATCCACCCAAAGGGCTGGGATCACAGGTGTCAGCCTCTGTGCCTGGCCAGTCCCTGTTTTTAGATGTAGGGGGTTCAGAAGTTTCAGTCCTTGCTAGACAGTGGACTTGTGGAGGCCTATTAGCTTTCACTCTGCAGTGCTCCCTCCCACCCAAATAAGAGCTTCACTTTCATCAATGAGCATAAACAAGCTACTGGCTTCTTTTCAGGGTCAGCAGTGCAGCCCCTCAATATTTACCCACAGCAGGCCTCCAGCAGACACCCCTGACTCCCACATTAGCAGGAATTGTTGAGTGTAGGAGAAGCTGGTCTCTTGGCCCAGCAATCAGTGCTTTCATCTGTCTCCTCCCACACAGGCCGAAGATACCAAGATGCAAGAGATAATGAGGCTGGCTCATGAATTTTTGCAGAATTTCTGCGCAGGCAACCAGCAGAATCAAGCTTTGCTACATAAGCACATAAACCTGTTTCTCAACCCAGGGGTAAGACTTGAGGCTGGTCTGCAAATCTGTGGAGGGAAGAGGGCATGGAGGAGGGAGGAGGAACAGCTTGTTCTTTGGCTGTTGTGGCTTCTGGGGCTTGTTATAATGCAACATTTATTCCAAAGGGGAACATTTTCACCACTTATCAGGAGAACATAAATACTCATCTTTTGGGGATGGGATGGCAGGAGTTTGGGAGGAGAAAAGGAGGAAGGTGAGATGGATAAAGTAAGATATATGTCTATATTTTCCTAGTAAAGTCCTTCATTGTATCAAACTTCAGCAATACACAAGTGCTAAATCTCTCACCTGCCACATCCTTCTGAGTTCATGCATAAAGTTTTCTGTGGTTGTATACAAATATGTAGTAATTACATATCAAACATACCTGTATTACATCTTAGTTTGTTAAATATATTTCAATAATATATTTAATATATATAATTCAATAATACATTCAATAATACCTATAATTCAATAATATATTTCAAATAATAAATATATTTGTTAAATATTTAAATAAAAGTATATTAAATTTATTATAGGTTTTGTAAAGAAAAATGATGCCACACTCTACACATTGTTTTGTATTCTGCTTTTTTCACTTAATGCATTATGGCTGCCTTTGCAAAGTAGAGAGAGATAAGTTTTTCTCATTCTTTTGATGGCTAAATGACATCCTGCACAATGGCTATAACTTTTAAAAAACCATTCTCATATTAATGGACAGTTAGGCTATATCTGGTTTTTAGCTTTGTAAACAATACTGCAAAGGACATCTTTGTGCATGCACACACTCACTCAGTGGTAACGCTAACACTTTCCAGAAAATGGATTAGCATGGATTGTAGGATAATACAGGTTGAACATCCCAAAACTGAAAATCTGAAATCTGAAATGCTTCAAAATTAAAAACTTTTGAGTGCCAGTGTGATGCTCAAAGAAAATACTCATTGGAGCTTTTCAGATTTTGGATTTTTTGATTTGGGATGCTCAGCCAGGAGACTATAATGCAAATATTCCCAAATCCAAAATGTGAAACCCTCGTGCTCCCAAACATTTTGGTTAAGGGATACTCAACCTGTGTAACATGACTCCGTCTGTGTCATGTTAAGAGAAAGAAAAGGCAAAACATAAAAAGATTAAAGCCTCCACCTCACCCCAAGCATAAAACTCCATAACTCTGGGTAAAAAGTGAAAAATAAAATTTCTAAAAGGTAACATGAGAATCTTCATGGCTGTGTGCTAAGCAAAATTTTCTTACAAGGTATGCAAAGAACACTAATTATTTTTAAAAATTGATAAATTGGACTCCTTTTAAGAACTTCTGTTTGTCTACTGACACTATTAAGAGCATCCAAAGGCGAGGCAGAGCGTGGGAGACATTTGCAATGCATGTGTTCAACAAAGAATTCATATCCAGAATGTACGTAACACACTCCAAAAAGTCGCTATGGAAAAAGTTGACCTGCTTTTAAAAATAGGCGGGCCAGGCATGGTGGTTCACACCTGTAATCCCGGCACTTTGGGAGGCCAAGGCAGTTGGATCATTTGAGGTCAGGAGTTTGAGACCAGCCTGGCCAACATGGTGGAATCCCATCTGTACTAAACATACAAAAATTAGCTGAGTGAATTGGTGAGCACCTGTAATTCCAGCTACTTGGAGGCTGAGGCAGGAGAATAGCTTGAACCTAGGAGGCGAAAGTTGCAGTGAGTTGATATTACACCGTTGCACTCCAGCCTGGGTGACAGAGCAAGACTCCATCTCAAATAAATAAATAAATAAGTAAAGGCAAAAAACTAAACAGGCACCCTGCTGTAGAGGATATCCAAATGGCCAATAAATGTGACAAAGTGTTCAACATGATTAGACATCAAAGAAATGCAAATTAAGTTATGTTTAGCCACAGTAAGATGTGGCTAAAATTTAAAAGACTGACAATACTAAGTGTTGACAAGGATAGGAACCGCTGGAATATAGAATGCAAATTGTTAACATCTTTTGAAAGCTATCAGTATCTTCTAAAGCTAAACATACTCATACTTTGTAACTCAGCAATTCTATTCTTGAACCCAACAGAAGTATGGGTTTAAGTTTACCAAGACATGTGTGAGAATGTTCACAGCAACTCTACTTTAAAATTTGTAATACTATTAATGTTACTATCTATTAAAACTAGATCCTAGCCCAAATGCCCTTCAACCACAGAATAAAGATATTGTTGTATATTCATGCAATGGGACTTATATATCAGTGAAGAAGAGTGCATGAGGTTTATGAACAGGCGAAACTAATCTGTGGTTATAGAAGTCAAAATAGTAGTTAAATTGTGAGATAGGGCATAAAGGAGACCTGTTTTGTTTCTTGATCTGGGTGCTCAAGGTCCCTTTATAATCTGTTCAGCTGAGTGCTAATGATTTGTTTATTTTTCTGTATGTTTATTTACATGTCATTGAAAAAAGTTTACTAAAAAAGAAGCTACTACAGAAGCAAGAATGAGAGAAACATATCTTCATGGGTTTAAATGCTTCTCTTTGTGCATGTTTTCAGTGGACTCTTTTTTCTCATTTTTAAATCTGTCCTAGTAGCTTTTTGACTTGTCCCTCTGCTCTTTTCCTCACTCTTGTGCCAGATCCTGGAGGCAGTAACCATGCAGCACATCTTCATGAACAATTTCCAGCTTTGCAGTGAGATCAACGAGAGAGTCGTTCAGCATTTTGTTCACTGCATAGAGACTCACGGTCGGAACGTCCAGTATATAAAGTTCTTGCAGACAATTGTCAAGGCAGAAGGGAAATTTATTAAAAAATGCCAAGACATGGTTATGGCTGAGGTGATTGTTATAGATGTCTGTATACCTCCATCTAGTGTTCTGTTGAAATTTTAAAATGATTTAATCTTATCTGTATGAACTTGTACCCTCTTAAGGAGCTATACAGAAAGACAGAAAATAATTGTGTGTGCGTCTGTGTGTGTCATCTCATGTGTGAGCTTAGGCTGTAGATATAGGCAAGAATCTGATCTGATATTTCATAGCAGTCAGTTTACTGTAAGGAAGGTTGGCTTGGATTCTTCTGACAAGGGACAAAAAAAGGAATGATGAACTCAAATATAGGGAGATTAAATGTGATCAGGACCCAATGAGCCACAACAGCTTCCATTCTTGTGGATTATGAATTTTTAAAAATTATTCACCTAATTAACTAGATTGAAAAAAATTTTGCTTGATGCTTCTCAAGGAGCATTTCTTCTGTGAAATCAAGGAAAGTCTTACTTGATTCATTATGGATTCATTTTGATTTACAATCTTGTTTACGTATATGGTTCCAGTGGCAGGGAGGGTAGTGTGATTGAGAGTTGGGGCCGGTGTGGTGGCTCATGCCTGTAATCCCAGTTCTTTGGGAGGCTGAGGCAGGAGGATCGCTTGAGGCCAGGAGTATGAGACCAGCCTGGACAACCTAGCAAGACCCTTGTTTCTACAAAAAAATTTAAAAATTAGCTGGGTATGGTGGCATGTGCCAGTAGTCCCAGTAGTCCCAGTTACAGGTGAAGACCCCTTGAGCCCAGGAGTTTGAGGTTGCAGTCAACTATGATGGCACCACTGCACTCAAGCCTGGGCAACAGAGTGAGACCCTGTCTTTAAAAAAAAAGAGAGAGAGTTGGCTCAGCCTGGGATACAAATGTCACCTGAACCCCTTCATCAAAGGGTGCCATGAAATATGTTACCTGACCTCTCAAATCCTTAGTGAACTTTTCTGTAAATGAAGATACAGCAGATTTCACTTTAAAGAGTTGATATGCAGAGTAAATGACATCATGATGACATTAATGGCCAACACTTTTTGGAAGTCTGCCATACTCTGGGCACAGTCCTAAGCAATTTGTGTATAATAATTTAT
The DNA here is from genome assembly GCA_004027715.1 of Plecturocebus donacophilus. Taxonomy (NCBI): domain Eukaryota; kingdom Metazoa; phylum Chordata; class Mammalia; order Primates; family Pitheciidae; genus Plecturocebus; species Plecturocebus donacophilus. Next base: position 154,715 of record PVKP010000515.1, read on the forward strand.
TTAATCTGCATAGCACTGTGAGTTAGCTGTAGTATGTGTCCGGTTTCACAAATGAAGAAACTGAGACAACGTCTAGAGTTTTTCTTAGTATCTGGCATATAATCATTAGAGCTCATAAAGGTTGGTCATTAGTAATTATTGTCCATGTTTATTTTGACCTCTATTGCAGCCTGTTTTGGTTTTTTTGTACTTCATGTACTGCTGATGAAATTGATTTATTCTTAAGTAGATTTGCAAGAAGCCACATTTTAGGGGACAAGTTATAAACAGGAATGCCTCAACTTTTTGAAGAGCGTGGAGTCTAAGAGTTGTAGTCTAGAGAAGAAGGCATATGTTAATTAAAAGTAATTTGTGATTGAAGAGATAAGTTGATGGATATGAGACTTGTAAAGGGGATACTATGTAAAGCATAAAAATAAGATAGAAACATCTAAAAAGACATATCATAGCCTAATAGGTAGGTCTGGAAATTCAAGTGCAAGCTTGAGATCTCTATTTCCACTTGATACATTAATGCTGGTATGCAGACTTTCTTTTCCCCTAATAGCTTTTTAAGGCAAGTGTGGTATTTCTGTATCTGTGGACTAAAATTATGATCCTCAAGATTTCTAGTTTTTCAGTTATATAAATGAATGAAGTCAAAATAGGTAAGACTGATTTGGGAAGATAGATGCTGAGAGAACCTGTCTCTTTCTCTGTGAATAGATTTTTTTCATGCTGCCCCACCCCTGCAAGCTTGTAATCTAAACCCACCCTGCCTTTATGTAGCTGGTCAATTCAGGAGAGGATGTCCTCGTGTTCTACAACGACAGAGCCTCTTTCCAGACTCTCATCCAGATGATGCGGTCAGAGCGGGATCGGATGGATGAGAACAGCCCTCTCATGTACCACATCCACTTGGTTGAGCTCCTGGCTGTGTGCACGGAGGGTAAGAATGTCTACACAGAGATCAAGTGCAACTCCCTGCTCCCGCTGGATGACATCGTTCGTGTGGTGACCCACGAGGACTGTATACCTGAGGTGAGCGAGCCCAGCCTGGCTGTGCCCTTCTCGTCGCTGTCTATGTGGTGCGTGCAGTTGTGGCTCACTGGGAGACTTGGTGATGGCTGGCCTGGGTGAACCCTTACAGTTCTGAAAGCTGCAGCTCATTTATAGTGGGATTTCAGTTCCCTAAAACACTTTCTCGAGCACTGATTTTGCATAAAAGGAACATGGGAGAAGTTACTCTTCTGTATCTTTAAGAAGAGTGAGGAAAAAAGCTTCAGCTCTGTGGAACTAATTCAACCTATTGAGCAAAGGGGATGTGACCTGAATGAACTTCTCAGAAATGAGATGAAGAGGAGGTTGAGATCTAGTTCATATGAATGTAAGACTTAGTCTGTGAGTGAATTCTTTGAAACAAAAACCATTACTACAGAAATGATGGCTGTTAAAAAAAATTTAGGAACTACAGGCAATCAGTTAAACAAAAATAATTAATATCTAAGTTTCGAAGTTAATCCTTCCAAGCTTCCTTTTTTCCTGCTCATAGATTATATTTATTCATAATGAGAAAATGGATTATAAAGTATATATTTTGTAATATATTAGATAAAATATATCATGAAGTATATATTTTCTACTTGTAAATTTTACAATGTATAGTGTTAGTTTATATTATACATTTATATTATATTAAGTATATGTGCTACATATATTATGTTTTTAGATTTCTTTGGGAAAGCTAATAACAGTTATGTGTTGCTTGGTGGGATATGTTTTGGGAAATGCATTCTTAGGCGATTTCCTCATTGTGTGAACATCATAGAGCGCACTTACACAAACCTAGATGTCACAACCTACTACACACCTTGGCTGTATGGAACAGCCTCTTGCTCCCCAGCTATAAACATGCACAGCATGTGACTGTCTCAGTACTGAAGGCAATTATAACACAATTGTATTTGTGTATCTAAATATTGAAAAGGTCCAGTAAAAATTTGGTATTATAATCCTATGGGTCACTGTTGTATATGAGACCCATCATTGACCAAAATGTTATTATTCAGTACCTGACCGTACTCTTTGAAAAGTTCAAATATCAAAGACTGTAAAGGGGTAAACCATGAAAAGTCTTATAATCTGTTTTCCCACCCACCCTACGGAAAATAATTTATTATGTTCTTGTGTATTTTGCTAGCGTTTTGCATGTAAACACACACAATATATATACTTTACTTCCCCACCCCCTTTTTTTTTAAAATGCAAAAGATGACACTCTAGGTACACTATTCTGTACCTTAACACTGTAACTTCTTTTCATATCAGTTCATAAAGAGTTGCCAGATTTTTTTTATAGTTGCATACAATTCCATTGTATGGATGTACTGTCATTGCGCTTGGTGAGTGTTGAACTAATTTATAATATACTGAGTTAATAATGAATAATTAATAACTATAATAAGAAAGCAATGAGATTGCATTTTTCTCACAGTCTTGGCCACACAGTATGTGATCAAACTTTTGGATTCTCATGTATCTGGCAGGTGAAAATGGTCATCTCAACATAGTTTTAATTTACATTTCTCTTGTTATGGAGTTATAACTAGTATTAGGGATGAGAAAAATGTAGTATTATAACAAGCATTAGTTTGTTTTTTACCCTTTTTTATTTGGAATACAGAAGTGCAAAAAGTACACAGATCTCAATTGTATGCTGCAGGAACGATAGAATGATTTTTATAAAGAGAACAACTTTGTAACATTCACCCAGGTCAAGAAATATGCAAACACTTCCCCCATTTCCCTTTCCTGTTGTCACTTCCCCCAAGGGCTGTCTCCTGAAGGTAACCACAAGCTGACTTTAATGTAATCCTACTGTTGCTTTTCCATATACATCCCTCAACAATATAGTTTAGTTTTGTGAGGTTTTGGACTTCTTCTATGTGTCATTCCTTGTCTTTTTAAGTTCAGCTTTGTGTTGTTAAGGTTGATCCACCCTGACATGTAGCTGTATTCATTTCCTTTACTTTGAAGCATTCCTTTCTATCATGGCACCATGAGAGGCTTTTCCATTCTACTGATGCTCATTTTAATTGTTTTCAGCTTTTGGCTGTTAGGACCGAGCATGCATCCTGGCCCACACGTGTACACCTCTGTCCAGGGTCTATGGATAGTCGGAAGTGGAAGTGCTGGGTCATAGGGGGTGCATTTCTTCAATTATAGATGAATAACAGTCCAGTTGTTTTCGACATAGGTGCTTCAGTTACCATTCTCCCTCCGAACTCTGCTAACATTTGCCACCATCAGATCCTTTATTATTATTTTTTTAATTTGATGGTTGTATAATATGTTTCATAGTAGTTTAATTTTTAGAAGCTTCATGGAGATATTTACATATGTGATCGACTTGTTTAAAGAGTATAGTTGAGTGGTTTTTAATATATTCAGAGTTGCGCAATCACCGTCGCAGTTCAGAATATTTTCAACTCAAAAAAAAAAAAAACAACCCATGCCCATTAGCAGTCACTTCCTATTTCTTGACAACACCCCTAATCCTAGGCAACCGCTCATCTTTCTGAGTATATGGATTTGCCCATTAGAGACATTTCATGGACTCATGCAGCAGGTGGTCTTTTACAACTAGATTTTTTCAGCTGCGTGATTTTTTTTCAAGGCTCATGCAAGTTGTAGCATGTATCAGCACTTCGTTCCTTTATGTTGCTGAGTAATTCTCTATTCTATAGGTACACCACATTTTGTGTATCCATCAGTCAGTTGATAGGCATTTGGATTGTTTCTGCTGTTTTACTATTGTGAATAATGCTGCTATGCACACTTGGGTACGAGATTTTGTGTAGACATGTTTGCATGAACCATAGTGGTTTTAATTTCTGTGTCCTTGATTCCTAATTGAATCTGAGCCCTTTGCGTGCGTGCGTGTGTGTGTGTGTGTGTGTGTGTGTGTGTGTATGTATGTGTGGTGGCGTTGACATTTGACATTCCTTTAAGAAATATCTGATCCAGTGTTTTGCCTGCCTTTTCTCTGGGGGTGTCTATGCTATAATCACAGATCTGGGGGAATTCTTCATTGGTACACACCTTGCAGATGTCTTCTCCCAACTCGTGCCCATTACACTCTGGAATGGTACCTTTTTATGAACAGAAATTATGAATTTTAAGTAATCAAATTTGTCCCTCTTTTATGGTCCAAGGTTTTGCCTCATTCTTTACCTCGAGGTCATGAAAATATTCTCTTCCAAAAGCTTTATGATTTGGGATTTTATAATTGTGAATTTCAAATGTCAGAAAATCGTAGAAGTAAGACTTCACAGTGGGAATGGGATGAACTTCTTGCTGTGAAGATGCAGCAGCTAATCGGTTCCATATACACCAAGATGGTTTTTCAGAAAATCTTCTTTCTATCTTGCAGGTTAAAATTGCATACATTAACTTCCTGAATCACTGCTATGTGGATACAGAGGTGGAAATGAAGGAGATTTACACCAGCAATCACATGTGGAAATTGTTTGAGAATTTCCTTGTAGACATCTGCAGGGTAAGGCTTTCTGGAACTAAGGAGGCGAGTTAGAGAATGAGAGGTGTGTGTGTGTATATGTGTGTCATCTTGGTGACACATGAAGAAAACAGCTGCATCATTTCTATTGTAATTTGTGACATGAAGAGGCGTTGGCGTTTGTGGCTCTCCCATTTCTTTTCTTTTTTTTTTTGAGATGGGATCTCGCTGTCACCTAGGCTGAAGTGCAGTGAACGATCTCAGTTCAGTGAAACTTCTGCCCCCGGGCTCAAATGATTCACTGCTTCAGCCTCCTGTAATCCTGTAGCTGGGATTACAGACGTCCACCACCAGTCCTGGCTAATTTTTGTATTTTTAGTAGAAACAGTGTTTCACCAAGTTGGCCAGGCTAGTCTTGAACTCTTGACCTCAAGTGATCTGCCCACCTCAGCCTCCCAAAGTGCTGGGATTACAAGCGTTAGCCACCACACCTGGCCATTCTTCTTATGTTTTTTCTCTTAGCCGAGAGTAGATGCTATTTATCAAGCTTCAGGGAAGAGAGGTTATTTCTGGTTTTCATGTCACCCCTGTGGATTGGTTTGTGAATGATAACCTGGGCATATTACAACTCAATTTATAAGGATTTATTTTCTTGGTAATACGCCTGTGCTTGGAGGGCACTTCCTTGAGCTTGAGCATTTGTCTCCTGCAATCTGTACTTCAGGATTCTACAAAATTCTTCCCCTTCGATTTATTGCTTTCCTGACTGAGCCTCAAGAGTGGCCTTTAAGATACTTGATTTGGTTTTGCATTGAGCTTAATATTCATGCTAAAGCCACAAGACTGCCACATAACAAAACATACCATGGATTTAATATGAGTTATGTGATGGTGGAATTAGGGTAGTGGGGCAGGGGTAGATTTAATATAAGTTATGTGATGGTGGAATTGGGGTAGTGCAGGTAGATTAAAAGATTCTTTAGAAGGTAATTGTCAGATACATCCCAATTTCAGAAACATTGTGATGGTAAAAAGATGCATTGTAGAATCCTAAAATGTGGTATTTTCTGCTTCACTGTATGATTACTAGTATGAGGCAAGAAGCCTGCAAGAACTTATTTTCCTTCTGAGTGAGAACTCTATTTAGTAATATTTGGTCAGGTGTTGGTTTCACAGACAGATTTTTTAAAAAATCTCAAACTCCTCCTAGTTTTTTAATCCTGTTAGCCTAGGGGTTTTGGCTTGGAATGGCATGCCTGCTTTATTTCTTTAAATTAGTGCTCTGTGAAATTTTCTGTAAAGGACTGGATAGTAAATATGTTCAACTTTGTGGGCCGTTCATCTCTTTCATGACTACTCAGTTCTGCACTTCTAGCATGAAAGCAGCCATGGCAAGCAGGCTGAGCTGTGTTTCAGTAAAACTTTATTTATAAAGACAATTACTGGCCCTTACTTTGCCGATCCTTACATTAAATTACTTAGAAATACTGTAAAATAAGTTATTAATTTCATTCTTTGAATATGTTCTCAGAGTGTCTAGTATTAAGATCAGAACATGAAGGTCTTTTATGAACACTTGATTTCTATGTCCTTCATTCTTTTTAGTATAAGCAATTTTATATCTTAAATTATAGAACTAATGAATTCAGTAATAAAACTTGATTTTTAAAAATGTGCTAACCCTCTCATTGGCAAATCTTATTTTAGGCAACAGAATTAAGTAGCGTATAGGTGAAATAGAAGGTGTCGTCTCATTTCTAAACTGGTATAGTCAGTTATTCTGAAATATGACTTGCTATTTTGAACCAAGTTGTGTAGTGGTAAGATTTTAAAATTCAGTTAAAATCGAATGGAAGAGTATTGTAGAGTTGGAGATAATCAGGTCAGGTATGGTGGCTCATGCCTGTAATCCCAGCACTTTGGGAGGCCTAGTGGGCAGATCCTTTGAGTCTAGGAGTTTGAAACCAGCCTGGCCAACATGGTGAAACCCCATCTCTACTAAAAATACAAAAATTAGCCGGGTGTGGTGGCAGGCACTTGTAATCTGAGCTACTTGGGAGGCTGAGGCATGAGAATCGCTTGAACCTGGGAAATGGAGGCTGCAGTGAGCCAAGATCATTCTACTGCACTTCATCCTAGGTGACAGAGTGAGACTCTGTCTCAAAAAAAAAAAAAAAAAAAGGATGGCAGATAGGCTCACAGGACCTCAGTGACATATATTTGACTGTCTTGATTATTTGGATAAGGACACCATGGTCTAGAGCTGAGGAACGGATTCCTCAGATCAGTTTTCTTTTACGGTAAATTTAAGACACCTGTAGTGACTATACTTCTTACTGCCCTTCGGGTTTTAGATTTACCAGACACACATAGAAAGCTGCAAGCAGTGGCCTTGTTGGTTCATACCCATTTTAAGGTTTGCTATTATGTACCATAATATCTGAGTTGATCTGCTTCTCTGTTTTTCATGATTTATATTTAATTATTGTGATTCCTTAAGGGGAGAAATATTGGCCAGCAGGGCTTTACCTTTCATTTGTTAAAGGTAACCCATGGGAGGGGGTTGCAGATTTCTTAATGTCTTGGCATAGATTTTGGTGGTAATGCTTAACATCCTCACTTGTCTTCCAGGCCTGTAACAACACTAGTGACAGGAAACATGCTGACTCGATTTTGGAGAAGTATGTCACCGAAATCGTCATGAGTATTGTTACTACTTTCTTCAGCTCTCCCTTCTCAGACCAGAGTACAACTTTGCAGGTAAGAAATACCAACATCAAGCAGAATGCTCACGATACACCTTCCACAGTTGGATCTGATGCACATTAAGGAGTGAGCAACTGTCATGAACCAGTCTGCAAAGCATTAATAAAAGTTACATTTCTCTTGGTGGAGGATAGCTGTGATGGGATTTCTTGGATAAAGAAGTACCTGGGGATATTTTCTTGTACTGGATGGTTCTGTTAATTGTTGATTTTCTCCTTAAAATCTTTACTGCCTTTTTTTTTTTTTTTTTTTTTTTTTTTTTTTTTTTTTTTTTTTTTTTTTTTTTTTTTTTTTTTTTTTTTTTTTTTTTTTTTTTTTTTTTTTTTTTTTTTTTTTTTTTTTGTCCTCCAGTCTTCTCCTTCCCTGCCCTCGAATCCTAGAGATAACATTTACAAAACATCTAGTACAGTGCCTGGCACATGGTAGCATGGTAGGCCCATAATAAATGGTAGCTCATGTTCTTTCTGTTAGACTATAAGCTACATGAGGACAAAGTTATGCCTTATGTGCATGGTTATCTTATATAGTACTCTATTTCTTGTACCTGGCATTATGACTGGCACTGAGTTGCTAATTCGTTGAGCAAATGACTAAATGAGACTCAGGAGAGTGGTAGAGACCAGAGATATACATGTACTGGTTGAAGCCTTAGCCAGGAAAATGAAGTGGTTACTGAAAAGGGACCTGGAGAGAGCACAAATAATTGAGGATGGGATGTAAAAAAAGACAGAGTAAGGTCAGGAGTCTTCATGCAGGCAGGGTGCAATTTGGGAGTCTGTGGGACCTCAGGAATGAAGAAATGGGAGGATTTTAGGAAAACAGGAGATGATGAGCAATCGTGCCCTTTTGCTTATCCAAGAGGTTGAGTGAGATGATGCCACCTGTATTAGTCCATTTTCACACTACTGATGAAGACATACTCAAGACTGGGCAATTTACAAAAGAAGCCCAGCCTGGCTGTGCCCTTCTTGTCACTGTCTATGTGACGCATGCAGTTGTGGCTCACTGGGAGACGTGGTGGTGCATGGCCTGGGTGGACCCTTACGGTTCTGAAGGCTGCAGCTCATTTGTAGTGGGATTTCCCTAAAACATTTTCTTGAGTACTGATTTTGCATAAAAGGAACATGGGAGAAGTTAGTCTTTCCTTCTGTGTTTTTAAGAAGAGTGAAGAAAAAAGCTTCAGCTCTGTGGAGCTAATTCAGCCTATTGAGCAAAGGGGATGTGACCTGAATGAACTTCTCAGAAATGAGATGAAGAGGAGATTGAGATCTAGTTCACATGAGTGTAAGACTTAGTGTGTAAATTAATTCTTTAAAACAAAAACCCTTTCTACAGAATTAATGGCCATTATAAAAAATTTAGGAACTAAAGACAATCAATAAAAAAAATACATACCTAAGTTTTGAAGTTAATACTTCCAGGCTTCCTTTTTTCCTGCTCATAGATTATATTTATTCATAATGAAAAAAATGGGTTTTAAAGTATGTATTTTATAATATATCATATAAAGTATATTATAAAGTATATATTTTCTCCTTATGTGTTTTACAGTGTGTTATATTAGTTTATATTACACATTTATATTACATTAAACTAAATATATATAATATACATGACATATAATGTTTTTAGGTTTTTATGGAAAAGCTAATAACAGTCATGTATCTCTTAGTGGTGGGATATGTTTTGAGAAATGCATTCCTAGGTGATCTTCTCATTGTGTGAAAATCATAGAGTGCACTTACACAAACCTAGATGGCACAGCCTACTACACACTTTGGCTGTATGGAACAGCCTCTTGGTCCCAGGCTACAAACATACACAGCATGTGACTGTCTCAGTACTGAAGGCAATTATAACACAATTGTGTTTGTGTATCTAAACATTGAAAAGGTCCAGTAAAAATTTGGTATTATAATCTTATGGGTCACTGTTGTATATGAGACCCATCGTTGATGGTTTAAAGAAAGAGGTTTAGTGGACTCACAGTTCCATGTGGCTGGGGAGGCCTCACCATCATGGCAGAGGGTGAAAGGCACGTCTCACATAGCAGCAGACGAGAGAACTTGCTCAGGGAAATTCCCCTTTATAAAACCATCAGATCTCATGAGACCTCTTCACTATCACGAGACAGCATGAGAAAGACCCACCCCATGATTGAGTTACCTCCCACAGCATGTAGAAATTGTGGGAGCTACAATTCAAGATGAAGTTTGGGTAGGGACACAGCCAAACCATATCCCACCAGATTGTCTGTAGTATTTGGATACTTAGTAGGCAGCTACTCTTACCCATTTAATCATCTTTTGTACACCGAGGTGTCAAATTAGAGTAAGTATTCCACGAATAAAGTTTAGTGGAGTTAATTGAGTCAAGGGACTCTTCTTTCTTTGAGCTGGGTTATTGGGTTCCCATCCCCAATCCAACACTTACTAGCCAATAGGGTGGGCAGTAATGCCACAGCTTACTTCACAGGGTGATGGTGAAAGCTAAATGAGATATGTCTAAAGTGCTTAGCACAGAGCCTGGCACATAGGAAGTTCTTGGGGGTAAATGACTGTTCTCATTTTGCCCTTCGAGTTAGCTCAAGGGCTAACAGCCACAAAACTCAGGGACTAAATGCTAGATTTCCCCGGCCAGTTTCCCAGGCTCCCTCTGCTCCTCTCCTCTATTAGGAAAACAGCTTACTGTCCTGGGTGGCTGTGGGGAAAAGGAAAGAAAGCATTGCCTGAAGAAGGCAATGAGATTCTGGCTCCCAGGTGAACTTCATGGAAAGAGCATGGAGCTTTGCCATCAGAGAGACTCCTGTGGTTGACTTCCTGCTTTGCCGTCACTTCTCTTCCTTTTAGAAACTTTCTTTGGGCCTTTGTTTTTCATGTGTGACGGGAAGGTAATTGTAAGTTGTAGAATTGTTTACTGAGGCCTGAACGAGATCATACGTGAAATGTCTCACATATAGTATGCCCTTAATAAATGGACGTTATCTGAACCATGTTTATCAGGGAGGTTCTGAATTTTTAATTAATCTCTTTTATTTTCTTATAATAGATTTCCTTTTTCCCCTGATGTTTTCTGTTTTCCTTCATCTCAGAAACCTCTTTCAGGGTTTTTAATACTTTTTTCTTTTCTTTTCTTTTGAGACGGAGTTTTGCTCTGTCGCCCAGGCTGGAGTGCAGTGGTGCAATCTTGGCTCATTGCAACCTCTGCCTCCCAGGTTCAAGAGATTCTCCTGCCTCAGCCTCCTGAGTAGCTGAGATTATAGGTGCCTGCCACCATGCCCAGCTAATTTTTGTATTTTTAGTAGAGACAAGGTTTCACCATCTTGGCCAGGCTGGTCTCAAACTCCTGACCTTATGATTTGCCCACCTCAGCCTCTCGAAGTGCTGCGATTGCAGGCGTGAGCCACTGCGCCTGGCCTATTTTTTTTTTTTTTTTTTTTTTTTTTTTTTTTTTTTTTTTTTTTTTTTACTGTATTTAAACTTCCAGTGTTTTTAGAGGAGCTATGCAAGTTGTCTCCTCTCAAATGAGAGACCAGTGGAATAGCACAGTATACACAGCTGTCTATCTTTGCCTTGCTGGTCCAAAACTACCCTTTGAATGGAGACCAAAACTGTAACTTTTTAATGCATTCAGAAAGTCAGTGTCAAATTGATTAAGTGGATGTTTGAGTACTCTTACTTTAAAATAAGTACAAATTTATACCTTACAGAAAGGAATAAATCTTCTCATGTAATTTCCAAGTACTCATCGTAATAAATGAATATTTATAAAGAGTAACCATCCAAATGCTTTTTATGTCCTTGAAGACCTTGCCAGAAATGAAGAAGAAGTATTCTAGGTGAGATCCACTTATCAGTTTGTTTTTGCTGCTTAAAAATATGGGTTCTACTCAACGAATATACTGTCTGGAAGGAACTTTGGGGTCAGTCTGCTTCAGTCTACTTATTTTACACAGTGGATGAAACTGACGCTTGGAGAGGTGATGTAATTTGCTACTTGGTAACTGGATAAGAGTACCAGTCTTTGAACTTTGGATACATTGCTCCTTCTTGTGCTCAAACTTAATTAAAATAGCATCAGGCTAATAAATTGTCCTAAAATGCTTCTAAGTTGCTCTCCCTGAGCTAGATCACTTATGGAATTTAGCTGTTATCAGGCATCCCCTCTCACGCTTGCATCAGGGTCCGTTAACAAGGCAATGTCTATCTCTGATCCAGGGTCCATGGTTCAAGATAATGTCTGTCTCTGATCAGATCATCAGTAATCTACAAATAAAAGTGTGTTTTTCACAGTGCTTCTTTCGGCTTCTTGCAGACTCGCCAGCCTGTCTTTGTGCAACTGCTCCAAGGAGTGTTCAGGGTGTACCACTGCAACTGGTTAATGCCGAGCCAAAAAGCCTCCGTGGAGAGCTGTATTCGAGTGCTGTCTGATGTAGGTAAGATACCAAGTCAGTTTGGATATATGTGATGAAAATGGATTGTCTGACAGTTGTAAGGCTGCCGTTTATTGAGCACTCATTACAACTCTTCTAAAGTTATACAGACAGGAAGTTTCAGAGCCAGACCAGGAACCGAGGTCTTCTTGATTGCTGGGCTTCTTTTTGTATCTATCAAGCCAGCATTTCCCAAAGGAAGAGCTAGTGAGTCCCAAGTAAGATAGGCCTAGAAAAACAAGCTTTCATGGTTGTTAGGCAATTCTTGGCAAGTCATGATACATGCAGCTTATTCAAGGCCCTGGGAAGTCCCTCATTCAAGAAACTAATTTGTTTAATCCAGCAAATGTACTTGACCACATTGAGACTTTTTCCTGGAAAATACCTGTTACATCCCAAGGAACACCCTTTCTCAGAAATGATGCACTGCTCCCTTCTTCCCCTCAAGGAGAAATGTTTCTCCATTTCCTCTGTGACTCCCCTCCTGTCTCGCCTCTCATAGGCAGCCTTTGAAAGGAAGTTAGGAAAATTCTTTTCCTTCATCCTGACTTTATCAGACTACATTACTTTGCTCATTCCTCATTCCCTATAAATGCTGTGCAAAGAGGTAAGCTTTCTGTCTGCAGCTGAGAAGAGAGTTACCTGCTTGGAGTTGCCTCTTAGATTCCTGCAGGCAGGAACAGGACGAGCAAGACAGGTGTAGTTCTTAGCACTATTTAGTGACTATCCAGTCGATTTAAGTGTCGATTGTGTAGGTAAGATATCAAGTCAGTTTGGATGTACCTTGGGAGATAGATATAACCTGTATTAGGACCTGTTGCCTGATTTCAGTAGTCTCTTGCTCAATTCCTTTACTCTGATATGGTAGTTGTTGATGTCTTTTTATTATTGATGTGGCAGTATTTCACAGTAAGAAATTAGGTTTTGGAAAATATATACACAACAGGTTCATTGTGTGATATCTTAGAAACAGGGCCCTGCAAGGGAATTCCCAGATAACCCTATACTTTTACCATTCATGGTTATCTATCATAAAGGATGTGTTTGGTGAACTAATGTATAAAACCAAATACCACACATTCTCACTTAAAAGTGAGAGCTAAATGTTGAGTACACATGGATGTAAAGATGGGAGACCAACCCAAATGCCCATCTATGATAGATTGGACAAAGAAAA
>PVKP010000515.1:167684-191866 GCA_004027715.1 Plecturocebus donacophilus
GAGGCAGCAAACCACATTGCCATGTATGCACCTATGCAACAATCCTGCATGATCTGCACATGTACCCCAGAACCTAAAGTATAATAATAATAAAAAAAAAAGATGGGAGACCACTAGAGGGGGAAAGAGGGAGAAAGGTTGAAAAACTACCTGCTGAGTACTCTGTTTTCTGTCTGGGTGTTGGGTTTGATCATACCCTAAACCTCAGCGTTAAGCAATACACCTTTGCAACAAACCTGCATGTGTACCCCCTGATTCTAAAATAAAAGTTGGAAAAAAAAAGATATGCTTGTTGAGGTCAAAGGAAATGTGGGAGAAAGTCCTTGCCACAGAGGTTAGTTTTTGTTTAATACTCGAGCAAGTGGCTGACTTGACTAGTGCCTCAGTGCTCGTTAGAGAGGGGAAATCTTTCCATTTCTCATGGTGGTGATAAGAAAAAAAGACAAGGAGAGTTGATGTCTGTGGAATGGTAAGGCATGAAAACAGCACTACCCAGAGTCTCTCCTCTGTGTCTCCTGGGGATTACTTCCTCCTAATACCACACCCCAAGTCCACTGTGTTAGTTGTTTGGCTTATCGGGTATCCAAGGCACAGAGTTTCTAGCTGTGATGAGTGTACCCTGTACGTTGTGCTTTTTAACTTTTTATTATTTGTATTTTTCCAAATTTCCCACTTTCTGTATTAGACTGTTAGAAAGTTGTTTGCTGGCTTATAGTTTTTTTTTTCCCCCCTAAATTGTGTGTGTGTCTATGTGTTTTTAATGGGATTTAAATAATTGCTTCTCAGATTTCTCTTTCAGGATGTTGGAATTGTTTCTACAATTAGATACTAGAGTACTTACTTTGCTTCTAGTGTTGTGAAGCATTGAAGGTAGGAAATAGTTGGTTTTTTGGACATTTTCCCATATGGAAAAGAAATGATTATTAGTCTTAATTATCTTCCTTTTCAAAATCTTTTATTTTGGAATAATTTTATGTTTATGGGACTACAGCAAAGATAATACAGAGAGTCCCCACAGACCCCTCATACAGTGTCACCCATTGTCAGCATTCTATGTTAGCAGGACCCCTTTTTCAAGATGAGGAAACTGACATTGGTGCAGTGCTGTTACCTAAACTCCAGACTCGATTTGGATTTCACCACTCTGCCCATTACTGTCCCTTGTCATGCCCTTTTTCTGTTCCAGGGTCTAGTCCAGGCATCACCTTGCAGTTGGTTGTCGTATCTCCAGCTTCTTCTGATCTGTGACCATTTCTCAGCCTTTCCTTGTTTCTTATGACCTTGATAGTTTTGACAAGTATTGGTCAGGAGTCCTGTAGAGTGTCTCCCATCATGGGTTTGACTGATGTTTTTCTCATGATTACACTGGAGTTCTCCTTTTTTTTAAGAGGGAGAAAGAAGCACCTATCTAGAAAGAGGAATTCATGCCATTGTGAATGCTGTCTTTAGGATTATGTTTGGGGTAACTCAGCATTTTGTAGATTGTCAAAGAAACCTGAAGAAGAGCTTCCAAACGGTTCATTGGCCAAACGAGTTCCTGTCTTGATATTTCTTAAAATACGCGAATACCTCAGGGACTTTAAGAAGCAGTTCATTGAGGAGACCCATTGAACTTGAACTCTGACTTGACCTGGCCTTATGACCTGAGAGCATTTTAACATTTCTCAGAACTGCTGCCCCCCAGAATTCACACTGGGAAACCCTGACCTAAAAGATGGTGAAGTTGACTTGAGCTCCTCAGTCTTCGAGCTCTGTACCAGGCAAGCCGACCTATTCTGAGCGTGGAAAAACCTGCCCTGTGGGGAATAGGGTGTTACGTCCATCTATAGGATGTCCTCCATAAAAATTGCAGGCTCATGACTCATCTTTCTCCTGTGCAGCCAAGAGCCGGGCCATTGCCATTCCCGTGGACCTGGACAGCCAAGTCAACAATCTCTTTCTCAAGTCCCACAACATTGTGCAGAAAACAGCCCTGAACTGGCGGCTGTCAGCCCGCAACGCTGCACGCAGGGACTCTGTTTTGGCAGCTTCCAGAGACTACCGGAATATCATTGAGAGATTGCAGGTAATGCCTGGTGTTGAGAGAAGTGATGCTTAGCCTGGCCTCATGTGATTGCCACACACAGCGGTGCGTCCGTGAGCCAGAGAGCATCTAAGCTGGGCCATAGGGAGATGTCATTGTGGTAAACAGGTAGTCAGATGTTACCTTGCATATAGGGCCAGGAGTGGGAAGCCGCTTAGAAATAGAAAAGTTCCTGACAAAGTGTTGGTCTTTAAAGGTTACTCCTAGATTTACAGATTTCTTGGTGAAAAATGGGGACTCTGCTCTTATTAGAAGGAAATACTGAAGTATTATAGAAGATGTTTAGAGTAAGAGCACAAAGGTTCCATTTTTCCCGTCACTCTGGGATTATTTAGCCTCTTGAATCCGCAGGTGAACAAAGGTAGTGATAACAGAGAAGAGTTTTACATCAGAATGAGCCAGATGAAAATAAAAGCATTATGTGTATACATTTATTACTGTTTGCCAAGACATGTGCTCTCCTTTTGTTAAAGGGGAGAGTATGAGTATTAGATGTTAAACATTTAAACGTGCATCTTAACATTAACGTCCCTTTCATACAAGCACCTCAGTTGATGCTCTCACAGGTAGTACACAGACCACAGTTTGAGAATCACAGATCCTTTGAATGAGCCCATGAACACAGTGTTTAAGAGTATGGTCTCAGGCCAGTGCCTGGGTTAAATTTAAATCCTGGCTCTGCTGCTTAGAAATGGTATAATCTTGGGAAAGTTACTTGACTTCTCTGTGCTTCAGATTCCTAGTTTGTAAAATAGTAACACCTACCTCATGAGGTTGATGTGAGGATTAAGAGAGTTAATAATATGTCCCAGTTACCTATATTTTGTGCAGCAAATCACAACAATTGCTTTATTCTCTTTTGCTATTCTGGAGGTTGACTGGGGTCAGCAAGCTATTTCTCGATTAGAGTCTTTCATGGGGTTGCAGTCAGATGGTGACTGCGGTCAGACACAGCTTGACACCTTGCTCACTCCCATGTTTGGCAGTGGATGCTGGTGGTCAGGTGGAACCTCACTGGAGTTGTTGACTGAAACATCTACATGTAGCCTGGGCTTCCTCACACCATGGCGGCTGGGTCCCAAGATGAGTGTGTGTAGAGAGAGAAAGTGAATATTTTATTGTTGTGATTTCAGAAGTCATATAGCATCACTTTTATTGTACTCTGTTGGTCAAGGCAGTCTCAAAGTTTCACTCTAGTTCAGTGAGGGAATCTAGACCATCATTCAGTGAAAGGGAAGTCAGTATCACATTGTAAGAAGAATGTGCAAGACAGGATATATTGTGGTGTAGCTATGTTAGGAAATTACAGTGCACGTAAAATACATAGAGCAGTGCCTGGCATGTAGTCAGCACTCAGTTGAGGGCTGTTATTATTATCATTTTACCATTATTACTGTTGTTTATTACTATGATGGTAATCATGTTGCTGAGTCTCTGTAAGGTTACACAACCTGCGTGAAGACAAATGAATTCATTAAATCATTTATCAGCTCCATGCTAGGCACTGGGGATACAGTGGTTAGCAAAACCAGAAATTATGAGCTTTGTCTCTTAGTATCTCAAGAATCAGAAGGGAGAAGGAGACATTAATTTTAAATATAAAATGATGAGAGGGACAAGTGAGAAGTGCAGAGAAGTGAAGAGTGCCTGAAAAATTCTGATGAGGAAACTAATTTTGTCTGAGGTTAAGGATGAGGGTAAAGGAAGACCCTGCTGGGGAAAGTAACATTTGAACCAAAATGAGAAGGAACAATAGGACTTAAAGAAGAAAAGGGAGGGAAACAGCATGTGTAAAGACCATCATACAGAAAAGAAGATGAAAATAAAAGCATCACTCAGTTTCAACTAGATTATCCCTTTTTTTCTTAGCATCTACCAGAGACCTGCTCTGCCTTTGTTAAGTACTCTACTGAGTATTAGAGGGTGTTAAACACTTAAGCATGCATCTTAACTTGGCCCACGCAGCCCTGCTCTTATGTGCAAAGGAAGGTTAGTGTGACTGGAGCCAGGAAGCTGGGGAGGTTGGCAGGGCTGCTTGGGTCAAGTTAAGAATTTCAGCCTTTATCATAACACAGCCAGTTCTTAAATAACAAAGAGAACCCGTTCTTGATTGCTAATGGAGTGCTTCCTGATTCTACTGTGCTTCTAGAAAGCGGGGAAGGGTATTGTAGACTCCTAACTCCATGAGCACACAGTATTTTCTTGCCTGCTTAAATAAAATATCTGAAATCAAACATGCTGGTGTCTTGTGCTCTTCTTAGATTTATTATGCATATTCTTGAGAAATAAAACACATAGATGGGCAATACTGTTAATAGGACTTGGCCAATGGCTTAAAAAATATGCATTATCCAGTTATTTGCTGTCTGAGTTCTTATGGTTTATGAGATTGCCTAGTGCAGCAAAAGTTATAATATAAGAAATTCACTTGCAAACTGACCACTTCTATAATTAATCCCCATCTAGACATCCCTCTCACTTAACGCTAGCATCTTTCCCCACCCATCGCTTTGCCATCTTTGTTGGTGTCTCCCTGATTGCTGAATGCTATACATTTGACAATACAATGCA
The DNA here is from genome assembly GCA_004027715.1 of Plecturocebus donacophilus. Taxonomy (NCBI): domain Eukaryota; kingdom Metazoa; phylum Chordata; class Mammalia; order Primates; family Pitheciidae; genus Plecturocebus; species Plecturocebus donacophilus. Next base: position 172,339 of record PVKP010000515.1, read on the forward strand.
AATCAATTGCAGTGTAAAGTTCAAACTGTGCAAAAGATGCAGGATTTTATGAAATACATGAATATGATAAGAACAACTTTAATCCCATGCAAATACTGTAGACAAAGATTTGCCAGAGTCAGGATCAGTAACTATTGAAGAGAATGTCGACTGGGTGCTTCCGCACGGGATGCTGTGGGGGAAACTGATAAGATCCTCAGAATTTTGCTAAAAGGACCCAGTTTTTGACTGTGCTGTGAAAGTCAATATGAACTAAGGGATGTTGCAAGGTACTGTCTTACAGTCTTGTTGGGAAAATTGCCCTGCCCAAAATTATTTGATTGATTCATTTATCTTTATGCATCTTCAACATTAAGAGTGGTTACAGTCATCACCCAAATTGTGTTAAATCTAAGAGTAAATTATCTTCACATGGTTAGTTTTAGTTTCTGGATAACAGATCAGTTAATTCTTTCTCAATCCCAACTGGGTCTCCTTTTAAGCAGCTTTTCCTATGCAAATGTCCTTGGTCAACCAGGCCTTTCTGTATCATCCAACGTGCTGTGTTCGGCCCCTGTTTTAGCCAACGTGCCTCTAGGCAGGTTCCGAGTCACCAAGCCATAAAGCAGGCTTTGGCATCTTTTGAAGATAATTTCTCATCTGTTTTCTATCATTTGCCTTCAAATGGTGTTTGTTGTGTTGGTTTTGCTGCTCTTTCAACTTCTCTCTGTTTTCCTTTCCTACAGCTATGTGTTTTGCATTTGAAGACCATCATGCTATCAGGGTACATGTATTTAGCATGTTGATACAGCATGTTCATTCATTGGTGTCCTCATGTTTGTATGACTTTTTATTGTGTGAATAATTCATGCTCATTGAAATTAGACAACACTGACAAGTATTGCTATATAGAAGAAAATTAGAACCACCTGTAATCCCACCACCCACAGAAAACCAGTAGTTATGTTTAAATAATATTTGATGTTTATCCTTTAGCTAGATACTGATGATGTTTATAAAAATAGGATTATTATTGTTTGACCTTGGTTACACTCATAGACATCTTTCCAGTGTTGTTAAATTTATTTTTTTGCATCATATTTTAAGCTGTATGCAATGGTACCTTGAGTAACATAAGGCCATCTTGAAAGAAGGGGTGGTGGGAAAGTTGAGTTGTTTTCACTTAGTTTTCTGCATCAGGGGTTAATGTTTCAGGTAACCATTGGGCAATGTCTAATAGTTTGAGATGCCAGACGGTGCTAAAGTTACTCTAACCTAGCCTATCCATGCATCAGTGTTTTAGGGCAGAAACCAATGTCCTCACCCTCCTGTGGCCAGTGTTGGCCTGAGCCATTGACTGAGACTGTTTTTCCATTTTAGGACATCGTCTCTGCGCTGGAGGACCGTCTCAGGCCCCTGGTGCAGGCAGAGTTATCTGTGCTCGTGGACGTTCTCCACAGACCCGAGCTGCTTTTCCCAGAGAACACAGACGCCAGAAGGAAATGTGAAAGTGGCGGTTTCATTTGCAAGTAAGCGGCCTCTCTCTCTGGGGTGTTCATTTGCCAGAACCTTGATGACCACACAAAGCTTTTGTTCCTGAAGAAGGAGACGTTGTCCTGTTTTCTAACTTTGATGAATGCAAGGTCATGTGCTAAAGTCCTGTTCTGACCTCCCCAAAGTAAGTTAGTCTGTTAAATCCTGCTTACTGACACTTCTTTGTTTTGTTTTGCTTTGTTTTTTTGGTGAGAAGTTCTTATTTTAACTGCATGCCCATTCATTCATTCATTACAGAGCACCCACCGTGTGCTGTGGTACAGACATAAAAAAGTCATGATCCCTCAGCCCTCAGAAATTGACCTTACAGTCTTTTCCTAATAATTGTGTAATTTCATAGTTTATGCCTTGGTGCCTAATCTGTAAGCAACAAGTGGACCCATGGTTAGTAATCTCCATTAGATTTTTACCCTAAGGCTGTGCACAGTGGCTCACGCCTGTAATCCCAGCACTTTGGGAGGCCAAGGCAGGTGGATCACCTGAGGTCAGGAATTTGAGACCAGCCTCGCCAACATGGTGAAACTCCATCTCTACTAAAATACAAAAATCATCCGGGCATAGTGATAGGCACCTGTAATCCCAGCTACTCCGTGGCTGAGGCAGGAGAATCACTTGAACCCAGGAGGCAGAGGCTGCAGTGAGCCGGAATTGTGCTACTGCACTCCAGCCTGGGTGGCAGAACAAGACCGTCTCAAAAAAAAAAAAAGAATTTTACCTTAAGATTAGTTGTTTGTTTAGCTTGGGGCTATGAGTTTCTTACTTTTCTGGTCCCCTCTAAGGACAAGCTCGTGCATAAGGAAACTGTGTGTTGGCCTCAGCCATCATCCTCATGAATTTTTTTTTTTTACAGTGTTGGCATATTTGACCCATTTTACTGGCAATTCTCAGTGGATAAATAGCCATGCTTTATAAATGAGCAGGTCTGAGTGGATCTCTGTCTCGGTTCTCTTCTCATATAATTTCTCCATTGTATGTAGTTGGACTCCTGCCCAGTGAGCCCGTTTGCTGGGACTTACCAGCAGGTGTCACTATTGAGACACAGTTACTTGCTGGCTGTTAGTGCAGGGAATGCTCTGAAGTATGTTTAACCTGAGAGCTCTTAATAAATGTTTGTTCATTAACAGACTAGTTAAAATAAATTGCTTGTGAAGTGCTTTTAATTTAAAGTTAGTTTCAGAGAGTTAATCCATGGTTCCCCTTCCTTCAGGTTAATAAAGCATACAAAACAGCTGCTAGAAGAAAATGAGGAGAAGCTGTGCATTAAGGTCCTACAGACCCTGAGGGAAATGATGACCAAGGATAGAGGCTATGGAGAAAAGGTACTGCATCTTATTTTTCTGGTCAAACCAGGTTTTACTATGAAATTGAAGGGAGGGATCTTTAAAAACCCACCTTGGCTCAGGCATTACTGACTGAGGGGTTAGCTTTTTTTTTTTTTTTTTTTTTTTAAAAAAAAAGCTGTTTATCCTGCCCTTAAAGAGAGCTAAATCATATGACTATCTTTTGAAAGTCAGATATACTTAGTCGTCTCTTATAGGCTGCTTGCCACATAATCTAATGTCAGAGCACTAAATAACAAGATTTTCCATCTATTTAAATTCCCAGTAAGAGGTAAATGCCTCTTGTGTATCAAAGTATATGTTTCTGATTTTTAGGTTTTAGCTAAGCATACCTGTGGGTTTACTTGCCTCTTTTAGATGAGATGTTGCGCAATCTTTCAGTGCATCAAGAAACACCCTCCAGTTCTAACTGCAATTAAGGAAGGCATACACGTCATCACTTCTGAGAGAGATTGGGAAATGGACAGTCCCGTGACCTGATTGTCCTTCGTATATGCAGTGAGCGAGGATATCCCATCTCCATCCCTTACACCTCTAATGTTGGGCCGAGTAGGACAGAAACAATCCCATTCCTTATCCTTTCAGCCCCCAGCAGTAAATCATGGGTGTGAATTTAAATCTCACCCATTTTCATTTGAAGGCAATAATGTTCACTAATGGTCTGCTAGCTACATTTAGCAAGTTTCCGAATAGATGAATATGCTGATAGCACCAACTTATCAAAATACCCAGTAAGTCATTTTTTCAGCTCTAGGAAGAAGCTTTGGTAATTAAGTCATTCTGCATTGTCAAAATGGATGGTGGCAACCAGATTGTCGCAAGTATAAACGTCTGCAGGAATGTTGCTTTCCAAATTATCTCTCATTAATATTAGAGAAATGTTACTAGTGAGACTTCTTGGCTAAGAAAACACAGAAAACAGATTTTGTAGTTTCTTGGTTTATACCATGGGATATAATCTATAAGCAACAAGCAGTTCCATGACTAGAAATCTCCATTACATTTTTAGAAACTAATTAGAAACATAGGTTTCTGTAACTCAGTAGGAATTTTGCAGAGAAAACATGTCAGACAAGTTTATAAATACAGATGATAGAAGTGAAGAACCCTGGTAAGGTAAGAAGTGCTGGGATGGCTCATTCATACAGATACCTATATAGGCACCTAGTAGGTCTTGCTCTTAAAAAAAAGAAAATTTAAAAAAGGGGATAAGGCTGATGGCAGAGAAATACTCACCAGACAGGTAAATAATAACCATTTATTTCACGAGATCATCCTTTCCCTTAAAGTGAGTTTTTGGAAACATTTATAAAATATGAATCTAGTTATAGAAATTCGCTCTTCATAATAAAGGTCAAATCCACCAAAGCTGAGTGAATATTTTTGCATCCATGGGCATAAAACCTGATTTTTCAAATCTGGAGACCACAATTTTCACTTATGTGGAATATTTATTTCTTTCTATATCCAAGGTATTTGTAAACTTTGGTGTCTCTAGTGACTGTTACAAGTTGTGATTATACATGCAGTTCCCTGCAGTTGTCTTTTTATAACCTGGAAAGTCGAAGCACTGTCTTGGAGTTTCCTGAGTCTCTGTTGCATGGTGGACAAGTATGTCAGGGTCTTTGAGTCCACATGGAAGGTGTGCTGCTCTGCTCTCTGTCCCTACCCGTTAGTTCCAAGCAGAAGAGCATCCCAGACCCCAGGAGATGCCACATCAGAAATGTCGTAATGCCTATTATAAAGCTCATGGAGAAATAAAGGGCATGGGGTTGAGAGGACCCTTGAAGGAGATCACTAGGAAAGAGTAAATTATATCACAGTTTTATAGAGGTTCCTGGGATCTAGCTTAAATCCCTTTTCATCTGGTGAAGAAATGAGTCACACCTAAGCAGAGAGGCTTGGAGAAGAGATGATTTTTCTTTCTGGTCTGGTAGGGCTGTCATTCCCATTCACGAAAGCGAACAAACTGTGGGCCAGTATGGAAAACACCGTGAAACCGAGGAAGATGCTCTAGAAACCCACATCAGTGGCTCCAAACCTGCAAGACTTGCAGTGCTTCTGGCCCAGTGCTTGACTACCGGGGAAGTGCTACTTAACCATTCCTATCAATTGAACTTCAAAAGAGAGAGAAGGAGAACCAGGGACCCTAAAATGTTTCTGTCTCCTGACCTGGTAGCTGGTATTCACTTTGTCTGCCTCACTAAGTCTTTTTGAAGATGCTTTTTGATGGTTTCCTGGCTGCCCCATTTGACTAAAGGAGCATGACACACAGGGCAGGCTGACTTTTTCCAGGGTGGAAACAACCCAGAGCCAAAGAACTAACCTTTCTCGAGCAAATCAGTTGGCTTGACTCAATGTAATAAACAAGGCGTTCTTTGGCCTGGGTGGTGAGTGTGGAGGCCGTTTCTCTCCTCCCATCCTCGTAGCGATTAGTGGCCTCTTATGGAGCTTGTCTCATGACTGACAGCTCTCTGGTGATGTCCAGCATTGTTCTGCTTCCCTGCCCTCTCCTGAGCCTTCATAGCCATAGAGTCGGATCCGGAGGGGCCCGGCATGGCCTCTTCCAACTCTCCCTATTCATATGAGGAGGCTGGGGCTGTGAGACTGCCCAAGGTCATGTACAAAGTCTATATGAGATATATGACATCAAGAGTGGAGTCTGGGTTTCCTGAATCCCAGTGCAGTGTCCTCTCCAGCCTCCCCTGAGGTGGTGTCCGCCGTGTGCGGGCCAGGTTTCCTTGCCTTTTTTCTAAGCAATAATCCTTAAAGATGATGAGACGTAGGTGCCTTTACCCATATTTACTTTTTCATTCAACTTTAGTGCTTAGTTAAGGTCACAGATGAAAAAGAGAGTTGACATCATTCTTTATTATCCTGATCAAAAACATTGATGTGCCTGTATGGGTCTCCCTGCCTGGGAGGAAGAAAAGCCATCAAGAACTGTCACCCATGTTATAAAAGAGACTAAAACACGATAGAATCACTGTAAGACTGACCTACACGTTTTAAAAGTCATGGTGGATATTCACTAGTTTCCTAAATTATGTCATAAGTAACAGTGATAACATTGGTTGACCTCCTGTCATGTGCTAGCCACTATACTAAACACATCTACCGTAGTTCGGCCTCAGAGATAGATATCACTATTGTCATTAACTATTTTATACGCAAGGAAGAGAAAACATAGGCTCAGAGAGCTTCAGGACTTGCCTGGGGTTACATAGTTAATAACAAGGGAACCAGCCATTCAGCCCCAGACAGTCTCATCCTAGAGTCCTAGCTTTTCACCACTGCATTATCAGTGAGCAGATGGACACCATCTGAGCATTTTGAGGTCCACCTACAGGTTGAACATTTAAGTTTCTATTATGTTACATGATTATATAAACAATAGTGGGCATTAGCCCTGAGAGCACTAAATGTATCAAAATTTAAACATCTAGTCTTCAGCTCATTGCTGATTTTTCATCCAATTGAAAACACTCTCCAACAGATGCCAAGTGAGTTTACAAAGTGTGATTGTCCCAAGGCCATCCAAAACCTGTAGTTTTGATCAGTTCCGATACAAAGGAATCAGAATAGTGAGTAGCGAGTGGTTGGTTCACTTGTCTGGGTCCAGTGCCCAAAGAAGTTCATGTTCAAGAACTATCCTGGCTGGGCACGGTGGCTCATGCCTGTAATCCCAGCACTTTGGGAGGCCAAGGCGGGTGGATCATCTGAGGTCAGGGGTTTGAGACCAGCCTCACCAACATGAAGAAACCCAATCTCTACTAAAAATACAAAAATTAGCCTGGCATGGTGGCATACTCTTATAATCCCAGCTACTCGGGAGGCTGAGGCAGGAGAATCACTTGAACCTGGGAGGTGGGGTTGCAGTGAGCAAGATTGCGCCCCTGCTCTCCAGCCTGGGTGACAGAGCAAGACTCCATCTCAAAACAACACCAACAACAACACATTATCACGTATGATGAAAGGTAGAGGCTGACTGAAGAAGGTGGCCACGAGATGTTAATCATGTCCACTTAGGAATAAAAAAAAATCATCTTTAATTCTTACATCTCTAAAATGAAAGGACTACCAATGCATATACTTCTCAGAGTGTTAAATATGAAATAAATATTAAAATTATCACCAAAATAATGGTGAAATACATTTTTGCACTATGCTTATAGTGTCTTTCTGTCCTGTGCAAAGTCATAAACTTTAAAATTTTGTCAGTTTACAAATGCTCTGTGTGCAATGCCTACTAATCTCTTCTTTTAATCTATAGTTTAAACTGTGTCTGTGTTGAAAAGAAAATAATCTCCCACAGCTAAATATCTCTAAAATTTAATCTGAATCACTCTCTAACTCAGAAAATTTTCATACCCGTAGACCTTGCTTGAGAAGAAAATGTAGTTATTTTACGTATTATTAATAACTGCTCTAGTTTACTGTAGGCTTTTTACTAAACTGCTGTTGACTTAAGTTATTGCTCAACGAGCTTTGGAAAGAAATTCAGAGGCCAGGAATTAATGTAAAAGGATATCTCAGAATTTATTTAAAATCATTTCCCTTCTGAATAGTAGTAGCTGTTTTAGTACTATAGAGTAGATGACCTCAGGTAATGCCTGGGTTTTCATTTCATACAAATTGTTGGTCTCCTATTAATTACCAAAGCGTCTTTGCTCCAGGTGAGTAAAGTATTAACATTTCCAGCTGCTAGTATTTCTGACAGCAACTGAAATTTGCAGAATGTACTAAATGTTAACAAAGCCTAATGAAAAATCAGTTGCGGATCATCCATCTATCCTGAAGCATAATCGTCATACTTCTCCTGTGCTTCTCTTTTTCCTGGACGTGATGCTGATAAATCTCAGGTCACTAATATCCCTTGAGTTGGCACTAATCATTCTAGAGGGAATATAGTTTCCTTTAATCATCCACAGGACCAGGCTGGGGATATGCTGGTCTTACTAGCTGCTGAAGTTACAGCTGGTGCTGTTTGAGCTTATGACCCCCACACTGAGTCATCAAATGAGGCTAAGGAAAGAATTTTCTCCTAAACCTGCCTAATTCTACTCTAGTCTTTCACTCTGCTCTTTCCCACCCTCTTCAGGAAAAACACTGGGGAACTCGCCCTTGCTCCCAGCTCAGTTCAAGTTTTCAAGTCCCCAAGCAAGCGCAGGGCTCTCTGCACACATGGTTAAGTGACCTGCGAGGTCTGATGCCTGACATGTGAATAAAGCATGCCAGCATCCTGCCCATTTTGGTCCCGAGCAGATGTCACTGTGAGCTGTGGCCATGTCCTAAGTGCCCAAGTTTCAGGATGGTTACCGTCTAGCAAGGCTTTAAGGAGAAAGTGTCAGCAATAAGCTTGAAGTCTGTAACACTTGGCTGGCTTGTATTTCCTTTCCTAACATTTCCTTCTTTCTCTCCTCTTTTTTTTCTTTTCCAGCTGATTTCCATTGATGAATTGGATAATGCTGAGGTCCTAACTTTGTTGTTTTTTGTTTCTCATGTCTCGTGGTGGTGTTTCTGTGACATCCTCCCAGTTAGCCCTGTGAACCTTCCTCTAGTCCCACGGTGTGGAGTATCTGCCTTTGTGTGGTGTGCCCTCTGGGAGTGAGTGGAGTCTGTTGTGTCTGTGTTAGCATTTCCCATAAGTTTGTTTGCCATTAGTCCTTGGAGATCTCATCTGAGTCTAGATAAAGATGTTCTAAACTGCAATAAGATTTTAATTGTTCACTATCTGAAATCTCAACTGAATTTGTGGTTGATGCTGGCCATTAACCTATCTCTAAACTCTGAAAGTCAGTTTTGAAATTGGCCTAAAGAACTTCTCTATCTGTAAGTAAAGCATCTGATGCAAAAAGATACAGCAGCATTGGTATAATTTGAAAGCAGTAAAAAAGGAAAACTCATTACTCTCTTGGTTTACATATTGAAAAGTATTGAGTATGAGGGTTCATATAAAAAAGTTTTTTAAGTGCAGGGTGAATTCCTACGTGCTAGTTCAGACTTTCCACCCACAGGCTAGGTTAGGAATGCACTGTATCTGTGGCCTCTCCTAGGAAAACGACGTATAGATCCAGAAATTGAATATCATCCAGTGGCTTTGGTACTTACGTATCAAGCAAGTTTCACTTACCCAGAATTACCCTAGAGACTGACTAGTAGTCATTTTGTTTGGGATCTCGGAGCCTCTAGAATATTTTCTGTTTTGTACATTTTTTCAGTATTCCTTGCTGTATTTTTAGGTTGTGATATATGCTAAGTAAAGGCTATCAGAGAAATTTAATTTGGGGAATTTATATACATAATTGAGAGGGTTTCATTGGTTGGCAAATCAAGCAAACTGGACTGAGACTTAATTTGTCTTTTAAAAGTCACTTCTCTGATCTGCTTCAGATCTCTGTTTCTCCTTTTGGTAGACCAGCTAATGCCTTTAGATGAGACAGAGCTGCCAGATAGAGCATGCTGTCTACTCTAATATCTACTCTAATTAATACACAGTCATATCAGGAATACTAAGAAACGGCTCAGATATCCCTAAGGAGGGTTTGAATTGCAGGCTTGAAACAGAAAGCGGCACGAGTGCTTATGTTGAGTTTGGCACAGTTGCCTCAGGAACGGAGCTCAGAGAGGCTAAGTGACTGGTGCTAGCTCACACAGCTAGACAGTGGCTAAATCAGGACAAACACATGGCTGGCTTTCCTGATGTGCTTACTGTTCTACCACAGTAAATTCCATAAGCACAGAGTTTGCCTTGTATTAATTAGACAGGAACAGGTGAGGGGACCATGCCTTCTGGGAAGACTAGAAGGTGAGGAAAACAAAAGGGCGTGTACCAACTTAATTAACTGCTGTAACCTCAGGGAATTTTGCAGTTTCCTGTTTAGCATTCCTTCTTCCGGGTTATTTGTATGCTAGAAAAATCACTTCTATGCTGAATTTGATATTGGCACCCTTTAAGACTCTTGTTTCTACATAAAGTTGTAAATGCCTCACTGATTTAAAATTTTCCTCTAAAATATTGAGGTTGAGTTTCTATTTGCTTAAGTACAAATTAAGTCGGGAAAGGAAAACCTTCCCTAATCAGAGTCTGCGGTGTTATTAATACACTGTTTTGCACCATAGTAATCAGTTGATGTGTTTGCTTACTCAAGATAGAACTTGGGTCTCCTGGCTGGGAGTTTATTGCTCGCTTATGGAAAGATTCCACAGTTGGAGCAGGTGTGTTTATAATTATACTCTAGGAAATAGAATACTGTCTGTTTATAAAAGAGGAATGTTCTGGCAGCCACTCAGATTCTTTGAAAATTCCCTGAAGAAGCAACTGTGGATCCCCTCCGCGTTGTTCCCCTGGCAACCGTCAGTGCTGGGACACCGACGCCCTGTCTCCAGCCCCTCAGGCTGGTGGATCTAGCCCTCTCAGCGGAGGTGCCTCCTTGGCCTTTATCACTGATGCTGTTCTGGAAGCTACCACAGCTCCTGTGGTTTCTCCCCCACCAAGCCTTTTGCCGGTCTGCACTCCTGGAAACCTGCGGCCCACAGCTGGAGCTCTGCAGAAGCTTAATGAGAATTCATGCTGGCCCAGGATTAGGGCAGGGCCTCACATCTGAACTGCACACCAATGTTCCAAAATCTGAATGTGATGGGGAATAGCCCCAGGGCTGTGCAGGGCCTGCCCAGTGGCCCATGACCCCAGTTGAGGAAGGGTCATCACGCTTTGATCATAAAGGCCACTTGAGCATCTCTAGAGATATGCAATTAATTACTTGAAAAAAGGCACAATGCCCACTGAGTCCCTGTCAGTGCTCTGAGAAAACAGAATGAAGAGAGAACAGAGGTGTAGATTTCTGATAAGAAAAGTGCATGGTATGGGGTCTTCCCCACTGCTTTCTAGAATAAAATTTTGTTTGAAACCAGAGAGAGGAGGGGTTGTTTTTTGGCAAACAAAGAGGCAGAGTCTCCATCTTTACCCCCTGATTTTTCTTTTTCCCGTGGGGCTGGGGTCAGGGGACAGAAGGGGTGGAGGAGAGAGAGAAACTCCCTGTGTTGCTGTCCCTTCCACTCAGAGCTGGGTGAATTATTGCACATGTTTACACCTGTGTAGCTACCACAGAATGTTTCCATCACCCCAGAAAGTTCTCTCCTCTAGCCATTCTTGGCTTGAAACAGATACCAGCTGGTGCTAAAGACATTCATTTATCTGACTCATATTTGAGTGCTTGTTACGTCCAGGGGGATTTGGATACAGTGGTACCCCAAATGGGCACAGGGTCTGCCATTCTGGAGCTTACAGTTTTGTGGGGGCAAACAGATAATAATATAAATTCATGCAAGATGACAGCTCTCAACCATGTGACATGTTAGAAGGGAGAAGTGCATGGAATCTGGAGATTTCTTCCTAAGCAGGGAGGCCAGGTAGCAGCTTAGGAGATCAGCTGACAACAGGTGAATGGCCCCAACAGGTAATCATGTGAGTTACTTTCCTAAGCTGTAAAGTGCTGTGCTAATCAAAGGGATAGTTCTGGCGAGGTACTTCCACTTCAGACAGAGGTGGTGAGCAGAATGGTAGTCCACCCAGTTTTCATACATGTGTCTGTGAAAAGGAGTGCTGTATTTAGAAAGTGTGTACTGTAGTTCAGTGGACGTGTCTGTTCGTACATTTTTGAGATGTGATTGCCATTAAATCACTGCCTCTTTGGAACTGTGGAATCTCTGGAGCCATTGGTGCCAGCTAGCAACTTTACCCTCCTGTATTGCAACAAAAAAGCTAAACTCACATTCCAGTTACTCAGGGTGGCTGCAGCCTGCTTATGTTAACTCTTCAACTTCTCCTCCCTTGAGCTGCTTCTGCAGGCAAAAGATGCCATTGACAGGGAACTTTGTAAAATTCAGGAGGGATAAAAAAGGAGAAACGTAAGAGTGATTAAATTTCACCTTCAGGGGGCGTTCTCATGACGCCCAACCCAGGGTGGAGGTGTCCTACTTTTTTACATTGCTGTGAACTGCTGGGTTGGGTACCTGCCAGCGTTCAGGCAGCAGTTACATAAGAGCTGCTTTTTTTCCTGGAATTTAGGCTCACTGCTGATGTGTGACCTTCAGCAGTAATTGCCAATAAATGCAGTGGGGTTGTTTACTGTTAGACACTGGCAACCACAGAGCAAACTCATCTCAGAACATACAGAAGCTATTATAGAGTCAGTGGAGAGCTTTTAAAACATATATATGTACCTCACTGAGATCGTTCCATAATGACTGCAGTTGTAGAATTTAGTCATGTCACAATGTGTTTTTAAAAAATGAACTTTGCTATTGAGTTCTGATGAGCTTGTTCTATAAAATATAGGTGAAACCGCATTGTTGGAGCTAAATAATTTTTGCTTAGTTCTGTTTCTAAAAACAGCTACAGTTAGTAAAGATAGTTGTCTCAGCAGATAGGAAGGTTTAAGATTGTCCTACTGAAATGCTAGATAACTTCTATTTTAGCTCAGTTTTCTTTAAAGCTTTCTGTTTTCTTAGTGTGGGTTTTCAGGGGCTGATGCAGGACCAGGCCCAGCACATTCACTTGCAAGCCCATTCACTGTTTGTTTGTTAGTCTCCTCTGAGGTTATGAGTGAGTAGAAAGGAACTCTGAAGACTGCTTCGAGGGGCTGGAGATACAAATTCCCTTCGATTTGCTGATAACTAGATCTACAATACAGTTAGTGTTTTTTTGAATTGCATTCAGTTTCTACCAGCGTAATCCATAGAAAGAGGCATCCCATTTCAAAGGAAAATTCTAGAAGCCCAGGGGTAGGAAGGGGATTCCTGCTGAGGGCAGTAGAAAACAAAGTATTTACGCAGGCCACGCTTTGTGCTGGTCTGTGATAGGCACACATGAAGTGGATGGATGGATGTGGGCGGGTGCTGTTGGGCAAACACCAGAAATAGTCACCTTAGGAAGTCTGCATGCTCCTTTATATTTAAGAATGATAATTTCCTACATTTTTAGTAGAAATTCGTCCTTTGACAAAATGCTAGGTACATTATGTGTTGCAAGTGAGTAGATCAGTGTCTTATATGCACATATTCAGTTACTACCCAAGGTACCATAATGAGGGCCTGATTTGTGGCCTCATCCAGGAAGGACACTTAGGATTCAGTGACTTGAGATGTCATTTAAATTTCCATTTCAGAGCCAGTCATTGGGAGTCATTTTTCTACTAAGTTAGGTTTTGCTTACCTTGTCTAAAAACACTGGGAAGACTTAAGATCTCAGAGTAAATATGAAGAGGCAGTAGGGGGCAGTAGTTGGTTTCTAAGCTCAAAACCAGGCCACATCAGACTGTGAATCACCTGTTGGTGTGTGAGACTGGCCTTGACTGGAGGTGCCAGTACTTGAATGTAGTGACTGGTCCTGGGGCTAAGCAGGAATACAGAACATGGGAAATTCAGACAAGCCCATGCCCTCAAAACATTCCCCCTGAATACATGTTCACTGAGGGCTTCACCTTTCATGTAAAAAAAGTAAGTGACGATAAAACTGCAACTCCATTCATTCATTTACTAAACATTATCTTTTGCTTGGGGTATTATACGTTGTATTTATGTAGATCTTATTTGAACATACATACTTTATTATATGCTTATATTTATTGAAACTGTAGCATATTGCTGTAAAATAACCTTATCCTCATAGCCAAAATCATCATAGGACACAGTGCTAGATATAGGCAGTTGGTGGTTTTACCAACTTAGATACCATGTAAGGCCTGGCCCCTTCTATACCTGGAAACGTTTTATGTCCCAGTGGGTTGTATTATTTAGGGAACTTGCCTGCTAGATATTGTGAAATGAAGTTTACTGAAAATAAACCAAGCATTATTTAGTATTTTAGCTGGAAGGAATCCTAAAGAATATTTGCAGCTGGGCATGGTAGCTCACACCTGTAATCCCAGTAGTTTGGGAGCCTGAGGTGGGCGGATCACTTAAGGTCAGGAGTTTGAGATCAGCCTGGCCAACATGGTGAAACCCTGTCTCTACTAAAAATACAAAATTAGCTGGGTGTGGTGGTGCATGCCTGTAATCCCAGCTACTCAAGAGGCTGAGGCAGGAGAATTGCTTGAACCCTGGAGGCGGAGGATACGGTGAGCCAAGATCACGCCACTGGACTCCAGCCTGGGAGACAGAGCAAGACTCCATGGCAAAAATAGATGTAAAAAAAGAATATTCGCTTTGTCCTCCTTGAATAGGTCAGGAGGTGGATGCCCAGAGAGGTTCAATGACTGGCTCAGGGCCACACAGAGAGCCAGAGCTAAACCCTGGATGAGCCACAGTCACAGGATGCTCATGCAGTGCTCGGGTTTTCCAATGTATTCCATAAAGAGATCGCATTTAAAAGTGTTTTTCTGGTTAGACACGATTCTTGAAGCTGCAAAGTGTCCTCTGTTTTCTTAAATGGTTTCATAAAATTTTCAAGGGAAAAGGGACAGTTATTTTAATTTAATTTTTGTTTTAAGAATTAATTAAACTAATTTTAGAACAAGCATGATAGCAGTTTAACAGAGGAAATAGAGTGTCAGTACAATTATAAAACATAATCCCTGCTGAGTGATTAAAAAATAGACATATACTACCTATGGCTGTTTATACTACCTATGGCTGAGCTTCTCTGGACAAAGAGAGCACAGCCAAGAGAATTCAAACAAATGGCACACCAGTTCCATCTTTATTTTCTTTAGCTTTTGTTTTGATTGGCAAAGGGGTAAGAGGGTAGCTCTGTGCATTCCTATGGTGAATCCATGCCTACAGTCCTTTTGTTCTGATCGTATTGGATCAGTGTTAAAGGTTGCTGTAGTGGGAAGGTGGCCTGTGCAAACGGTGGAATGTATTGCTTCTGTCTGTACCTCTGGCTGCTCTAAAATGCATGGGAGATTGCTTTAATTCTGCTTTTTCTTGTATGTTCTTTTTGCACTAAGGGAAGATAGCAAAAATGTTTACATAGTTTAATCCTTTAGCATACAGAATGTAAGGGTAGAGGTAAAAATGCATTCTTGGATTGTGATATTTCTATCATTTTGAAAATACCTTTACCTGTGCTCTGCTTTTACTTTTCTTCTACACTTAAGTCCTTCCTACCACCAGCACTGTCCCTCCCCACCCCAAACAGGAGGCTGCATGCTTCAGAGGGAAGTTTTCTCCCTTTGATTGATGGAGTTGGACTCATGCATGAAAGGTCTGCTGTCCAGAATTGAGTGAGCAACCCTTGTCTTTGCTGAAGTAGTTTAATCCCCTGGATCGTTCTTTCATTTTCTCTATTGGGAAATAGAAAAAAGACAGAAATCATTAGATTACATAATGTAGCAGCCCTATATTAAGAGGCTTTTTTCCCTCTTGGGGATCAAACTATCAAAGGGGTAGTGTTGAGCTGGACGAAGACATCACCAGATTTCACATTGTCACTTTTCTCATGCTCTCAACACCAACCCTGGCCTGCCACCTGACAGCCACCTTCTGGCCCTGAGTTGAGTGTGCTGGAGCTCTGTTAGAGGCCAAGGTCACACAGTTGCAGCGTGAGCCTTGGGTTCGTCCCGTGGCCTCAGACTACACCTTGCGCCAATCACGCCGCTGGTGTGTGACTTTGTTCCCAGGATGCCCAGGTGGGGTCTGGCAGTTCTGGCTGACATCTCTTCTCTGCTCCAGGCACATGTCCTCTTGGAGGGCAGATTCATGGCACTGTTTGCAGATGGAGTGGTGGACTTTTCTCCAGGCACACCTTTGTGTAGCCCCTGCATGCCCTATTGCTCCTTCCCCCTCACCTGCATGTTGTTTGGAGGCATCCTTTTGTTGCTCATCCATGGGTTGGAAATTATGAAATCAAGGGGGGAGGGTGGTATCTGTGTGGCATCGCTGGGACAGGGCCAGGAAACCCAGACCATGAAACCCTCAAGCGAAGTGCATGGGTGGGAAACTCATCTCCAAACTAACTCTGAGCGTAGGAGACACTGCTTCTCCCACAGACGCTGGAGCAGGGAGGCTGCATCCCTTAAGCCCAAGCTGGTGCCTAGGTCTTCTTCCCTGCCACAGGACAGATACAGAGAACAGAGAGACACAGGAGAAAGCCTAAACCCACAGCAGACATGTGGCATGTGACACTTTCCCAGGCATTGGGCCCCTGCTGTCATCAGTGCCTCTGCTCCCCTGAGAGCCTCCGTGGACAGGCACACTATTGCTTTCTTTCCCCGTCTCTGTGGACTGAGACGGATGTGCTGTGGTTCTTCCTTTCACTTGCATTGTTTTAAAGCATAATTCCTTCTTGGTTAGCAGTAGACTTTTTTTTTCCTTCTTTCTTTAAATGTGTTCCCCCATCTCGCAGGCCAATTGTCTCCTCCAGCACAACCACATTCAGTTTGATTTGAAGGTATCCGGTCTCTTTGACTGCTGAAGCCCACTTCAGCAGGTGATCCAGCAGGGTTGCCTCATCTCCGACCCTTGACCCTTCCTCCTGTGTTTTGTCCTTGAGTGTCGGTCTCTGGACTACTCTGTGGCCCACAGGATGCAAGTGCCATGACTAACACGCTTCGTTTTACTCCCAACTAGCTTCCTCCGGCTCCGGATTCTGAGAACGCCACTGAGGTGTGTTGCCCCCCATGTTTGTAGCGCCAGTGCCAGCAAAAACGGGTGCCTCTCAGTTGTCCTGGTTGAGTGTTTGAATTGTTGTGAGAAAACGTCTGTCCAGGTGGTAGGTGTAGGAGGGAGGTCTCTAGGCTGGCTGGGAACAGATCATTGCTGTCGCGGATGTGGCTCTCAGTGTAGAAAGAAAGTCCTGAGGAGCTGGATCCAAACTGAGCATCCTCCAGGTGCCAGGATGTGGCTCTTGGAAAGTTGTCACTCAGAGCCATCTTAATCGTGAGACGTTTACTTAAGACATGTGAGGATGTTAAGATCTTTCTGCTGTTATATAAAATTGACTTTGGGTCCTGTGCAGAGATGAGGCAGTTTTGAAGTTATTATAGATGAACAATAAAAAATATTTATAATTGTAGAAAAAGCTGCTAATGAACTTGTAATTTTACAATGTACTTTTAAAATATTTTTATTTTTTGAGACAGAGTCTTGCTGTCACCCAGGCTGAAGCACAGCAGTGCAACCTCGGCTCACTGCAACCTCTGCCTCCTGGGTTGAAGTGACTCTCCTGCCTCAGCCTCCCAAGTTGCTGGGACTACAGGCATGTGTGACAACGCTTGGCTCATTTTTGTATTTTTAGTAGGGACAGGGTTTCACCATGTTGGCCAGTCTGGTCTCCAATCATCTGACCTCAGGTGATCTGCCCGCCTCAGCCTCTGAAAGTGCTGGGGTAACAGGTGTGAGCCTCTGCACCCGGCCTGTGATGCAGTTAAGAAAAAAAAAATCTATCCTTCTTGCTGTTAAGTAAACCCACTAAATGAGGGACTAACATTTACTAAGGTGTGTGAGATCGTAGAGAAGCTTTTTGGGGAGACATATTTCCAAGTATCAAAATTTAATTTCGGAAACTATTCTAAAATCACAGTAGTTCAGGCTAGAATGAAGTGTACTTCATTTGAAAGAAGTCTATTGAGGGCCTTAAAAATGAAGCATGAACAAATGATGGATCAGCTAGCTATGCTGTGTGGATGTTTTCTAATGATCAATGTCCCGTATCCTAATCGGAGCTCCTCATTGTGTTAACAGTTTTGGTTACATGACTTGTGTACTTGTGGGGTGGGGAGAGCCGTGGTCCCATGTCTGTGTCTGCTCAGAGGTGTGTGTCTTCTTGTCCTTATGCATGTGCTGTGCAGTGATGCATGTGTGAATCATAAGGACCTGCCTGATTGAGTCTTGCATTACAACCCCTTTTGGGTTAATGTCACAGCATATAATATAGAACTTCCTTTTCATGATCTTTGCAATAAATTATGTTGGCCAAAAAGTTCTATGTCTGCCCATTTTAAATGGTGCACTAGGGTTGGGGGTATGGGACATTTGTTAAGGGCTTATAAAGTAATCAAGCATGAGTATTTACGGGGAAAACAAAAAACCAGACTTATTCTCCTTTTGGGTAACTCTTGTCTATATATGAACGCTCAATGTATTTTATATGTGACTGATGCCGCAGATGGTAGTGTCTCCTTAGTGTTGTACTTAAAATGGAATTTCTGCATGCCTAGCAGGAGCTTGAACCAAGTCCACCCCTGCGGCAGCTGGAAGACCATAAAAGGGTATGTAGTCTTGAGTCTTGGGTATTGGGAGCTAATGATCAGTGACCATAACACCTTCATCAGCCACACACTGTGATTGACAGACAGCTTTAGTTGTTGATATTGTTAAAGCATTAATTGGCAATCACAGCCATGTATGTAAATGAAACTAAAAAGTGGTTCCACCTATCATCTACCTGATCAGAGCACTGTAACCAGCTGGCCTCCAAATCACGACCAAGCAAGCTTTTCATGTCCCTTTTTCTTTTCTATGTGGGCTTTCTATTTAGGTGAAATTAAAAAAAAAAAAAAAATTCTGTGTTGCCTGACGAATAATAGAAGAAAGTTTATAATTATATTACCGAGCCACAAGAGCCACTAATGTTTTTGTTTGTTATTTGAGGTGGTTTTTTTTTAGAGACAGTATCATTCTGTTGCTCACGCTGGGATGTAGTGGTGCGATCTCGGCTCACTGCAGCCTCAGCCTTCTGGGCTCAAGAGATCTTCCTGCCTCAGCCTCCCAAGTAGCTGGGACTATAGGCACCATGCCCAGCTAATTTTCTTTTATTTTTTATTTTTGTAGAGACAGAGTCTTGCTATGGTTCCCAGGCTGGTCTCAAACTCCTGGGCTCAAGCGATCCTCTTGCCTTGGCCTCGCAGAAAGCTGGGATTACAGGTGTGTGCCACCATGCCCAGCCCCACTAATGTTTTCATATTTCCTTCTACCCATGTTTTTATACACGTGAGCACGTGTGCCAACAGACACAGGCATGTTTGCATTATCATTGGGATTATTCTTAGTATACAAATTTTGTATCCTGTTTTGCATTGTATTACTGTATCTGAGTATTTGTTTTGAAAATCTTTGAAAGTTAACAGCTGCCTGAAGTTCTCCAAATTAAGAGGTGGTTCATCATTTTTTTCCTTTGATGAGGAAATGAATGACTGTGTGCATCTTTGAATTAATTCCTAGAAGAGGAATTCCTTGGCCAAGGGGTAGATATGTTCTTAAGGTACTGATTGTGCCTTGCCAACCATTTCTAGAAGATTGTATACATCCATGAGCATGCTGACAGCACTGATTTTCATGTTGCCCATTTTTGGGAAAATAGCCAGATGTCCTGGTGACACAGGCTTCATCCTCTTCACAAGTAGGAAATTGAGACTCTGGGAAGTTCATCTTGTCTAAGGTGATAGAGTTCGAAAATGACCTGTCATTTTGAAGACTGTCTTGGAAATGTGGTCATCGGTGTCTTAGAGAATTTTTCTTTTGTTTTTGTGGGTACATAGTGGGGGTATGTATTTATGAGGTACATGAGATGTTTTGACACAGGCATGCAATGTGAAATACAACACATGGAGAATGGGGTATCCATCCTCTCAAGTATTTATCCTTTGAGTTCCAATCCAGGTACATTCTTTATGTTACTTTAAAATGTATAATTAAGTTATTGTTGATTATAT
>PVKP010000516.1:0-118936 GCA_004027715.1 Plecturocebus donacophilus
CAGGTACACCTATCAAACATAGATTAGGTCTTTTCACATAGTCCCATATTTCTTGGAGACTTTGTTCATTCCTTTTTCCCCTTTTTTCTGTCATCTTGCCTTCTCGTTTTATTTCATTGAGTTGATCTTCGACCTCTGATATCCTTTCTTCTGCTTGGTCAATTCGGCTGTTGAAACTTGTGCATGCTTCGTGAAGTTCCTGTGTTGTGTTTTTCAGCTCCATCAATTCACTTATATTCTTCTCTAAGTTGTCCATTCTCGTGAGCATTTCGTTAAATCTTCTTTCAAGATTCTTAGTTTCTTTGCACTGGGTGAGAACATATTCTTTTAGCTCACAGAAGTTTCTTATTATCCACCTTCTGAAGCCTGATTCTGTGAGTTCATCACACTCATCCTCCGTCAGGCCTTGCTCTCTTGCTGATGAGGAGCTGTGATCCCCTGTAGAAGGAGAGGCATTCTGATCTCGGGTGTTCTCAGCCTTTTTGCACTGATTTCTTCCCATTTTTGTGGATTTATCCACCTGTCGTCTTTGTAATTGCTGACTTGCAGATTGGGTCTCTGAGTGGACGTCCGGCTGGTTGGTGATGAAGCTTTATCTGTTTCTTAGTTTTCCTTCGGGGGGGCGCCCCTTCCCCACAGAGCTAGGCCTTCCCGGGTTCAGCTGTGTTTGCTCTTAGTCCTCGGCGCTTCCAACTGCTCTTCTCCTTGTGGGAACGGGACCGGCCAAGCCCGACTAAAAGGGCACTGAGTCCCGTAAACTCTGCACCGAGAAGTGCCGCGCCGGCCAAAAAAGTTGCACTGGCGACCCATGTGGCTCCTTCACTGGGAATCTCCCAGTTTGTGGGCATCTAAAATTCATCTGCAATTGCAGCATCCACTCGCTCTCTGCGCTTTCACTGGGAGCTACAATCCTGAGCTGCTGCTACGCGGCCATCTTGGATCTCTCTCTGCCCGGTGATGAAATTTTTTTCTGTTTCTTAGTTTTCCTTTGGAGGATGCCCGTTTCCCACAGAGCCGGACCTTCCCAGGTTCGCTGTGCTTTCTGTGAAACTCTCAGTCCTCGGCGCTTCCAATTGCTGTTTTCCTTGTGGGGATGGAACCAGCCGAGCCGTCCGTCCGTATACTCCGCACCGGGAAGCGCCGCGCTGGGGCACCGGCAAAACAGCCGTGCCGGCCAAAGGAGTTGCGCTGGCGACCCATGTGGCTCCTCTGCCAGGAATCTCCCGGTCTGTGGGCAACAAAAATTTGTCAGAAAGTGTGGCATCCACTCGTTCTCTGCACTTTCACTGGGAGCTACATTCCTGAGCTGTTGCTAATCGGCCATCTTGGATCTCTCTCCTGTTTTTGGTTTTCACGTCCAAGAAGCCCCCAAGTGAAGAAACAAGTGCACCACTATGTTGAGAAATGAAAGATAAA
The DNA here is from genome assembly GCA_004027715.1 of Plecturocebus donacophilus. NCBI lineage: Eukaryota > Metazoa > Chordata > Mammalia > Primates > Pitheciidae > Plecturocebus > Plecturocebus donacophilus. The sequence goes on from PVKP010000516.1 coordinate 1,417, forward strand.
CATAGCATAATCGGCTAAGACTGGGATCATGATGTGATGATGATGTGATCACTGTGTCGTGTTGCTGACATTTATATGTTTGAAGAAATACATATAAGTAATATTTGAATATATGCGATTTTTGACTTCATAATATTTGACGAAGTGTGGGTAGAGTCTGTGTAATGTTATCATTGGTTAAGTGGTAACCAATGATAATGTATTTGACCCTGGTGGTACAAACATAACCTTATATTTTTTCTCCTCGAGTTCTTAGCTCTTCTTTTTCTCACTCTAAAGATAAGTAGAACATGTTTCTTACTGTCCCAAGGAAGACGCCTGTTCCTGTGTCCCTGCGTCTTATGCATATTCGTAACACACCGAACCCTGTTGGTTATGAGTGATGGATGGAGCTTGAAGGATTGTATTATAGGCAAGTCTCCAAACCGTGTGTTTGCCAGTATTTCTTTCTTCATCTCTGTTTCATCAAATCTGTGAACTAGAAACAAAATTGACGTGTGGAATTCAATTTTCCCTTTCCTTGTTTCCTGGCACTCCCTGGATAATTAGAGCCGTGTGATGAAGTGGTGCACACGGAGGTGGCTGAGGGCACAGAGGAGAAGCAGGGATGGGAGTCCTGGCATAGGAGTCCCCTCCATCTGTGGAGAGGCAAGTTGGATTTGTTCTGAACAGTGGGGAAAATATAACTTATTTTCTATGAGATTCCAGGCAGTGATTTCTGAGATGAAATCTATGTCTTCTTAATTTAAATGGATGAACTTCACTGCATATGGAAAATATAGCCTGACTTTCTTACAGAAACTGTGCTTTTGTGAGGATTAAAGCAAAGAGTTGTCCTGATTTTTATTACTTCATTGGATTCAAGTCACAGGAAATGAGCCTGAATTTGGTGACATACTTCAGGTTTTTCCTGTTGTGCTCAATCTTACTGACAAAGGACTGAAGTTGAATTGTTGAAGTTAGGTATGCAAAATCAAGATCTCAGCTAATCTTGAAAGTTTTTGATGAGTTGGATAGGAAGTTTAAATATAAGAAATGAGAAATGTGTTAGAATAAAGAACATTTTATTAGCTTATTAGTATTATAACTGTCTCCTAAGTTTCCTTTAATGTGTGACTCTAATATTCTCTAATATTCAAAGTGAATTTGCAGTGAGAAGAAACTCCTCATTGGAAGAAACATAAGCAATGCAAACTCCCAGATTTTAACAACAGTAATAACAGCTGCTGATTACGGAGTACCTGCTCTAAATCAGATGTCCTGGGAGGTTCTTCCCATTAGTTAAATTCTTAGCAATCATTACCCACGTGTGACAGTTAAAGACCCTGAGACTTGAGGAGGCTAAGGATTCAGTCTCAGTCCCTGGAGCTAATGAGTGTTGCCGTGAGGCTTCTAGCCTGACTTTCTCTGTCATCAGCACCTTAGATCACCCAGTGTCCTCCAGGATGCCAGTATGAGGCAGCGGGCAAGAGAGTGAAGCTTTCTCTCCAGGGCTTGGCCAAATCGCTCTGCTTCTCTGTGCCCCATTTTCCATCTGCAAATAACAGCACCCAGCTCTTGAGTAGGGTGAGTTAGTTCAGGAAGTGAGATTTAAAGAGTCACACAGGAAGCCCTCAGAAGTTCACAGTCATATAGGTCTCCCTTTACTGTGCCTTCCATGGTCAGCTGCTGGGACCATTCTTCTCTCCCAGACCACTGCACTTATGCTCCTCCTGGTCCAGCCCAGGTACGCTCTCATGTGTTATCCTTTCCAAGGCAGGGTGCAGGGGAGGGGATAATTCTGCCTCTGTAGCTTCTCGGTCCTCCACGCAGCCACTGCCCCTCCTATGTTACCAAGACCTCTCCTCCTGGCCTTAGCTCCTAGGCTCAGGCCCCAGCTCCTCCTTTCTCTGCATTTCCTACCATAAGCTCATCCTCTGCTGCCACACCCTGCCCTGTTGTGATTAAATGCTCTGAATACCTGAGCCCCTTTGAGTGTTACCTTGATGAGTTTTACTAGAGCCCTTCCTGTGATGTTTATCTTCCTCTTAGAGTTTAAGATGATAAGGGGAGGGTGGTGGTAGACTAGGGAGGAAAGAATGAGAAGATTAAAAGGGTTGGGAACAGAAGACACAAATGCCTAAGGATATGAACAATAAAATTCATAAGAAAACCTCAAGGTGTGTTCCTGTTTCAGGGGCTAATTTGCAATGTTACATTCTTTGGCAACAGATTGTCCAGACAGAGTGATTATTCCTGAGCTTCTGTGGGACTTGGTGAGTTTGGAATAATAGGAGGCAGGTGGGAACCTGGAGGTGGGGTTGGAGAAAAGGAAATGAGAGAGCCAGCCAGAATCAGAAATACCCAGCTTAGGGATCTGCAGTAGCCGAACACCCCCACTTACCTACCTGCCTTTCTCATCTGCCCCTCCCCTACCCACCCGCCCCAACCCACCACCTTTCTGGAGCTATAGTCCTTGTTCCTCTAGGCTCTGTGAATTGCCCTTTGGCATATTGGGGTTGACGTATGGATGAAGATACGTCCTCAAAATGCAAGACAAACTGAATTTTCCCCTGGTAGCATTTTAATCTGGTAGTTGGTTTCTGTAGTACATGTGTTACTGTGCTAACTAAGGATATAATGTGTTATGTTGCCCTCATTATGAATAGCCTGGGGATGCAGATTACTTGAAGTACATAGTTTCCCTTAAGAACGTTTATTATGATTTCTATATAGTCTGCTTACAAATGAATTTCTTGAGCAAAGCCTGTGTGTAAGCAGTGGATGTATGCATTTGTGTTTGATTCATAAAAGCATTAGAGTTGCAATGGAACTAATGTAAGCCTTAGTTTACTGAGAGAAACCTACTTAGTAACTTCTGTGTGTCAGGGAAAGAGAGACGGGGGTTGGGGGATGGGGAGGTGGTAGTGGCAGGAGGGGGTCAGGGAGAGGAGGGGTTCCCGGGGGGGGGGGAGGGAAAGAGAGGGGGGGGGAAGAGGGACAAGGATGATTTAAACAGAGATTTGAATTGTACCTTCTCTGGAGTTTGCTGGGGGGCATTAAACCTATGGAATAATTCAAGCAAAATATCTCATATATGTAACCTTTAAAACTGTGTTGCATTTATTAAGCCTATTTTGTATAAATTTGCCTTCAACTAGAGGTTATTCTCCCTAGCATTCTTTTTTTTTTTCAATTGAAACATACAGATTTTGCCAAAACCCCTTTTCAGTACCTTTAAATCTTTCTTCTAGGCCATAGGCAGAATTTTGAATGACACTATTAATTTAACTTCATTTTAAATGAATAAAATCAGTACCTCCACAGTTTGCATATTTTTTCTGAACAATTGAATACTTGTTTTATTTTCTTTTGTCCAATAATTTTTTTCAACCAATTTTGGGCCAATGGTCACCAGTCATATTGCAGCATGGGCAGTGTGCCTCATGAAATAAGCCTATAGAAAATAAAATATGCAAAAATCAATAAGGTTTCATGGAACAGTTTCTGAAGGAGCAGAAAGGCAAGCATGGCTCAATAAAGTGGCAACAGCCCATGACAACAAGCCCAGAACTGATTCCCATCAGAGCCACCATTTTACTGAGCACAGTGAATATTTCTGTGATATCCTGTCCCCATGTACCAGGAACATTTTGCCCTGGTTGCACAACCCCAGCAAGGGGCTTTGCATAGGCTTTTCACAGGATGCTTGGGAGACGAGACTGAAACTCTTTCCCCACCCCGACATGGTGTCTTCCTCTGATGCTTAGCATACAGCTCAGTGGTGCAATCATAGCTCACTGTAGCCTTGATCTCTGTGGCTCAAGTGGTTCTCCTCTCTCAAGTATCTGGGAATACCATGGTGGGAATACCACCATGCCTGGCAAATTTTTTAATTTTAATATTTAATAGAGATGAGGTCTTGCTGTGTTGCCGAAACTTATCTCAAACTCCCAAGCTCAAGCATTTCTCCCATCTCAGCCTCCCAAAGTGTTGGAATTATAGGCATGAACTACTGTGCCCAGCTGAAGACTTGAAGTCTTAATGGCAAAGGGAGGGAGGATTTGTTGTCTGCTCTTTGGTATTCCTGAGAGTGACACGTGGGGCTGGGTTCTCTGTGACACTGTTATATAAGTCAAGCAGATCCTTTGGAACTTTATGTGGGAAGTATTGTTGGGCAATTATAATCTATATTCTGAACACTTGAAAGGGTTAATGTAACCAGTGTTTGGGTGGTGTTTGCACATATATCAGCCTCTGTTTCTGAGAGACTCTGGATAGATTAATATCTGGAATTACTTTTTGTAAAGTTTTCCTGGGTATGTCTTTGGAATGAATTTGAACTCTGGTTCTGAAATCTTTTATATAATAGTTATGTCCATCAAAGCTCTTGTGCACTGATTCTTAATCAAGAAAGAATGAATTAAATCTCCTTAAATGAATTAAACACATTTTCAATATAGTGTGTTTTTATTACCAACCTTATCTCTGTGATAACAGTATTGGATGAATGAGGCATTATTGAGTGACTGACACTCCTCAAATTCCCAGTTCTTCTCTGTCCATCATTCACTTCCTTTAAGTGTTGCTTTTTTCCTTATTTCAGCTTTTTAAGTGACTTCTGACCTTTTTAAAAAAAGGTTTTGATGAGGCCATAGGTTCTCTTAGGTGCATTGTGCACTGCTATTGCTCTTCCTTTTATCTCTCTCCTTCCATAAGTAGGAGCATATTTTATAAGCTGCTTTTCTCTTTCTAGTCAAGGTACCTGGAAGCAGCCCCATTCACATTTGTGGGACTGCAGATGAATGGTATTTTGCAATGGGAAGTGAGCCTCCTAGGTCTTAAGCTCCATGGGTTTAGCACAGGAGAGGCTGCTCTAGGAATCTCCTGCAGCTATTTATAAAAAGATGGACTCTTTCTCTTCCCTAGGGGACGGAGTATGATGGATTGTCATGGCAGTGTATGAAAATAAAACTCTACAAAGCAGCACAGGAGAGCTGTGTAATCTGTCTGGAATTTAAAATATCCAGTTGCCAACTTCACCACTGAATGTTGAAAACTGAGACTTGGAAAGTTTTTTTTTTTTTCCTTTGACAGCGATACTTGTTCAAAATACACTTGTTTGTGATGGAGAAATTGGGTCTAGATGGTCTAGCTCTTTGAAGAGTGAGCATTAAGTGCCACTACACAGTGCGTGAATGAAGCAAGAAATGATACCATTAGAGCAGCAGGAGCGCAGAGGTGCTTGGTGGATCTTGTCAGTCTGAGGTTGAACTAAAGCCCAGAAGCACACAACAAGATATTCCTAAAACCTGACGTAGGTTTTTTGTGCTATTCATGTGCACCTGACAGTGCCTTAGCCACCCAGCTCTGTGAGACATCATGCTGACGAATTACCCCTGTGACTTACCTGTGTGCAGGTTATGCCCACTTTGATGATGTTTCCCTTCTAGGATATCTCTTACTCTTCTTGTTCTGTAAAAGATAAACATATACCAGTGCCATGTTCTTCCATAGAAATCATAGTATGAGGGATAAATGAGTGAGGGGAAGGGCAGAGGGAAAGAAATTGTGAATGTAAGAATACAGTAGATGCACATTAGTATGTTGTGATCTCAATACAGTAGATTAATGTTAGCGTGTTACAACTTCATGGAGAAATTTTATAGCTGAATCATTGCTGAGACTGACAAAGATCAAAAGCTTGGAACTGGTAGCCAGTTAAGACTATTTCTCAAGGACAGAATGTGTCATTCATTTCTGGGCTTTCCATCCATGCCACAGTTCAGTTATTAAATATCCTTTAAATTCCACATTCTTGGTGACCACATAAAAAATACTCAAATGTTGAAGGCAGAGGACCTGGCTCTAGGGCATTTATTATCCAGATGTGGACCACCTTCCTATTCATCCTGCTTGGAACTTCATGGGCCTTCAGGACTAAGAAGCTGTTTGCCTTCAACTCTGGACACTTTTCTTATTGCTTTAGTTTTGTCTGTTACTTTCTCTATATTCTTTTAATTATTTATTCTTAAATTTTTTTTTTCATATTGGGCATATGTTAAAACTTCTAAGTTCTTGCTTGTCTTAACTTTTCTTTCACATTTTTGCATCTTTTTTTTTTTCCTGTGGGAGATGAATTGCCTTTTGGGATAATTCTTTATTTCTGTCTTCCAGATTACTTATTTATTCCTCAGCTGTATCCTTTCTCATTTGGACCCAATGTTGTTTTCTTACATAAAAATTGTCTAAAAATTCCAAAATCACCTTTAAAAAACTATTATTAACATGGTAGTCTATTTCTTTTCAGACCCCTTTTAAAATCTTCTCTTCACTTTAATACTTATTTACGAAAGCATTCCTTAAATTATTGGTTATATTTGCTGCTTCTCCTTCTTGGTCTTCATTTTCTGCAAATGTTAAACTTTGTGGTGTGTATACATTTTCCATGCGTGACATCTGATATTATACAGTTTGTGAGGCTATACTTGTTTTCAGCTGCTTTTCTCTAGGGATTGTTGGAAATGGGTGCTGAGGGAGGTGTTTGCTGGTTCTGTGGGAATCCCTGTTCTTTCAGGGTCTCGGCAGCCTCCTACAACAAACTTGCAAGAGCCTGCTCTGTGTACACACTGTGCCAGGCTGGGTGTACCCCCTTAAGCACGTAGGTGGTGCTTATAAGTACCATGGTAAAATGATGGCTTAGGGCTCAGGGTAGAATTATAAAAAGGGAACAGATTACATTGCACTGTGGGCAATAAGAAACACTTTATGCGAGATTCTGAGATGGGCCTGGAAGAATGGATGATATTTCAACAGGAGGTAATGAGGGAATGTGATTTCAATGTGGGCACCTGAATGGACAAAAGGACAGGTGTCATAGAAAACAGGTTTTGGGAAACCTGCATCATCCAATTCACTGGAGAGGGAGAATAGTGATACTATAAATAGCAAATGAACTCAGTTGGGCACTTATATGAGTCGAGCACCACCCATCCATCTGAATAGTTGCTTAATCCAGGAATTGGGGAGTGGCCCCAGCTGCTTCTTCCTTCTCTTTATCCATAAAGTTAGCGATCTTGGATTTTCTTCCTCCATGATGTCCTTCAAACCTGTCCTCTTTTCTCTATTCTCATGTCTGCCACAGTTTTCTCAGTCATTGGCGAAATATTCACTATTTTATACTTTTGTTTTGAAACTGATGGAATTGTCCCAGAGAACTGATGTTTATGGTGTCTTTTAAATAAGTACAGAAATTTACCCTCCCAGTCTTGAATCTTGAGAAAGTTACATTTGTTTTATCTGAGTTCCTTTTTCAGGAAACCAACCATCCAGCCTCCCAGATAGCATCAAGGAACTGAAACATTCCAGATCACAGCATCAGGACAGTAAGACACCAGACCCCTCACCCAACATGACTGCCTAAACCACCATCTGCTGCCTGTTGACTAACTCTTCTTCCTTACCCCTTCCTGGTTCCTGTTTTCTTACACATAGTTACATTTCTTCCCTGCTATGTAAACCCCTAATTTTAGTCAGTTTAGGAGATGGATTTGCGACTGATCTCCCATTCTCCTCTGCTGCAGTACCCGAATAAAGCCTTGTCCTAGTAATTGGCCTCCTGTGTGGCAGCAATGGCACCTATCTATGCTATACCCTAGATGTTTTGGTAGCAGTTCTGTGAAGGCAGGAAAATTGAGTGTGGAGTAAAGTGATATATTTGGTTTGGGGCATGATTCTAGCTTATTAGTAGTATGTTTTCCTCATAGAGATGTCTAGTACACAGTTAGAAATAGAGGCACAAGCTGGGCATCATGGCACATGCCTGTGGTCCCAGCTACTAGGTAGGTTGAGGTGGGAGGATCCCTTGAGGCCAGGATTTTGAAGCTGTAGTGTGCTGTGATCATGCCTGTGAATAGCCACTGCACTCTAGCCCAGGCAATAATAATATTAATATATAGTGGCCCTGTCTTTAAAAAAAATAGAAAATAAAAGAAATAGAGGCCTGATATTTGAGGGAAAGATTATTGATAAAGAGCAGATTTCAGAGAGATTGTAGTTTAACGTATGGGAATAGATTTAATACATGGAGGGAAAATCAGTAAAGAAAGGCAAAATGGGGATCTAGTAAAAAACCAATGGAACTCCTAAACAAAAGGAAACTGCCCTCATGTAGTGAACACAAGATCCACATTGTTTGAAGGACACCAGCATATGTTCTGTCCTCTCCCTTTGAAGAGACTCTAATTTAACATGTGTGATAAGACAGACCCGAATGAAACATTCAGTAGCAGTGACTAGTATGTCAGTGAGTGCCAAGTGAGTGATACATGCCTTGGGTCCCAGTTTATGTTCTGGAAGATCTAATAGCCTTATCAAAGCCAAAGAATTCTATGATAAAATAAGTTTGGTAGTTCCTTTACTCTAGGCTAAACAAAGTTACCACAGTTGATTCTATACAATGTTTTTCCACCAAGTACTGGAAAGTTGTATTCTGCTGGTTAAGGAATATTTGTCTGTTGTGGTCATCCCTAGAAGCTAGAGTCTCAGAGTTCGTATGACATAGACAGTTGGCATAGAGATCTTCTAACTAGTTTCTTCAAACTTTTCTCCTGCATATAGCCTAGAAGAATTTTTAAACAATAATGTAAATAATATACTCCCCCATACACTTGTAAATTGACATGCAAAGCTTTAAAGAATTATAAGTTGCAAAATATGAGTAAAGGATGTCATTTCCAATAAATTACAAATATTGACATTTAAAAATTAAATGGTATTATTCTTCTAAAGATATAATCTAGAATCTACATTCCTTAGTACTTTGAGGCATATTATTTTCATTTTAAATCATGAACAAGTTGTTCTTTAACATTTAGAAATGTTATGCCATTTCTTTTCCTTGGAGTCATTTCATTCTACGTCCTCCTTTGAATTTACTTCTAATATCATGTGTTTGCTTTCTTAATGCTTTTATGGCTCACACTCTATATCTAAAATAAACACATAAATCAAAAGAATATTTTAAAAAAATGTCTCATTACCATAAAGTTGTGTTGTAAAATCAGATTCTTTTGGATTGAGTCATTACAATGAGCAGTAACACACAGTTGATCTGAACAATATAGATATATTAAGGACTGATAAATAATAATTAAGCATAATAACTGAAATTTCATTTGAAATGCATCTCTTTGAGAAGAAAAGATCTTCTATTTTTTCTAGTTAGTTAATTAATTTAGTTGCTTTTTTTTGAGACGGAGTCTTAGTCTGTTGCCCAGGCTGGAGGACAGGGGCACGATCTCCACTTACTGCAACCTCTGCCTACCAGGTGCAAGTGATTCTCCTTACTCAGCCTCCCGAGTAGCTGGGATTACAGACATGTGCTACTATCTCTGGCTAATTTTTGTATTTTGAGTAGAGACGGGGTTTTGCCATGTTGGCCAGGATAGTCTTGAACTCCTGACCTCAGGTGATTCGCCTGCCTCGGCCTCCCAAAATGTTGGGATTACAGGCGTGAGCCACTGACCCTGGCCTTTTTCTAGTTAGCTTATTTACCTATGAGTTATAATAATATATTGCTATAATAAGTATCAGTAGATCATATTGATAATCCAGTGTAAAGCTGACATTAAGGAAAGATACAGTGGTACCTCCTAAAATATTTATGTATTTTGTGAAATAAGTTGATGGACATGTAATATTAGATACCATTTGGGGTTATTATTGTACTACTCCTGCTCTTTTCTAGTAATTAACAGTTGGCCACTAAAAACTTGTACCTTGGATAAAATATAAAACGTGTTTTTTATAATTACAAAAGGGTTCCTAGCTTTGTGAAAAAGTTTAAATAATTAAATATGTGAAGTAATTTCTATGCTCTTTTTCTATCACATTATTCCATGAAATAAGGCATGCTTGTACAGGGATGAACTTTGGCTGTTCTGTTTCCCTATAACAGTATGATGGATAGCATTATCTCTGGTAGGATAATTGGGGCCAGATTGTAAATCTGGACTTGTGTTTGCACCATGTGATTCTCAGAAGTCTTGGGATGTGGAGACCCAAGGCAGCCTGCCACGTTCCTGTGTGCTGTCTTAGTCCGACTGCTGGTCTTCACTTGGAGTAAGACTCCCAAAAGCTGGAAGGAAATGAGGCTACAGACCTCTCTATGTGAGCTTTGAAGGATGACAAAAATGTTTCATGCCATAAAAGAAAGCTGTGCAAGGCAGATGGCACACAGGAAAGATGGTGTCTGTCCTTAACCTCACACTCCCTGGGTCAGGGCAGCCTAGGGATTTTGCAAGTTATTCACCTCCCTCCCCCAGGGCAAAATTACTTCCCTTTTATCTTGACCAACACCCTCTTTGGAGGAAGCTCTTCACTAAAGCTGTGAGGGAAAAAATGTCACTTAGTTTCTAGGGAATATGATTCTATACAACAACAACCTCTCTTCTATACTAATTTTTTTTTTTTTTAGTCTTGTCTTGGAAAGTAGCTTAGTAGTTGAGAAACTATTATTAATTTCCTTGGCTAGGTCTAGGTGTTATGGCCTCTCCATGAGAGCTTTAAAACGTATCTAACTATTCACTTCCTTTACTTTGTTCAGTCATTCATGAACAGTTGTGACTTTATCCTAGGGTAAGATTAATTCCTTCCTTCTTTGCTCCTCTTCCTGCCAGGTACAGCCTAACGTCCTAGTGCCTGTAATACTCGACTGCTTCTTGCGTACCTAGTGTCCTCCCACTGGACTCTGAGATTATATTCATCTATCTGTCTACCTTAGAAGGTGGAATACGCAGTGAATTCTGAGAGAGGATAAAGAAAGAACTGCCCTAAGCACTTGGACAGTGTTTAATCATCACTTGCTTTTAGTAGCTATGATATCTTGGGGCAGCTTTTGCACCCCCAAAATGGAAATAATAAGTTCTGCATCACAGAGTTGTGGTTCAAATTAAATGTCTGTAAAACACTTACTCTGTGCAGGTGCCTGTGAAATGCTTAATTCATATGAAGTGCCACCCTTAGCGTTACTGGTGGAGCAAATGCACAAATGAATGAGAGAGGATGTGTTGATTCTGTGAGGCTTGTGAACATAGCTCCTGCCCATGGAGAATTCATGTTCCAGCAGAGCTGGATACATAGGAATGTGTCATGGGAGTACAGAGGGTGGAGAGGCTTATAGAAGGAGCTCTAGAAACCTCAGGCATGAAAAGTGTAATTCTTCTTAAGGTTAGGCTTGAGGAAGCTTCCTGGGAGAGTTAAGGCCTGAACAGTGATTTGAGGAGAGTATTATACTTGTTTAGGTGGTCAGTATGGTAGAGACAGTGGGCCTGAGAAATTATTTCCAGTGGTTTCATACTTCTATGGTGTTACTGGTGTGGAAGAGGGGCAGGGGAGTGCTGGGAGGAGAAGGTGGGTCCCTGGCTAGGGCTCCACCCCCATGCCTGTGCCCATGTGCCCATGTATGCAGGTGAGGACAGGCACTCCTGCCTTTGCACCCAAATGTTGCATTTCCCAAGACCACCCTGCCCCGCCATGTCCCCATCCTATGCCTATGAAAACTCCGAGACCCTAGCAGGCAGCCACATAAGCTGCTGGACGTCGAGAGGAACACATGAGCGAAGAAGACACAAGCAACTGGATGTCAAGAGGATGTTGAGGGGAGCACCCCGGCAGAAGAGCACACTGACAGATACTGGCACGCCATCGACCTACAGAACGATGTGGAGTTTGGCCAGGGCAGAGAAGAGTGGCTACACTCCAGGGCAAAACCATCTGCTGATGTTTGAGAATGGCCTGCCTGAGTGGCTCACCTCCAGGGGAAACCATTTCCCTTCTGGCTCGCCCATCTGCTGAGAGCTACTTCCATTCAATAAAACCTTGCACTCATTCTCTAAGTCCATGGAGGCTTCAGCTGTAAACATTCATCCCTTGGTACTGCCGTGGGGTCAGAGCCCACAGCCTGCTTGTCTGTATGCTCCCCTAGAGGTTTGAGCAGTGGGGCACTGAAGAAGCAAGTCACATCCCCAGGGGACAAAGGAACTTTTCCCATTTCATTTTCAAGAGGAGGGGGCCCAGAACAGGAGGCAGCCCCTCCATGAAGGACTTTTCCCCAAGAGGTAGCCAGGAACCATGGAAGTGATATATAAAGTGGATGGTCTCATGTTAATTTGTGAAGTCACCAACCCCTATTTGTGAAGTATGTTACTAATAAATACTTTTGTTTATCTTAAGCTAGGGTGAGACTGTACAGGATCTTCTGGGAAAGACATGGAGGGGTCTCTTAAAAGACCTCTTGTGTCCACCTGTATCCCAGCTCCCTTATTAGCTGCATCCTCTCTTAGCCAGGTGCCATACTGAATGGCAGCAGGAAGCTTTGTCCTTGCAGCTGCCTGCCATGGGTACATCTACAGAGGTACATCTGTTCCCTGGCTGTGCACTGCAGGGAGGGCCTGGCTGGGGGCTGGTGAGGACCTGCTCTGCTCAGAGGGTTACTTAAATAACTGGGTTCAAGCTGCGCTAGCTCATTCCAATCAACAGGCACCTCTAACTGAACAAAAAGTGATTATTTTAGAATGTGGCCTCTGCAAATCTTCAGACAGTAACCCCCAAATCTATTCGCTTTATACAAACTTGCTTTACTTTGAGTCTTTGTGTGATTCTTGAGGAGAGAACACTTAGAATCTGTTGGCAAGACACTGATTTTGACTCTAGAGGTGATTATGATGACAGATACCCAAACAGCTTTACTAGCCTCTTCAAGGCACCCCCAGCCAGAGTGGGTTCCCTGGGGAGACTTGCCTCTTCAGTTCAGAAATGTTTCCCTAGAAGGTTCCAGGCCTTTTATGTTGCCAGGCTAATGATCCTTTGGGCATAGCCACCTCCTCTGGGTGACTTCCCTGGCTAGCACCATGATGGCCTCGTCTCTCTTTGGCTTCTCTCGTGGACGCTGGGCCCTTCCCATTGATTCTTCGTAGCACGGAGACCAAACTGCCATTTGCAGCCTCCCTTTGCCAGAGGCTCAGCTACTGTGGAGGGAAATGCAGCATGAAAATAAAGCAGCAGGTCAAGATCTACACGTGGGCTCTTCTGCTGGCTCCCGCCTTTTTCCCCAGGCCCTGGCGAGCTGTGCCCCAGGACCAGGAAAGCACCACAAGTCAGCCTACCTTGTGGAGCTACTGATTCGAGAAAGAGAAAAATTCTTCTGTAACCCCAATCCAAGTCCCACCTCCTCATTCCCTCCCAGGACTGATCTCAGTGTTAGTGATGGAGAGAAAACCCATCCGGTAGAACTCACTTCCAGCCCCAGGACGTTGTTCTGGCTCTGTGGCTTAGCAAGGCAATCCCGTAATAGTCTACCAGGAACCACACTCTCCATAGTCTGGGTTCCTTGGAGTTAAACAGCACCTTACTGAATAGTATGTGAACAGTCTTGTCCAAGGTGGGCTGTGCCATGCAGGGGCAGTTGCTTTTCAATCTCTCTCCAGTTAAAATATAGAGAATGTCACTGTGAAATACGGAAAAGACATTCTTGTTACCTAATTGATAATGTGTTAAAGATGCCTATGTAAAGTAGCCCTGTTTTTTTACACATAAGACAAGTACTTAGAATTATGATAGAATATGGTAGTTTCCCCTTATCCACAGGGGTATGTTTCAACACCCCCAGTGGATGCCTGAAACCACCGAGGCGAGCACTGAATCCTATATATGCTATGTTTTTTCTCCTAGGTGTACATACCTATGATGATGCTTAATTTATAAATTGGGCGCAGAAAGAGATGAACAGCAATTAATAAAATAGAGCAATTACAATAATATGCCATTATCACTAGTCTTGTGCTTTGGGGTCATTATGAAGTAAAATAAGGGTTCCTTGAATGCAAACACTGCAATGCCCTAATAGTTGGCCTGATAACTGAGCTGGCTACCAAGTAATTCATGGGCAGGGCAGGTACCATCTACAGTGTGGATCTGCTGGTCAAAGGGATGGTTCATATCCTGGGCAGGACAGAGTAAGAGAATGAGATTTTATCACACTGTTTAGGACAATGCACAGCTTGAAACTTATGAATAGTTTATTTCTGAAGTTTTCCACATGATGTTTTTGGACCACATTTGATCATGGGTAACTGACACCATGAAAAACTAAGCAGCAGATGAGGGAGGACTATTGTATTGCCACTTTATAAATATACCTGAGATGGGACTCCAAATTTAGTTCTATTTCCTTCCTTCCTCAAGTAATCATTTACGTTTATATTACTGACAGCACCTTGCCCTGATGTGTACTTTTAAACTATGCTTTACGTCTCTCTGAGCTTCAACACTTCTTGTTCCCCGTCAAGTTTCACAGGAGGTATATGTATATCCAGAGCTATTGAGGTAAACTATAAAATATACCATCCACTTCAGAATGCCTGGCCTGGGCTATAATGTGGAAATATTCTTACCTCCCTTTGTGATTTATTTGAGTCAAAACATTTTCTAGCTGTAATATTTTCATTTGTAGTGAATGGAAAAAATAAAAGGCAACATTATTGGTCAAACTCATTAATTTTATTTGACCTGAGAGTTTCTGTTCTGATTGGTACTTTCTATACTATGAACTTGTGGACTGATATTTACAATTTTACCAATAGATAGAGTCACCAGAGAATGTTGCATATAAAATGGGCACAGGATATTTGTAGGTATAGTTTCGTTGCTCAGGCTGTTTGTTTGATGTGTTCTGTGGGTGGGAGAGGAGTGTTATCTCCAGCTTATTCTGCACTGTCATTTTTTAAAGCAAGCGAATCATTCTCAAACTGCTTTGGATTTCATTGCAACCCTTAGAGTGAAGTCTCTCGAAGCCTCTGTCGACCGTGAACCAAACCCACCTAAATAAATGGCAAACGCTACTCTTTTCTTCGTTTTCTTTCCGTCACCTGAAATGCTTAGTCTCCCATGGCTTCCCAGATGTCATATACTTGTGAGTGTGTTCTTGGCCTTCCTCTCTTGTTTTCACACCACCTTTTGCATTTCCTTTCCTGCGGCAGCTGTGTGCTGTGGGCCAGGCTTTTTCTCTGGGGAACATTTGTTGTATAGTCTCTGTGACATCCTGTGCAGTGCAGGATGTTCGGCAGCATTCCTGGCCTCTACCCACTAGATGCACACCCCTTGTGACACTCAGAAATGTGTCTAGACATTGCCACATGTCCTCTAGGAGACAAGAGTCTCCTCTGGTTGAGAACCACTGTCCTAATGTTTCTCACATTTGTAGTATCCATTCAAGTCTTGTTGCCCTATTCAGGATTTAATATTTTGTGGCCCCAGGACGCTTACAAAGCTTCTGCATGCAGAAACTCTCTTCCCTCTGCTCCCTGCAGAGACACAGAATAGAGCAAGCTGGCACTGTGGTGTTTCCCCGGGTGAAAGATTATTTGGAGACTTCATGAGTACAGACTAAGAAAACAGAATGATGGTATCATGGGGACATGGGAAAGGGGAATGCCTGCATTTCACGCATTTACTTCCATGAACAGAAAGATGCCTATGGGCAGGGGTGCCCAGCAGGCAGATAAAAATTTAGCTTTGGTGTGATGGTTAATATTAATTGTCAACTTGATGAGCCTGAAGGATGCAAAGTCTTGATCCTGGGTGTGTCTGTGAGGGTGCTGCCAAAGGAGATTCACATTTGAGGCAGTGACTGGGAGAGGCAGACCCACCCTCAGTCTGGGTGGACAGCATCGAATCAGCTGTCAGTGCTGCTAGAATAAAGCAGGCAGAAGTTGGAAAGAGCGGACTTGCTGAGTCTTCCAGTCTTCATCTTTCTCTGGTGCTGGATGCTTCCTGCCCTCGAACATCAAACTCCAAGTTCTTTGGCTTTTGCACTATTGAACTTAAACCAGTGATTTGCCAGGGGCCTTTGGGTCTGCTTCCCTACTTTTGAGGTTTGGGGACTCAGACCAGCTTCCTTGCTCCTCTGCTTGCAGATGGCCTATTGTGGGACTTTACCTTGTGATCGTATAAATCAATACTGCTTCATAAACTTCCCTTCGTCTGTACATCTATCCTATTTGTTCTGTTCCTCTAGAAAACCCTAATATACTTGGACAAAAGGGGCCCCAAGGCCCAACCTGCTCCCTGGTTGGATTTGTCTTTATTGGCTCCTTGTACTGGCTGCTCAAGAGCCACAGGAGTAGGTGCCCCCTTGTCCTTCCCTCTCTAATGTGCATATCTTCCATCCCCACTCCTGAGCCACTTTCACTGTTACTTCACAGACAATTCTGTGGTCTCTATTTTGGCCTCATCATGGTCTCCCTTTCTAGTACTTCCAAAGTCAGAGCACCATTGTTCTTGCTTCAGCATTACCTGGACTCTGTCACAAGCTGGCCCCACTTTTCTGTGCTGCATTTGGGACATCACTGTTCAGATAAAGCCTCTAGAGGAAGTAGGGTGTCCCACTGTTCTGTGATATCAGTCGAGAGAGTGCGCACCAGTCATGGAGGGGACACATGAAACAACACTGTGGGGTCTCAGGCACGCACCAGGCAGCCCAAGAGCAGGTAGATGTGGTGATGTGGTTGGATTTTTGTGTTTTTTCCTCAGTAGCGTTTTCTTTATTTGTAATGAGATATTTTAGTATTTTATAAAATTACTTTTATTGCTGATTTTTCCCTTATAACTTTAAGGGTTTTTCTTTTTCTATTTTTTCTATTAGTAACTACTAGACTATTTCTATCAGCAAGGTCATTTTTAATACAGTTGTATTTTCTATTTTCCTGTCCAGTTACTAAGATTAAAAGCTTTGCTTTGCCATTAATAATAGAACAAAAAGCCATCCAACTGTGGTTAAAACATGGTTTCCTTCTGGGATGTGATGAAAGGAGAAAGCCCTCACCATTCCAGAGTGCTTTGCCTAACCTGACTTAAGACCGGTTTGTGTCCTGGCTGTTAGTGCATGAACTCTGGCCCTGGGGGAGGCTCCTGGGCAGGCAGTGCTGCGCAGCATGGTTCTGGCTGCTTGCTGGGGCTCCCGGGATGCATGGAACCTCTATCATATTTTCCAGACTTAAGCTTCTCTTTATGGATTTACACCAAATGCTGAAACACATCTGTCTGTCTGTAAGATTTGGAGAATTGTTTTTCTCTTACTTCAGCTAGTATTAAGCCTTGCTGCGTTTCATGTGCAGTGGCCATCAGTGCTACCAGAATTTCCGTCCAACAATTAAAAGAGGAAATTGCCTAGGAAGAAGTGGCCAGGAGCCAGGATGTTGAACTAAATAGTGTTCCCAAATTATTTGCAATTGTCCTAAAGAGGAAATTGCTAAGGCCCTGGTTCTCAAACTGTGGGCCAAGGCTCCCTGGAGTACTGGAACAACTACCCCATGTTGTAGGTGTTAACGTTTTCAAGGGAAACACTGCTAGACACCATGCAGAGGACTACTATGAGATTGTTTAGACTTAGCCATTTAATAAACAGAATGGATAGGTCTTGTTTTCGGCATAGGAGTACCATGAAAAATATCACTGAAAGGTAAGAGCACTATGAACTGAGAAAGCTTGGTGACTTCTGCTCTAAGGGAATAATGAAGGTTTTTGAAAAGCTGAGGATATAGCCAGGTGTTTGTGAGGGATGGAGGATAGATATGAAATGATGTGAAGGAGAAGAAGACCCAGATTCGGAAGCTGGATAATTGGGCCAAAATGACTCTTAATTACAAGGCATAGAGGTTGGCTGATCTCTGTGGTGCCATGGGCTGGCAGCTCATTATGTTATCCCTGACATGCAAGCCCAAGGCTCCCATCCTCTAGAAGTCAGCACCTCTCCAAGCCCCTCAGACCAAGCATTTGTCTCTGTTCTTACCCCAGCATTTACTCAGTCACAAAATACTTATTTGGTATCACCTGCATGTTAGGAGCTAGGGAGATGGTAATAAGCAGAACAGGTGGAAATCCCTGACGTCTTGAAGCTTACATTTTTCCAGAATAATATTGAATGGGACATAGTTGGTGCTTCCTATGTGCCTGGCATTGCTGTAAAAGCTTTGCGTATATTAACTCATTTAATCCTTACCATACTTATTCCATAAGGATAGTTAGGATTGCCATTTACATGTGTCTGGTGTTAACAGTGACTCTCAGGCCACCTTGTTGCTTGTCCTCATTGGAGGTCATCCCCGTCAACCTGATATTGGTCGAGAGCTCAGGTACAATAGCAGCATTCAAAACCTCAGTGTCCCTGAGTGAGGCTCTGTTAGGTGATGTGAGCCTGCTCTGTGTTATCTCACAGAAAGCTACAGGCTGCATGTTGATTAAGAAAACTTCTATACTAGCACATCTTCATCTACATATGTGAGATTTATATTGCATAAAATACATATTTGGGCCAGGTGTGGTGGCTCACACTTGTAATCTCAGCACTTTGGGAGGCCAAGGCAGGTGGATCACAAGGTCAGGAGTTCAAGACCAGCCTGACCACCATGGTGAAACCTTGTCTCTACTAAAAATAAAAAATTAGCCGGGCATGGTGGCAGGCACCTATTATCCCAACCACTGAGGAGACTGAGGCAGGAGAATTGCTTGAAGCTGTGAGGTAGAGGTTCCAGTGAGCCAAGATGGCACCACTGCACTTCAGCCTGGGTGACAGAGTGAGACTCCGTCTCATAAAAAAAAAAAAAAGAAAGAAAGAAAATACATATTTGGTGAAGTATTTAAATTCAGTGGAAGCTACATTAGCAAAATGGTAAGCCTTGCTTTGGGAATATCCCCTATTAACATGCCTTGCTAGGGCTTGCTCTTCCTGTACAAGCTGAGTAGTACTGGCAGTGCCACTCAGACAAGTTTCTGATCATAATCAAGAATGGCTAACTTATTAGTTGTGCTATCCTGGAATGTCAAGCTTTGTTAACTTTGAAAATGTGAACTGGACATAGTAAAATGGTTTATTTCATTTATTGTGAGGCTCAGTTGTTTTCTTGAAAAGCAGAAACTAAGAAATTAAAGATGCTGAATATTTTATGGTTATAACAAATGAAACTCCTGTGAAATAAGAGTGTCACTTTCTTTCCCGATAATGAAAGTGCCATTTGTTCGTCATGGAAAATGCAGAAAATTATTAAGCAAAATAAAAGTAATTCCCATCATGTTATCTAAAGAAAACAACTTGTTGTGTTTTATTTTACCCTTTTTCTGGTCATAGATAAGTTTCCATTTTTTTAATTAAAAACTTATTGTGGGCCAGTGCAATGGCTCATGCCTGTAATCCCAGCACTTTGGGAGGCCCAGACAGGTGGATCGGTTGAGGCTAGGAGTTAGAGACCAGATAATGAGACGCTGTCTCTATATAAAAAAATTAAAAAATCAAAAAATAAGCCAGCTGTCTTGGTACGTGCCTGTAATCTCAGCTACTTGGGGGGTTGAGGTGGGAGAATTGCTTGAGCCTAGGAGGCTGAGGCTGCAGTGAGCTGTGATGACTCCACTGCACTCCAGCCTGGGTGACAGCAAGGACCTGTTAAAAAAACAAAAGCAAAACCAAAAGCAAAACATCTTATTGTTTACGGACTGTGTTTGGGGCACTAGGGTTTGCTTTGGAGTGAAGTAAAATAAACATATGTTCCCTGTTAGTACAGGTATAAAGAAAGGCAAATTATTGTGTCCCTCATCTTAAAAACAAATGAACCCAGTTCTTTCCCTCAATCATACATCACTTTTCACTCTACAGTCTGCCCCTTATTTTTCTTCTCATAGCTGTTGAATTGATTTCATTAAAGATAGCTATGGCCTTGTAACCCTTCCCGATTTTCTATTAAAATTCACCTAATGGTAGAAGTGAAATAACATGTGCATCTTCACCCCTTCATTGTAACAGCCGCCACAGCTATGCTCTGGTTTACAAGATTCTCTCCCATTCTCTTGAGAGCAAATTATTTGAGGTTAAGGACTAGGACTTACCTGTTTTTTTGCCCTTGGAAAATAGTGAATGTTTAATAATGTTAGTATCTTCCTGTGAGAGCCTTTGCTCTAGCACATCAATGATCTTGGGCACCGAGTACAAAGGATCACCTAGATTTGTACAACAGAAGCCAAAATGGAATCAGACCACACACTAAATGTTCAGAGAATCTGTCTTGTCTTTATCAAGGGCACTTGGCATGGTTCAGCTGGTGGTGTTCTGATTTCCCATGTGAGCACATGTGCTCATGTCAGTGTATGTATATATCCATAGTGGACATGTGGTTCATCATTGTTGAGAGGCATGGTTTTCTCACAGCTGTGGGCATGATTAATTACCTGCTAGAAAGTCGACACACATATTCCACTTGTATTGTTACAGGGCTATTTACCAGACGTTTCAGGGGCTTTATAGAGGCGCTGGATAGAGCTCATGACCACAGGCAGTTCATCATCTGGAGCAGCGTGAGAGTGGCTAACACATTGATCTGAATCACCACTGGCTGATAATCTGAATCATCTGTGAAGTTTTTAAAAAATAGTGCTAGTATATGTGTATAAATACGTGCATGTGTGCATGTTTATACACAGTCCTATCTCATACTTACTAAAGTCAAATGATACAGGAATCCAGAATTTCAAAGCTTTCAGGATGGTTCAGATGAGTAACTAGTTTTGGAAACTAATGAGTTAGAATTCTTAATGCCAAAAAAAGTTTGTCAGAGGGCACACTGAAACCTGGAAGTGACAAGAGGGCCATGAATGCTCCCTCATGCGTGCTGTGTCCCTCTATGTCCTGCCACTGCTGAACAGATGCAGAGAGGTGCTTCATTTATGAGTGAGGTGAAACTGCATTGAGAGTGGCGGAAGTGTGTTGTACGGTACATCTGTGTGAAGGGATGCTGTATTTTTCTAGACTGGGATGAGAAGTAGGAAAGAACTACAGTGAAAGGGACTATTCTAGTCAAATGCAGAAACTGTACTAGACGGAAAGCTGGATTTTAGAACTAGCGCTACTGGTCCTACAGCTGATGTAATACCTGTGCTGCCTATATTTAGTGTTCTTGAAAAGGTAAATGAGGCAATAGGTATGAGAAAAAAAAGTTTTAAAAGATGAAAACGTTTACACAAATAAATGATGGCATTATGTGAGTATTGTAACAAAGAACCACTTTTCTTCTCTATTTTTTTTTTTTTTTTTTTTGGTCTGGCCTCTAGTGAGTTCCAATAGTTTACATTCAGTGCTGTTAATTCCCACAATATCAAAGATATACATTTACTGTAAATACCAAATTGTGTTTTGAAATTGAAATGATTTTTGGGTAATCTGTCATTTGGATTATCTGTATCATTTTTATCATAACTGATGGAAGCCTGAATATAGATGATGATAACAATGATGTATTTGTAACAATATTGTATGGTTCAAAGCACTTTCATTGAGAGGAATAAACTAAATAACATACATAAATGTTAGAGACATTTTTGTACATAATATTTTCAGGAAACTTGTATCTGTGTATATAATAATTACATATTTGCCTGCCTTAGAATTCAAGATGACACTCTTCACATTCAAGATAATAATAGATGCACATTTTATATCCAGGAAATGACTAGTATATACTGTCCTAGCTAATCAAAGTATTTGTATTTCAGAGATGAATGGCCAAAACTAGATTGCTAATTTAAAGTGACATCTTTATATCCTGGGTTTGTAGACAGGTGGGATATCCTTTGAAAAATTATATATATAAGTAAACAAAACATAAGTTTGTGTTATATTATTGAAAGATTAAAAGCATGGCTATGAGATTGCTCTTACAGATATCTTACAGGCAAGGTGACCTGTAAATCTCACAGTATTATAAAGGATCTGCAAGGTCATTTGCAAGACTTATTAGTATATGTGAGGCTTAGGAAATGCAATTCTTTCATTTGGCCATGGTAAAGACTTTCATGTGGTGCTTCCAAAACATTTCTATTTTAGGAAAAATGAGATTGCTCTTTCTTGGAAAAGGATTTCCTAACCACGGTACTCCTGTGTTGGGAATTTGAATCTCCCTCGCTCTCTCCCTCCCTTGTTTACTTAAGTGTCTATTTACTTTACCCCCTTTTTTGTGTGTCACACATTTCGGTGTTTGAGTATTGATTATCCTCATTTTTTAAATGTTCAGGTGGTAATTACCTTATTTAACAAATATTGTCTTGTACATTATGGAAAGGATATTCTAGTTAACATGGAGCCAAATGGCACACCTCCTTTCTTGCAACTCTTATGAGTTAAAATCTCATTAACCTAATTCGATATACTTCATTGTTTTGGTAAATTTAATAAAACAGAATGTAGTAATGTAGTATATTTATTCCCCATATCCATTCCCTTCCTTGCAGTTCCCAAACCCACGTTTCTTTTGGGCCAACCCCTCTTATTGGGCATGTGTTTCAGGTGGAGCCCCACCTCTGGCTGGAGGAGTGGGACACTCCTCAGGGCTGGCCAATCAGAGCCTAGTTTCCCCCAGCCATGTGACTGTTCAGAGATAAGAATCTAGCTTAGATACTGCAAGTCCATGTGATTCCGTCTCCCTGTGTACACATTTACAGATGTGTACCACTTAGCAACAGGGATATGTTCTGAGAAACGCGTTGTTAGGCAATTCCATTGTATAAACATCACAAAATGTACTTAAACACACTTAGGCTGTTTGGTATAGCCTGTTGCTCCAACTGCCATCATATGTATGGTATGTCACATGCGGTCTGCTGTTGTCAGGAAAGTCGTTATGTAGTACATGACTTACCTATGTAGAGATTGAGTTCATCCAATCAGAGTGAATCATAGTTGCTAGGAAGAGATATGTTGTATTTCCCAAGGGCCTTGAATAGGTTACATAAGACCGACTGAAGCTGCCAATCATCCTGTTTAAAGAGACAGCAGCCAGTGGAGGACAAAGGTGAAGGATAGAGAGGTAAGTTTGTGTCCTTCCTCCGACACACACCCGAAAGCATTTTTACCTTTGCACTTGTTATTTACATGGTCCTATATATTTCCCTTTTGGATTAGCATAGTTTGATATTTCTGTAACCACTCAACAGAAGAGACTCTGCGTTTTGGTTGTTTATGGTGTAGGGTATGGAGTTTATCTTGAAATGCTCATCTCACTGCTTAAAAATGTTGAGGGCAGTGATAAGATTTGAAGGAGAAAGGGTTAAATTTATTTTGTAATGTTCCAGAATTGCGTTCAGTCAGAGTTATGATATAAGATGGAGATAATTTAAGATTTATGAACATTTTGGACAATCACAATCTTACTCCACTTATTTTTTGAGGAAAATACACAGTGTTTTTATTTTCAGTAAGGGCTAGATTGCAGTTGTTAACTGGAGCAATGGTCTTCAATATCGCCAAAGGTAATTTATATTTTACTTTGACATAAATCTCTTGGATAGCAACACTCCCTTTCTTATCATGTCAGTCTTACATCAATAAAAAAAGAAATATTTTCTGAATATTCCAATGAACATTTCAGGTACTCTGTAAGTTATTTTTTAATGTACAGTTAAGTTCATATTGACTGTAGTCATCCTATTGTGCTATTAAATACTAGGTCGTATTCACTCTTTCTGTTCTTTTGGTACTCATTCACCATCTCTACCACCCTCGTAACCCCTCGCTACCTTTCCAGGCCTTTGGTAACCATCCTTCTACCCTCTATCTCCATGAGTTCAATTGTTTCGATTTTTAGATTCCACAAGTAAGTGAGAACATGTGATGTTTCTTTTCTGTGCCTGACTTGTTTCACTTTTCATAATGACCTCCAGTTCCATCCATGTTATTGCAGGGGACAGGATCTCATTCTTTTTATGGCTGATTAGTACTTACTCCCTTGTGTGTAAATACCACATTTTCTTTATCCATTCTTCTGTTGATGGACACTTATGTTGCTTCCAAATTCTGGCTGTTGTCAGGAGTGCTGCAACATTGGAGTGCTGCAAACATGGGGGTGCAGATCTCTCTTCCATATGCTGACTTCTCTGCCTTTGGGTACACGTGCAGCAGTGGGATGGCTGGATCACATGGCAGCTGTAACTTTAGTTTTTCTGAGGAAGCTTCAAACTGTTCTCCAAAGTGGTAGTACTTATTTACATTTCCACCAACTGTATATGAAGGTTCCCTTTTCTCCACATCCTTGCCAGCATTGGTTATTGCTTGTCTTTTAACTGGGGGGAGATGATATCTCATTGTAGTTTTGATTTGTGTTATCTGATGATCAGTCATGTTGAACACCTTTTGATATACCTGTTTGCCATTTGTTTGTCTTCTTTTTAGAAGTATCTATTCAAATATTTTGCCCATTTTACTTAGATTATTATATTTTTTTCCTATAGAGTTGTTTAAGCTTCTTATATATTCTGGTTATTAGCCCTCTGTCAGATGGGTAGTTTTCGAATATTTTCTCCCATTCTGCTGCAGGTTGTCTCTTCATATTGTTGATTATTTCCTTTGCTGAGAAGAAGCTTTTTAACTTGATGTAGCCCCATTTGTCCATTTTGCCAGTGTTTGTGAGGTATTACTCAAGAAATATTTGCCCAGGCCCGTGTCCTGGAGAGCTTCCCTGATGTTTCATTGTAGTAGTTCTATAGTTTGTGGTCTTAGACTGAGGTCCTTAATCCATTTTGATTTGATTTTTGTATACAGTGAGAGATAGGGGTCTAGTGACAGTCTTCAGCATATAAATATCTGCTTTTCCCAACACCATTTATTGAAGAGATTGTCTTTTACCCAGTATATGTTCTTGGCACTTTTGTCAAATATGAGTTTACTGTAGATGTGTGGATTTGTTTCTGGGTTTTCTATTCTATTTCATTCATCTCTGTCTATTTTTATGCCAGTACCATGCTGTTTTGGTTACTATAGCTCTGTAGTATAATTTGAAGTCAGGTAATGTGATTCCTCCAGTTTTGTTCTTTTTGCTTAGGATAGCTTTGGCTATTATGGGTCTTTTGGGGTTCCATATACATATTAGGATTCATTTTTCTGTTTCTGTGAAGAATGTCATTGGTGTTTTGCTAAGGATTGCATTGAATCTGTAGATTACTTTGGTAGTGTGGACATTTTAACAATATTGATTCCTCTAATCCATGAACATGGAATTTTAAAAAATTTTTTGGCATCCTCAATTTCTGCAACAGTGTTTTATAGTTTTCATCGTAGAGATGTTTCACTTTTTGGTTAGATTAATTCCTTGGTATTTAATTTCATTTTTGGCTTTTGTAAATGGGGTTACTTTTTTATTTCTTTTTCAGATTGTTCACTGTTGGCATATAGAAATGCATATTGATTTTTGGCCATGGGCAGTGGCTCACACCTGTAATTCCAGCACTTTGGGAGGCCAAGGAGGGTGGATCGCCTGAGATCAAGAGTTCGAGACCAGCCTGGTCAACATGGTGAAATCCTGTCTCTACTAAAAATACAAGTTAGCTGGGCATGATGGTGGGTGCCTATAATCCCAGCTACTCAGGAGGCTGAAGCAGGAGAATCACTTGAACCTGGGGGGCAGAGGTTGCAGTGAGCTGAGATCTTGCAATTGCACTCCAGCCTGGGCGACGAGCGAAACTGTCTTTAGAAAAAGATGCATATTGATTTTTGTACGTTGATTTTTTTTATGATGCAACTTCACTGAGTTTGTTTATGAGTTCTAATAGGTTTTGGGTAGAGGCTTTAGGTTTTTCTAAATATAAGGTCTTATCATCTGCCAGAAGGATAATTTAACTTTTTCCTTTCCAATTTGGGTGCTCTTTATTTCAATTATCTTGCCTGATTTGTCTAGCTAGAGCATCCAGCACTATCTTGAATAACAGTGGGGAAAGTGGGAGTTCTTGTCATGTTCCAGATCTTCAATGTGATACTTGTTGTGGGTCTGTTATATATGGCTTTTACTATGTTGAGGTATCTTCCTTCTGTACCTAGTTTTTTTGATGTTTTTTTTTTTATCATGAAGGGCTGTTAATTTTATCAAATACTTGTTAGCATCAATTGAAATGATTGTATGGTTTTTGTCCTTCATTTTGTTGATATGATGTATCACATCGATTTTCATATGCTGAACCATCCTTGCATCCCATGTATAAATGGGATGTGTGTGTGTGTGTATAAATATATGTATATATACACATATGTACATATACACATATACATATGTACATATACACATACCTATACACATATACAACACTTTTGTCTGGTTTTGGTATCAGGGTCATACTGACCTGAAAGAATAAGTTTGGAAGCATTCCATCCTCCTCTGTTTTTCAGTGTAGTTTGAGTAGGATTGGTATTAGTTCATCTTTAAATGTTTGTTAGAATTCAGCAGTGAAGCCATCAGGTTCTGGTATTTTCTTTACTGTGAAAGTTTTTATTACAAATTCAATCTCATTACTCATTATTGGTCTGTTCAGGTTGTGGATTTCTTCATGGATCAATCTTGGTAGGTTTTATGAGTCTAGGGATTTGTTCATTTTTTCCAGATTTTCCAATTTATTGTCATATAGTTGTTCATAGTAGCTACTAATGATTTTTTAAATTTCTGTGATATCAGTTGTAATGTCTCCTTTTTCATCTCTGATGTTATTTATTTGGATCTTTTTCTTTTTTTTTTTTTAGTCTGGCTAAATGTTTAACTTTACAAAAAAACAACTTTTTGATTAATGATCTTTGGTATATTCTTTATTTCAATTTCATTTATTCTCTGATTTTTGTTATTTCTTCTGCTAATTTTGGATTTAGTTTGTTCTTGCTTTTAAATTGTTTATTTGATATTTTGCTTTTTTTCTGATGTAGGCACTTACAGCTATAAAGTTTCCTCTTAATACTGCTTTTGCTGTATCCCGTAGGTTTTGAATATTGTGTTTTCATTATCATTTGGTTCAAGAAATTTTTCAGTTCCCTTCTTAATTTCTTCATTGACCCACTGGTCATTCAGGCACATTTTGTTTACTTTCCATGTATTTGTGTAGTTTCCAAAATTCCTTTTGTTATTGATTTCTAGTTTTATCCCATTGTGGTCAGGGAAGATGCTTGATATTACTTATATTTTTTGAATGTTTTAGGACTTTTGTGACCTAACATATGGTCTCTCCTTGAGAATGATCCATGTGCTGAGGAAAAGAATGTGTATTCTGCAGCCACTGGATGAAGTGTTCTATAAATATCTCCCAGGTTCGTTTGGTCTATGATGCAGAATAAGTCCAATGTTTCTTTGCTGAAAGTGGGATGTTGATGTCTCCAGCTATTACTGTACTGGGGTCTCTATCTCTCTTTAGCTCTAATAATATTTTCTTTATATATCTGGGTGCTTCAATATTGGCTCCATATATATTTACAATCATTATATCCTCTTGCTAAATTGACCCCTTTGTCATTACGTAGTGCCCTTGTCTCTTTTTAAAGTTTTTTTTCTTTGCATCTTGAAAGCTATTTTGTTCCTGTAGAGCTCCTCTTGTTCTCTTTCGGTTTATATGGGTATGGAATATCTTTATCCATCCCTTTATTTTTAGTTTACCTGTGTCTTTATGGGTGAAGTGTGTTTCTTGTAGGCAACAAATTATTGGATTTTATCATTTAAATTAATGTAGTCACTCTGCCTTTTGATTGGAGAGTTCTGTCCTTTACATTCAGTGTTATCACTGGTAAGTAAGGACTTACTTCTGCCATTTTGTTGTTTTCTGGTTGTTTTGTGGTCTTCTCTCCTTCTTTCTTTCCTTCCTGTCTTTCTTTTAGTGAAGGTGATTTTCTGTGGTGATCTGATTTAGTGTCTTGCTTTTTGTGTGTGTGTAAACATTGTACAATTTTTGGTTTAAGGTTGCCATAAGGCTTGCAAATACAATCGTATAACCCATTATTTTAAGGTGATAATGACAGTTTGCATAAACAAATAAACCAGCAAAAAGAAAACTAATAATACTCTATGCCTTTTTAATGTTTTGTAGTTTCTATTTATATCTTCTTGTACTATGTCTTGAAAAGTTGTTGTAGGTTTTTTTTTTTTATTGGCTCACTGTTTATTCTTTCTACTTAATATAAGAGTAGTTTACACTCCACAGTTACAGTGTTATATTCTGTGTGTTTCTCTGTCTCTGTACTCACTATTACAACTGAGTTTTGCACCTTCAGATGATATATTGCTCATTTATATCATTTTCTTTCTGATTGAAGTAATCCCTTTAACATTGCTTGTAGGATAAGTCTGCTGTTGATGAAATCCCTCAATTTTTGTTTGTCTAGGACAGTCTTTTTTTTCTCCTTCATGTTTGAAGAATATTTTTTTCCAGATATACTTTTCTAGGATAAAGGTTTTTCCTTCAGCACTTTAAATATGTCATGCTGCTTTCTGCTGGCCTGTAAGATTTCCACTGAAAAGTTTGCTGCCAGATGTATTGGAACTCCATTGTATTTTATGTTTCTTTTTTCTTGTTGCTTTTGTATCCTTTATCCTTGACCTTTAGGAGTTTGATTATTAAATGCCTTGAGGGAGTATTTGGGTTAAATCTGCTTGGTGTTCTGTGGCCTTCTTGTACTTGGATATTGATATCTTTCTCTAAGTTTGGGAAGTTCTCTGTTGTTTTCCCTTTGAATAAGATTTTTACCCAGATCTCTTTCTCTACCTCTTCCTTAAAGGCCAGTAACCCCCTTTAAGGCCAGTAACTCTTAGATTTTGCCATTTTGAGACTATTTTCTAGATCTTATAGATGTGCTTCATTATTTAAAATTGTCTTTTCTTTTGTTTTCTCGGACTGTGTATTTTCAAATAGCTGGTCTTCAAACTCACTGGTTCTTTCATCTGCTTGACCTATTCTATCAGATGACTCTGATGCATTCTTCAGTATGCTAATTGCATTTTTCAGCTCTGGAAATACTGCTTGATACTTTTTAATTATTTCAATCTTTTTGTTAAATTTTTCTGAGAATTCCGAATTCCTTCTCTGTATTATATTGAATTTCTTTGTTTCTTCAACACAAATTTTTCTTTTTTGTCAGAGTCTCACTCTGTTGCCCAGGCTAGAGTGCAGTGGCGCAATCTCAGCTCGCTGCAACCTCTACCTCCCAGGTTCAGGTGATTCCCCTGCCTCAGCCTCGAGTAGCTGGGATTACAGGTGCATGCCATCACGCCTGGCTAATTTTTGTATTTTTAGTAGGGTTAGGGTTTCACCATTTTGGCCAGTTTGGTCTTGAACTCCTGACCTCAGGTAATCAACCCTCCTTGGCCCCCCCAAAGTGCTAGGATTACAGGCATGAGCCACTGCACCTGGCCAACACAGCTATTTTTAATTTTCTGTCTGAAAGGTCACATATTTCTGTTTTCCCAGAATTGGTTCCTTGTGCCTTAGTTAGTTCATTTGGTGAGGTCATATTTTTCTGGATGGTCTTAACACTTGTGGATGCTTATCTGTATCTGGGCATAGAAGAGTTAGGTGTTTATCGTATTCTTCTCAGTTTGAGCTTGTTCGTACCTTGGGAAGGTTTTCCAGATATTCTGAGGGACTTGGGTGTTAATGGTTTAAACTATATCTCCGTTAGTAGGCACCCTGATCCCAGTAACTCTGTGGTTCCCGAAGAGAACGACTCATAGAGTGTATTAGTCTGGTCTCAGGCTGCTATGAAGAACTCCTCGAGACTGCTTAATTTATAAAGGAAAGGGGTTTAATTGACTCACAGTACCACATGGCTGGGGAGGCCTCAGGAGATTTACAATTATGGTGGAAGAGGAGGCAAACACATCTTTCTTCACATGGTGGCAGGAGAGAGAAGTGCTGAGCAAAGGGTGGAAAGTCCATGATAAAACCATCAGATCTTGTGAGAACTTACTATCATGAGAAGAACAGCATGGGGTAACTTCCCCTTTGATTTAATTACCTGTCTCCAGAACCCTCCCACAACTCGTGAGGATTATGGGAACTACAATTCAAGATGAGATTGGGGTGAGGACACAACCAAACCATATCATAGAAGTGCTGCTTTAATGGTCTTGGACAAAATCTGGAACAGGCAGAGAGACTCTTGTTCTCTTTCATTAATTTTTATCTCCCCGAAAAAAGGGTCTCTGTCTTTGTTCTGAGCCATCTGGAGCTGAGGGTAGAGTGACACAAGCAGCCCTGTGCCGCCATCACTAGAACTGTGCTGGGTCAAACCTGAAGCCAGTATAGTACTTGGTCTTTCCCAGGGTCTGTTGTAAGAACTCCTGGGCTATCACCTAATTTTACTCAAAGCCTTGGGGCTCTACAGTCAGCAGATGGCAAAGCCAGTCAGGCCTGTCTCCTCTGCAGGGTAGTAAGCTCCCCTAGGCCCAGGCAGGTCCAAAGGTGCCATCCAGTTGCATGGAATTTGAATCAAAAACCTTAGATGTCTGCCTGGTATACTGTTGTTCTATGGCTGAGCTGGCATTCAAACCACAAGTCGTGGCCGTTCCCACTCTTACCTCCCCTTTCCCAAGGCAGAGGTGTCTCACCCCATTGCCACAGCCATCACGGGCCCACAGGGAGTACTGCCAGATTACCACCAGAGCTCCCTTAAGACCCAAAGTGCGCGTTAGTCAGCTTGTGGTGAATGCTGCCTTGAGTCTTGGATAGCATTTCTGGACTCACTCTTTTTGGCAGTGGGCTCCCCTCTGGCCCAGGACAGGTCCAGAAATGCCATCCAGGAGTCAAGAACTGGAATCACGGACCCCAAATTCCCATTTGGTGCTCTACCCGACTGTGGCCGAGGTGGTTCCTTAGGTGCAAGGCAAAGTCCCCTTCACTTTTTCCCTCTGCTGTCTCAATTGGAAGGAGTCTTGCCACCTATAGCCACCACAGCTGGGAGTGTGCTGAATCTCACCTGAAGCTAGCAAGTCTCAGAGGCTCAACCAGGCCCTTGACGTAGCACTTGAGCATCGCTGCTGGCTATTCAGAACCCTTGGCCTCTCAGTCAGCAGGCGATGAATCCTGACAGGACTAGGTCCTTCAGTTCAAGGCAGTAGGTTGCCTTCTGGCCCAGGGTGGGTCTAGCAATGTCATCTGGGAGCTAGAGGCTGGAAAGGGGACCTCATGATTCTGAGCAGCGCCCTATCCTGCTGTGACTGTGCTGGTATCCTAGATGCAAGACAAAATCCCCCCACTCTTCTCCCACCTCTGCTCAAGTGGAGGGATGAGGTCTCTTTTGGAGCCACAAGCTGCGCAGCCTGAGCTTAGGGCAGGGGTGATGCCAGTACTTCCTTAGCTGCCCTGGGTGGTGTCTCAGTAGGTTGCATGGCCCCAAGTCCATTGGCTCTGGGCCCAGTTCAGCACTAGGCCTCACTTAGGAGTTCTAGTCCTTGTGGCCTAGACTGCCTTTCAAGTTTATTTAGGGCTCCAGAATACCAACTCCAGAATACTCTCCAGCTCAGATTCAGACTGTTGGGATAGGTGATTCCCCTCTTCCTAGGGATGGTTTAAATGCTCCCTTCATGGATGAGCATCAGTTGTGTTTGGTCTGGTTTTGTTTTCTGCTATAACAAGGTAGTACTGAGTTCAGTACCTCATAGTTGCCATACTCCCCTCTCCCCAGCACACAGAAATACTCTCTGCACTATGTTGCTGGTGTGTGTGTGTGTGTGTGTGTGTTTGTTGGGGAGGGTGGGAGGGCAGGGTGATGGGGAACGGATGGCGTCCTCAGCTATCCAAGACTGTTTTTCCCACCTCTTCAGTGCCTCTTTCAGAGATAAGTTAAAACCAGATACTGTGAGTGCTCACCTGATTTTTGGTTTGTATGAAGGTGCTTTTTTAGCTTAGATAAGTGTTAATTGGTATCCTGGAAAGACTCTCGGTGGAACCTTCTATTCCGCTAATTTGCTCTGCCCCTTGTCTGAGCTTTAAATTTTATTCTAGATATTTTTCAAGAAAAAAAGTATACATGTGATTAGTTGAGAAATAAATTACTTATTGGAGGACACATATAGACATAAGGTGATTAGGCAGATTCTTCCTCTGAAGGTATCATATTTTGAAGCACTTGTTTGATATCATACCTGGGTGCTATGTGAATCACTTCATAGATCTTCCTCCAAAAACTGACAGTGTAACTAATCTGGATTTCTTAGCATTCTGGCAGGGTCTGTGCTATAAAAGCCATTGGCAATGTATCTATTATTTTCAGGCAGGATTCAGCTTCTTGTTCAGACTTCAGAACTTGGTGTAGCAAGAAATTGACAAATGATCAGAAATGTGCCTTCAGTGACTAGCCTCTGTGATGTTGTGTTTTGTTCAAAGGATGAATTGGCTTTATGTAGAATAAAAGCCATTGGAAACATATGGTACAACAGTTGGCTGTAGAATTTGTTTTGTTATAACTTCAGAAGCTGCTACTCTTTTGCTTTGACATGCCCTTGAAAATCCAAGATGCTTTGGTCAATGTGTTTGTTATATTAAAACTAACATAAATTTTAGTGGGACTTTGGTAGTGTAAGACAGGCTTCACTTTTGTGTGTGTGTTCCAAATTGATCTGAGATGAAAGGACAAGATGTAATTTGTAAAGTACCACAATAGAAGTAATTGGAGAAGCTATGTGCAAAAATCAGGCTCATCATTTTATAGTCACATAGCATTGCTTTAAGTTCCTTGAGCTGAAAAGCAGATCATATACAAGGAATTTCTAGTCATGCTGAGCCCATGGTGAATTGCAAGTGATTATAATGTAAGCAAAAATATGTAATTCAGAAAAGATACAGGGGCTGTTCTGGAGCTTCACTTCTGCATAATGCTTCCTTACAGGAATAGAATAGTTGGTTTTGTAACTTCAGGTCAGACTGGTTTGGACATTTTTGGTTCAGATCATTGCTTAATGTGAAAAATGATTAGCACTTGATTATTCAGAGAGTATATGTAGGTTATCTGGCATCACAGTTGCTTAAATACTCTGATATTAGCATAGTCATGAAACTAGCCAGTTAACTAGAAAATGAAATACCTTACACTACTGAAGCTTAAATGGCCTTTTCTAGGTGATTTGAGCATTCTGTATGATGCTATTATGATCTGTATGTTCAGAAATTTTATAGGATGAAACGTGGCTTAGAAGTGGGACATGGAAAAGTGGTAGAACAAAAAAAACCTACTTAACTTATATTTTAAAATTTTTATTCTTTGGGAATATAAATATGACAATTTATGTTGTTTTTTTTATTTTGCATGTGTGTGTGTGTTTTTTTTAAATTGTACTTTAGGTTCTGGGGTACAAGTGCAGATCATGCAGGATTGTTGCATAGGTACACACATGGCAATGTGGTTTGTTGCCTCCATTCCCCCATCACCTCCATCTGGCATTTCTCCCCATGTTCCCCTCCCCGACCTCCCCAAAGCCCCGCTGTCCCTCCCTTGCATCCCCAACAGACCCCAGTGTGTGATGCTTCCCTCCCTGTGTCCATGTGTTCTCATTGTTCAACACCGCCTATGAGTGAGAACACACGGTGTTTGATTTTCTGTTCTTGTGTCAGTTTGCTGAGAATGATGGTTTCCAGATTCATCCATGTCCCTACAAAGGATACAAACTCATCGTTTCTTATGGCCGCATAGTATTCCATGGTGTATATGTGCCACGTTTTCCTTGTCCAGTCTATTGTTGATGGGCATTTGGATTGGTTCTAGGTCTTTGCTATTGTAAACAGTGTGGCTATGAACATATGTGTGCATGTGTCTTTATAATAGAACTATTTATAATCCTTTGGGTATATACCCGGTAATGGGATTGCTGGGTCAAATGGAATTTTTATTTCTAGGTCCTTGAGGAAGCACCACACCTGTCTTCCACAATGGTTGAACTAGTTTACACTCCCACCAACAGTGTAAAAGTGTTCCTATTTCTCCACATCTTCTCCAGCATCTGTTGTCTCCAGATTTTTTAATGATTGCCATTCTAACTGCTGTGAGGTGGTATCTCAATGTGGTTTTCATTTGCATTTCTCTAATAATCAGTGATGATGAGCATTTTTTAATATGTTTGTTGGCATCATATATGTCTTCTTTTGAAAAGTGTCTGTTTATATCCTTCTCCCACTTTTGGATAGGTTTGTTTGTTTTTTTTTCTTGTAAATTTGTTTTAGTTCTTTGTAGATTCTGGATATTAGCCCTTGGTCAGATGGGTACATTTCAAAAATTTTTTCCCATTCTGTTGGTTGCTGGTTCATTCTAATGATTGTTTCTTTTGCTGTACAGAAGCTCTGGAGTTTGATTAGATCCCATTTGTCTATTTTGGCTTTTGTTGCCAATGCTTTTGGTGTTTTAGTCATGAAGTCCTTGCCTATGCCTATGTCCTGAATGGTTTTGCCTAGGTTTTCTTCTAGGGTTTTTATGGTGATAGGTCTTATGTTTAAGTCTTTAATCTATCTGGAGTTAATTTTAGTGTAAGGTGTCAGGAAGGGGTCCAGTTTCTGCTTTCTGCACACTGCTAGACAGTTTTCCCAACACCATTTATTAAACAGGGAATCCTTTACCCATTGCTTGTTTTTATGAGGTTTGTCATAGGTCAGATGGTTGTAGATGTGTGGCATTGCCTCTGAGGCCTCTGTTCTGTTCTGTTGGTCTATATCTCTGTTTCAGTACTCTCTTTGGCTTTTCTTCTTGACTCATAACTCAGAGGCTTAGTGAGTATGACAGAATATGACTGTAGGTCCAATTCCTTGAGCAGGTGAGGGCACCTGGAGTTGAAGAACATGATGACCTGGATCCATGTTCCCAGAAACACCCAGCATGTCTGCTTCCTTTTTCTTTTAGAGCCACTTTCACATAAAGGTAGGAAAAAATATGAGGCTAAATTAACCTCTGGTTTATAAGATTGATTTGTAAGTAATAATGAAGAGACATGAGGGTGATATGAACAGTTATATGAGAACAATAGGTATAAGTCAGGACTGTCTGGGGCAAAATGGTTGTCATTCCAAAAATAACTAACATGCTTTCAGCATATTTTCGTTGCCTGGCATTATGCTAAGTACCTATGAGCATTAACTCACTTAAGCCACCCAACCACCCAAAGACGAGTAGGTACTATTTTCTTATCCTTATGATGGTTAATGTGTGTCCACTTGGCCAGGTATTGGTGCCCAGTTGTTTGGTCAAACAGAAGTCCAGACGTTGCCATGCAGATATTTTTAGATGTGATTAACCATTTAAATCAGTGGACTTGAGTTGAGATTAACATTTAGATAAATAGACTTTGAGTAAAGCAAATTACCCACCATAATGTGGGTAAGCTCATTCAATCGATTGAAAGCTTTTAGAAGAGAGACAGAGGTTTCCGAAGGAAGAAGGAATTTTCAAGATTGTAACATAGAAACCCTGTCTGAGTTTCCAGTTTGGCAGCCTACTTAATTTGAACTTGCCAGCCCCAACAATTACATGGGATATTTCCTTAAAATGTCAATCTCTCTCTATACATATGTATGTACATGTACAAACAAATATATATATATATATATATATATTTCATATGTTTCTCATATATATGGAGATTGTATGAGCCAGATTCCTCTGGAAATTCATGTAGTGGATATATGTTTCTTATATATATGCGCTGTTGATTCTGTTCCTCTGGAGAAACCTGGCTTGTATAATCTTCATTTTACAGATAAAAGCACATAGAGGTCAGCTGACTCAGCTAAAGTCACACAGCTTGTAACTGGCAAACATGAGATTTGAAACTAGATTTTTGGACTCCAGTGCTAAGTGTTTTAGTGTTAAGCTTTATTGCCTCTTAAAAACAAAAACAAAACAACATGAAGAGAAAGCTTTTAGGATTTTTCATTCGACTGGCCCTGTCTTTTCTGAGAGTCTCATTGTTAACTAGCTGGCTGTTTTCTTTAACTTAGGATCATGAAGCAAAGCATTTGTGATTATTTTGTATCACTATTCTAGGGGACCACAGGCATTTTTGATCAAAATTCTGCATTTTAAAATTGCCCTTGTAGAAAGTTTATTCAAGGCATGTGAAGGAATATTTCTGTGCATTTTTAGAATTTGTGATAGGTGTTTTAGGGGAAGACCTACTCCTATGTCCTCCCTGCTAATATATTATTCTCTTCATGAGTTAGTACTAATTCATATGTGACACTCTTGGCTAGCGTTTCCCAAACCTGCTAGAATGGGCTGTTGCATAACTAACAATGAATAACATTGCAACTTTCATTTTCATGTTATGTTGGAATATGGAATTTTGTATAACATTAGTATTTTAAGGCACTATATAATATATGTATTTGTTATCTATTGCTGCATGGCTCAAAACAACAATCATTGTTATGCCTCTTCGTTTCTGTTGTCTGGAATTCACATAGGGTACAATGAGAATGGATTATCTCTGTTCCATCATGTGTGGGGCTTCAGCTAGAGGTCTCAAGGGCCAGGGCCTGGAATCATCTGAAGCCTTGTTCACTCGCAAGTCTAGAAATTGATGTTGATTTTCAGGTGGTGACCACCTGGGGCTGCTGGTGGGATTACCTACATATGGCTTCTTCATGTGCTCTGGGATTCTTCACAAAATAATGACTAGATTCCAATGGCAAGCACCCTGAGGGGGCAGGTGGTCACTGCTGCACTGCTTTTCATGACCCAGCCTCAGACATCATACAACAGCACTTACACCAAAGATATAAAGACCCCCACCAAGTTCATGCGAAGGGAATGTAGACCCCACCACTCAGTAGAGGAGTGTCTGTAACTTTCTAGGAAGAGCATGTGGGACAGGATATATATTAGTGTGGCCATGATTGGAAAATACAGTCTGTCAGTATCCTCTTACCATAAGAATTCATATCATACGCTTCCTATATGTAAAATGCACTCCCTTCTTCTCCCAAGACCTGTAAATCTCATCCTCATTGGGATGTCAGATCAAAGTCTGGGATGTCAGATCAAAGTCTAGGATCTCAGCCCTTAAATCAGGTTCAAGTACTGACGAGATATTTTCATTGTGTGTTTGCACAAATTCTCAAATGTAGGTCTTAGTCTGAAGACCTGTGAACTAAGGAGACAAGTTATCTCCCTCCCACCCCTCTAACATGCAGTGGTAGGACAGGCAGAGGAGAACTTTCATGTAGAGCCTCCTGTTCAGGAAGGCTGGAAACAAGGCATGCAGAAATCACTGGTTGATAGAAACTCTGAAAAACTACTAGGAATGTGATGTAATTATTTGACTAAGTCTCAGTCCTACTGCCTAGGAATGATTCTCCGTAATTCTTGACTTCTGTCTGAGTCACTCCTCCTCTTCCCTAAGAAATGGCCAGTTTTGTTGCATAGCTTTCTCAGTCCGATTTCTGCCTGTAGTACTTTTAGCCTCTTTGTATTCCAAAGGTCTCTTTTCATTATAAGTGTCTCTGTCCATTTTGGTCTGAACTGGCAGTGTTTCTAATGGCAGTGTCAGACTAAGTCTCTTAAAAATCCTATGGATCTCCTGTGAGTCTTACTGAGGTTCATTTTGTTAAACAAAGCCACATTCATGAATCTCTTTGAAGTAAGCCCTTGAGATTCTCTGGAGGGAAGACCCTGTTAAGGTTTTTATAGACAGTACTGTTAATAGACAGGATATATAAGTATACCCTTAAGATCCTTAGCCTTTCATCTGAATGAATAGTTCTGTGAGGCACTGACTTAACACGTTTCTCAGATTTTATTAAGAGCTTTTATACTGTACCCTCAGCTTTATCAGTAAGAGTTGTTTCTAGGAGGAATTCATTATCTATCACAGATGAATATTAAAGTAGAAAAAGCATGCATTCCAAAATTACTTTTTTTCTGAACAAGAATGAGAATATGGCTAATTGTATTCAAAATTGTTGCATTTCATGAGCTTGCATTTGCTAAGATGAATTAATGTATGATACCTTTGAGAAGTTCATGAAAACCTGAAAAATGTCCAGGTCAATTTATGCTTTATATAAGTTAGATTGTGTGTTCTGTCACTTTTTTGTGAAACATTGTAACCATACTAGTAATAATTTATGTGAAAAGCATATCACTTTCTCATGACCATAAAGGTCTTCCAGGATTTTCATATAATCAAAGGTTTTATGTTGTAAATATTTTTCAATACACTGAAACCTAAATATCCTACAGGACAAATGAAACAATCTGATTAGAAATGTTTTTCTATTGTTATTGATTTCTCCTTTTCACAGTTATAGACAAAATTCCCTGTTATTCTAAGTTCGACAGTGCCTTTTTATTTTTGACCTTCTTATTTCTGTGGAGGAAATTTAGAAATAAGACTTCCTTATCTTTCTTTCTAGAGTCTATGTGGTGGTCCTCTGTGTCCATACATAGAGCACACTTTTGCAGGTGGGATTCCCTGGGAAGCCAACTCCAAGGTGCAGATTAGCATATAGTATTCCTCTTAGAGTTTGCTCTTGGGGTCAGTGTCTGGTGAAGGAAAGGGAAGGAAGCAGCCTTCTTCTCTGCCCAGTCCTGTGATACAGGCTCAGGAAAGGCCCCTGCCGACCCTATTTGTAACAGCTGAAGCTTGGCCTTTCTTTCACAGTTGTCCTGAGTCAGCGCAAGGAGGTCAAGTCTTTAGACACCAGTGTTTAATCAGTCATTAGATGTGTATTACCTCGGGCAGATACATTCTTCTTCATTCGGAGCAGTTCTAGAGGATGACAGTTGATGGCCTGCAGTGTTTGCTGCAGCTGGGAGCATCAGCTTTTCAGTCTTTAAAGAAGAGGAGGGCTGTACGTCACAGTATCCATTCACATGCAAGACAAATTATTTGTATATGGTGGTGCTAGATCCCTTATTACATACAGCTGTGGTATTTTTGGTTGATTTGTTTTCATTTCTAATTAAAGGAAAAATTTTATATTGCCGTACAGTGAATAAAACAATGAGTTCTGTTCTAGAAGTCATAGGTAACTTCAAACTTGTTTGACTGTTTTCCTGTATTTGCTATAAAGAGTAAGAACTGTTTTTCTCTAAGATGTTAGGGTGTCACTGAGGCAACCAGTATCCTATGCTGTGCTTGTTATTTCCTCATCCTCCATCTGGGCCTGGTGGGCCTCTCCTGTGCTCCTGTAGCAGGGACTAATGCACAGCGTGGTTGTTATCCTCACAGGATTGTTACTGTTTGTATTTCTGGGTCCCCCAATGAATTGAACGGCTAGGCCATATTTTATTAATTTCACCTGATTTGCCTAGTGAAGTGCACAGCCCTAGAAGGTACTCACTAAATGCTTAGTGAACTGATTCCCGCCCGCTTTCCTGTTCTAAGGCACTGTTTTGCCTCACTGATGTCTTTAGAACTCTGCTCAGCTATTCTGAGTAGTTACTGCTGGCTCCTAATTCTGATATCTAACCAGACCAGGGTTTGTGATGTCTGTCCCTCTTCAGTGTTCTTGCCCACCTTCTTATTCTACTGTATTTTATCTTACCTCTGAGACTTCTTGGATAATCTACCCTTTATTTGATCTCTCTCCCTATTTCAGAGTATCACTGTATTTTGAAGGATATAGCAACTATATTCAAGGACATAGTTTAAACTAGGAATCTTTGGAAGGTTCCTTAGAATTTGATGTATAGCTAGTTATCTAGTAGTTGCCTCTTGACTGACAAAGAGCAGAGTATAGTCTTGGATTTAGAAGAGTATTCTAGTCTAGTTGCTTGGTTGTTGTTTCTGAAACACAAATGAAGCTTTTTTTTTTTTTAAGATAGAGTCTCACTTTGACACCCAGACCGGAGTGCCATGGTGCAGTCACAGCACACCGCAGCCTCAGCCACCCAAGCTCAATTGATCCTCTCACCTCAGCCTCCTGCATAGCCATGACTACAGGCATGTGTCACCACACCTGGCTAATTTTTGCATTTTTGGTAGAGACAGGTTTCACTATGTTGCCCAGGCTGGTCTCAAACTCCTGGGGTCAAATAACCTACTCACCTCAGCCTCCCAAAGTATTGGAATTACAGATGTGAGCCACCGTGCCTGTCCACAGATCTAGCTTAATCATAAGTGGGGATTTATTGGCTTGTATAGTTGTGAGTGGAGGAATAGAGTCTAGTTTCAGGTATAGCTGGATCCAGCAGCCCAGTGACGGCTGGGCTGTCTCCCTTTCCAGAGCTCAACTCACTTCTCGCTGTGCTGTGGCTTCATTCTCAGGCAGAGTTTCTACTACAGCATGAGATGACTAATGATAGCCTCAAGCTTTTCCCCCTACTAAAGATTAAAAAGGAGGGATCTTCTCACTCTCTCTCAGCATCTATATTACACATCTTATAGAGAGGATCACTTACCCAAACCCAAATGATGTACTCACTGTTACCAGGGGTGGGGAATTCTCCTTTGCCAGCTGGTGGCCTCTGCTTATTGTGATTGACAGGCTGACCCAGATGCTATGCAATCAGAGAAGTCCTCTCAAGAGAGTGGATGCTAAGCACACAGCAGGTATTTTCTGTCACAGAAGAAGAGAATGAATACTACTGTGTAGAGAGGTATTTCAGAGGAGAAATGAACAGAGCAAAACATTGTTTCATATCAAACTTAATGAGTCTAAATTTGCACCCAAATGTATTTACATTTCAAA
Organism: Plecturocebus donacophilus; assembly: GCA_004027715.1. Classification (NCBI taxonomy): domain Eukaryota; kingdom Metazoa; phylum Chordata; class Mammalia; order Primates; family Pitheciidae; genus Plecturocebus; species Plecturocebus donacophilus. The sequence goes on from PVKP010000516.1 coordinate 41,902, forward strand.
ATATGTGGACATACGGCTGTCTATAGTCACATTGCATTTACCTCCTTTTATTTGGGTTAGTTTTCCCGTTCACTGTCCTCCCTACCAGACTGTGTATCTTTGCTCCCCATGGGAGGTATTGCCTAATAGTCTGCTGGACTGAAATTACAATGTCAAGGCTTTTATTTACATACTTACTCAAATACGTTGAAGATTTTAGAGTTGAGACTGGCCAGCCAGCTGCAAGAGATTTTGTCTTTCTGTGGTCATGTGAAACAGTATGAAAATTGCGTGGTGGGTCATGTTGCTAATAAACCTTATACACCCAAGAATAGGCAGACCTCAATATTTCACATGGAAAAAAATGTGGTTTGCTGTCCTTTAGTGTCTTTGTTTTCATTAAGTTATGAATTATAAGGAATTGCTTAAATATAAATTTTGTGGCTGAGCGTGATAGCTCAAGCCTGTAATCCCAACTTTGGGAAGCCGAGGCAGGATGACCACTTGAGCCTAGAGTGACCACTTGAGTCATGAGAGCAGACTGTGCAACATGGTGAAACACTGCCTCTACAAAAAAAAAAAAAAAAAAAAAAAATCAGCTAGGTATGCCTATAGTCCCAGCTACTGGAGAAGCTTGGACAGGATTGCTTGAGTCCAAGAGTTTGAAGCTGTAGTAAGCTGGGACCACACCTCTGTACTCCAGCCTGTGTGACAGATCAAAATACTGACTCGAAAGACATTTTAAAAATAAAATAAAATTTGCTTTGGAGTGTTTCTACTTTACACAATGAGCCCACTGTTTCTAAAATTAATTTTCATTTAAAATGTTGGTAATTTAATGTATAAAGTTAGACATTAACTTTGGAAAGTTAAATAGATTTCACCGAAAATGTGGTAAAATTTCCCATAAACTAACAAGTATTTCTCAGCTTTTATTCTAATTTAGGGATTTGAAAGTTTTTGGTTCTTTTCTTCTCTCCTGCCACAAGGGAACACATAGCAAATTTCGCTTGATCTGAGATGGCATGTCCCTCATTAATTTTTTTTTGGTGGAATATGTTGCACCCCGAATGATTTTTAGCTTTCCCTCTCACCTATCAAATGCATTTTCATGCAGTGGCCAACTGTGATGTTTTGCTCATTTCACTTTGGGTTAAATTCCTATGTTTATGACTGTAGGTAAAATATCTCAACTTTCAGTGGGAGCTCAGAATGTTTCAGCTTATTAAGAAAGTGTTTTTCTCCTGGAGAAGGCTGGTGTGTGGCTTAATGATTTCTCCCCATGGCTCCTTCCTATACCCTGTGCTCATTCCCTGCCCTGGCAATCTTCAGCAAAGAGAATGAATCCTAGATGAGTCTCTTTTAGTGTTGTCAACATAAAGTATAGCTGGAAAATTCAGATGAAAGTGGATTTCTAAAAAATAGATGTTAACTCTAGCTCCAGTTCTTGAGTGGGGAATGAGGAGTGAATGCTTATGTCTTTTTCCGGGGATGCCAGTGCTAACAATGAGGCACTTTATAAATCTGTGTCTTTCGGTTTAAATGAAATGATTAGAATTGGGTTGTCTGTCAATATGTTTCTTTGTGGCTATGATATGTATACATTTTGGAAATACTTTAAAATAATGAGGAGCTGTTGAAAACCATGGAGAAATAACTGAAAAGAATGGACCAGTTGTGCTGCAGAAATTAACAGTGAGATGTGTCTTTGCTTGGCAAAGGCTGAGAGCAGCATATGAGAGAGAGGCAGTCACCAGAAGTGACCACCTCCAGAGAAACTACCAGTATAAGATGCACAACTATCTTCAAAACAGCATAGTATGTAAGATGCTACTTACGTTGACATTTATTTTAATACTAGTAATCATAATAGTTTGCTAACATGTATTTTTTACTACATACAGTGTTATGTACTTTCCTAAACATAATGATGTGTTTTATTTATTTCCTCTCAGCTACGTATGACATTGGTAGTAAAATTATCCCTGTTTTACAATCATTGAAATGGATGCACAGATTGAGTAACCTGTCCAGGGTCTAACAGCCAAGATTTGAACTTAGGCGATCTTCAGATGTGGGTGATTCATGTGCCAGTATGTCAGTCTTGAATAAGAACTTATATTGTATATGCATGTTTACAATAATTTTGTCCCAAAGTGTATTTGAAGATGTATGTAACTTGGGAGAAAATGAAATACTGCCTTAAGATTCTGGGCTTTGTTCTTGAGCTTTTAAATAATAGTCTAGTAATTCTATTTTCAGTAGTGGCCAATTTGCTTTTTCAGACCATTCTCCATTTAGAACAAATAGAAAATCTGGAAGTGGGGAGGAATATCAATTTGAAAGTATTGAGATCTACAAGATAGCAAGACCTTGTGGGGTTAATATTCCAGGGAGAAGGTAACCCAGAAAATGAGCAACTTTTCCCATTCAGGCATTTGATGAATTAAAAGTCTCATCCGGGAAGCGAAAAGCTGAGTAGAGTTTTTGGAAAACTCAAAGAGCTGTGAAATTCATATTTTGCTAAGGAGGAGGTGCCCTGGAAAATAGCTCAAGCTTTTATTGGAACCTCCAAGGGTTTCACTGTAGGAATAAGCGTGAATCTGAGAACCTGTTTCTCAAAGTGACTGAAGCCCGGCTTCTGATCATGCAAGCACTAGAGTGAAGTAATCTGTTCCTAGCCTGTGCCTCTGCTAGATACAAAAGCAAATCCTCTCTGGATGAAAGAAAACTGGAGCCTCAGATTTTCTCTATAACTTTCTATTTACAGTGTTATTCATTTAAAAGTAACCGGGTACCGCTAAACGTAGTATTTAATTGAAAATCAATAACACAAAAAGTAACAAATAGAAACCAGATACTGGTGTTATTTAACTTTGATATAACATTGGTCAAAGGAGTTTAATATCACAATGATTAAAATATTTAGAGAATTGAATGACAAATGGAATAATTTTACAGAGAACTAATTCTATAAAAAAGTGAAAAGAGAGATTCTAGAATGAAAATCTATGTTTAAAACCCAGTGAGTTGTTTAAGAGAAGATTTTGCACAGCTGAGAGATAATTAACCAAAATTTGTACTGAGAAAAATATATAACTGGAAATACAGGGAAGAACAAAGGAATGGAAAACACAGGAATGTTCAAGCCATATGACATGGCAGGTCTAGCATACATAATTGGAGTGTCTGCAGGAAAGCTAAAAGGCAGAGGAGTTTAAGCAATATTTTAGTAAATAATCACTGAAGGTTTTCTGAAACTGACAGTATCAAGCCACAAATGTAAGGAAGAGTTATGGACCCAAATGTGATAAATGCAAAGAAAATTTATGCCTGCTATTATCAAACTGCTGGAAACCAAAGACAAGAGAAAGTCTTAAAAGCAGCCAGAGAAGAAATACATTCCACCTTCAAAGGAGCAATGTAAGACTGACAGCAGCCTCTCAGCAGAAATAATGGAAGTTACAAGCCAGTGGATTCACATCTGCAAGTTTGAATAGAAAATATCCACCAACCCAGACTTCAGCTTCCAATGAAGGGGAAATAAATTTATTTTTATACCAACAACAAAGCAAAGTAAAACTCTGAGGAAATTAATTACCAGCAGAATTGCACCAAAGGAAATGCTAAAAGGAGTCCTTTCAGCAAAATATGATCCTAGATAAAGCATGATGGTGCAGGGAATGAGGAGCAGTGGCAAGAAGTGTTACTGGGGATAAATCTGAATGAAAATCGACTATAAAAATTTAAAGTAATAATGGTTTTTTGGGTCTCACAAAGAGATTTAAAATGCATAACAGCAATGCAGCATTAATTCAAGAAAAATAAAATAAGGTTCGTGTTTTAAGTTTCTTGACATTTTTCAGGATATAGCATATACACAAACTGATATTGAGCTTCAATAATACAGGAAGCTATATTGTAATCTCTTCAGTAATCAGAAAAAGAATAGAGAAGGGATATGTAAAGAACAAGCTCCTGGCATGGGAATTATAATACTAAAAACACCAATCTAGAAGAGGGCAGTAAAGGGGAGATAAACAAAGAACACAGCTCAATAGAGAGCTCAAACCCCAGTATATGAATAAATATAGGAAAATGCATAAAAGTATCTTTGTTTCAAAGGCAAAGATTGTTATATCAGATAAAAAAGGATAGGAAAATATGTTTGCTGCTTACAAGAGACATCTTAAATATGAAGATGTGGAAAGGACACAATAAAAGCTTATATCAGCTGAGCATGGTGGGTCATGCCTGTATTCCCAGTGCTTTAGGAGGGTGAGGTGGGAGGATTGCCTGAGGCCAGGAGTTCAAGACCACCCTGGGCAATAAAGCTAGACCCTGTGTTTACAAAAAAGTTAAAAAAAAAAAAAAGTAAACTGAGCATGGTGACAGGCACTTGTATTTTCAGCTATTCAGGATGCTGAGGTGGGAGGATCACTTGAGCCCATGAGCCTGGGAGTTTGAGGCTGCACTGAGCTACGATCACACCACTGCACTCCAGCCAGAGTGAGACCTGGTCAATCAACCAATCAATCAAAAATAAAAAATAAATAACACATAGTTACATAGCCTAAACAAAAGAAAAGCTGGCATAGCCGAACTAAGCTTTTAAAAAGTTGACTTTAGGCAAAAAGCTTAGTATCCGTAAATAGGAAACTTCACACTGATAAGAGGTTCAATGTAACTGGAAAGTACAACCCTTTTAAATGTTTTCTACCTTACATCATAATGTTAAATATGTAAAAGACAGCATATTGCCTAATATTTTAGTGGTTTGAGTTGAATAACAGAATTTTCTCTTTTTTTTCCTTTTTTTGATTTTTTAAAATTATGCTTTAAGTTCTGGGGTACAGGTGCAGAATGTGGAGATTTGTTAAATAGGTATACACGTGCTATGGTGGTTTGCTGCATCCGTCTTCTTGTCTTCTACATTAGGTATTTCTCTGAATTTTATAAAGCCAGAAAGAACAGATAACCTTTTGTATAGACATTGGAAAAATATTGATACTGATTCCTTCTTTTTGCAGATTTCAGATTCAGACCATGTCATTTCTTTCCACAATCCCTTTCAAAGGAGGATGGTGTTTTCTGTTATCCTTATATGAGTTACACAGTTGAGGAAATGGAAATGTAGGGCTTAGCTTGAGGTAGGAGAAAAGAGACTTGGTCTCCCTTTTGCAGGTGGAGTGGATGTTGGTGCTGGGTGTCCCTTCTTGGGAGTTTCAGGTAAAATCTGGAATTGGTAGTAAGGCTGTTTTCTTCTATGCTATTAGCAGAAGTCTTACCCCAGAGTACAGTGACTTCAAAAGTAGGTAGAAAAGTGAAAGCATACCAGGAAGAATGAGAATCTCACCTTGCCTTATTCTTTGGTATTTCACTTATGGATCAAAAATGTGAGCATCAGGAAAATTGCACTGGGTTTCTGAATCTTCTCTTCTTCTCAGTTATTTGTTGACTAATAGGAGCATCTCCACTGATTAGAAGTGATGGAGACATAATACTTATGCCTTTGGAAGAGAGAAATAGAGTATGAACGCAACCTATTCTTGAAGGAGCTTAAAATAATATTCTATACCAAGCTGATTCTCTTTGGAACTGCTGTTGTCCACCAAGATAAACAGCTTCAATCAGGGAGCAGTTTTTTCTAATCAGGTTTACAGCTTTGAACTTCAATGAAAACTGATTTTCTAAATTGTTAGTGGAATTATATTTTCAGTCTGGTTGTCTTTTCATTCAAAGAAGCTGAGCTAATGAGAGCAGGTGTTGGAGAGAAAATGAGCCATGAAATTCTCTCTCTCTGTTGGACCTAGAATGCTGAATTGAGAGTTGCAGAATTGGCCATTTGTTAGGATACATTTCAGGATTTCCCCTCAAGTTTCACAAAACAGAAAATTTAAAGAGTGATATTAGTTTTCATGTACCATAAGAAAATGAAGGAAAATAATTCCTTTAGCTAAAGGAAATGATGGACATAGTTGCTTTTATAGAAATGATTGTCTACCATTTTTCCAGTAATTGTCATTCTTCTTTACCATGTGCCCTCTGATTTTTATTGCTGAGATATAGAAGAAGTAAGAGCATACAAGGGAAAGAGTTCTCTGAACTTGCAATTCTGGTCTCATACTTCTTCTTACCTCTCTTGGCCAAAGTAGAAATAATGAGGATGTAGTATATTACCCCTTTACACTTCTGAAAAGGTTCTTAACTTTTCAAAGAATCAAGTCAATTTTCTGTGTAAAATCTTGACAGAGCCTGTCAAAAAAATTTAGTGTGGAATGGAATGGAGCCTAATTTCATTTTACTTGAAAGTCCATTACTGATGGAAAGTTTTAGGGGTACTTGCAAATGAAGGTACTAGAACAGAAATTTCTTTGATTTGCTCCCTAACCTTAAAATACTATTTAAAGATGAATCTCATATCTGAAAGTGCCCGTGCCAGATTGTTAGCAGTTGGTCACCTCTGAGGCATGAAAATAAAGGGTTGAGAGAGTGGAAGATTTTTAAATTTTACTTTTTAAACTTTTGAAATGTTAGGAGTTTTGTTTGTTTGTTTGTTTTAATACAACTGACATTTGTTTTTCTTAAAAGGGATTTTTAATGACCTCAAAGTTTTCTGTGTAAATATATTGTTATATAAAGGATTTGGAGAGAAGCTTCATTGCTTATTGCTTCATCCAGCCAATGCAGACTTTTCATCTTTTACAGATTTGTTTCCAAGCAAAAATTTTAAATAAGTTACCATTTTACTGCATATCTTTGGAGGTTAGATAGCATCTCCTACCCTCAGGCATGAGCATGTCAACCAACTGCCCCAGGCAGGTAAACATTTTATATTTAAAGATTTCCAGGGGAGAATTTACAGCTCTATTTACTATGAGGATATTCTTGAATATATCTGTTTTGAGTGACTCATGCTATAATGTGTTTTCTTCTTCTTCTCCCCTGGTCTCTGTTTATTAACCCTCTGTGTACCTACACTCTTACATTATTATTAGAATGCTGTGAGGTGAGGTATCCACTTAAAGTTGGCTGTAACTGAGCAGTATTACAGACATTATGTGACATGCTGGCATATAGTGATTAAGGACACATGGTCTCACATAAAGACACCAGCATGGGCGTGTGGCTCAGAACACCTTGCAGCTTGGGAAATACCTTATTCGCATCTCCACTTAACATTGCTCTGTCTGATGGGATTGTTCTCCATCATAAAGATGCCCTTGGTTCCTTTTCTTTGTGACTTCCATGGGGCATGCCACCTACATGAAGAAGTAAGAAGGATGAAGGTTATGGTACCATCCTAGTTGCAAAGACTCAGAAAATGACCTGCCTTTGAATTCCATCTCCACCCTCTACTCAATCTTAATTCTTCATTTGTTAAATTGAACTAATAGCACTGAACTCACCTTGCAGTTTGTAAGAACCAAGTAAGCTTTTTGTCAGTACAAGAATATGGATCACCTTCTTGGTAACTAAGCTCTCAAAAGACTTAGATGAAATTAATTTCTAGTTTATTATTTGGCAATGGAAAAATAGAACCCTCCTTCTGAGAAGACACTGTGTCGTCTGGCTGGCACGTCAACTACATGGAGAGACGTTTGTGTATCTTAGTGAACACAGATTCAGAATAAGAAGAATTAATGGCATAATTCAGATGTTTGACATTGTCAGGAATGTGGCTGAAAATACTATCCCCACAGCAAGTAGGTCACGGTAGTAAAAACAGAAGGTGCCTGGGAATCAAACAGCCATCTGGGATAAGTTGCTTTTTCTCAGCTTCTGCAAAATGGGTATTGATAACACTTGCTTATTTGCTTGGTTTAATTATGAGATAATTCAATGTGAAAATGTCCCCATAAGAACTAGGATTCTTCATCCCCATCCTTTAAAATATTGAGCCATATCTGATCTGTAATTAGTGAAGTTAATGATCCAGTATTCTATATTCCCTTCTGTTTTCCATGGGATTGGAAGAGGTTTCTGAAGCTGTTCTGTTATCTTTGCTTGTTTATATCATGCTGTCCTTGAAAACTTTAGTTACCTGTCTTGATTGCAAAGATTTATAAACAAGGCATAGTCACATTTTATACATACATATTCATAGATGTGGAATGCAACTACAATAGCAATTTGAACAGAGGAAATTAAAAATGTTTTGAGTAATGCCCATGTCTGCATAAATTTTACCTAGTGACTAGTCTCTACTTTTGTTTGTTGTTACTCATATAAGACCAGTTGAAAAGGTCAGCAGGCCCGGTGCCATGGCTTATGCCTGTAATCCCAGCATGTTAGGGAGCTGAGACAGGAGGATTGCCTGACCCCAGGAGTTCAAGACCGATGTGGGCAACATAGTGAGACCCTGTCTTTGCAGAAAATAAAACAAAGTAGCTGGATGTCCTGCACATGTCTATAGTCCCAGCTACTTGGGAAGCGGAGGTAAGAGGATTGCTTGAGCCAAGGAGGTCTAGGCTGCAGTGAGCCATGATCACGCCACTGCACTACAGCCTGAGCACCAGAGCAAGACTCTGTCTCAAAAGAAAAAAAGAGGGTCGTCAGAGTGTGCCTGCTTTGAATGACACTGCTGTCATCTCCATATCTAAGCCGTAGACAGCTGAAGTATATGCAGGCAACAAGAGGCAGTATCAGTATTCCCTGTGCTTATACAGAGGCCATACTCATCTCAAAAACATCGGACTTAGAAATGACTCACAGATAAGAGCAAGATGGGAGCATTATCTCCTGGCCAACATCTCTTGCCCTTGCTTCTGAAACTAGTTTTCAGAGAACCTATGGCTTCAGAATGCCTTCCCGCTCCCTCTCCTTGTATTTCCCCATCATCGCTCAACCTCACATGCCATCTCTTCTGGGAAATGCTCCTTGAATCCTGCAGAATGAGTTTCTGGCTTTTCTCTGCTGTGGGAAATGAGTGCATGGTCTCTGTGTCTGAGAAGTGGTGCAGAGGGGCACATGATAGGCAGGTTGACAGATGGTCACACTCAGTACATGGGCTGAGCTCAGTTCAAAGGGTCCTGTGTGTCGTGTTGAGGATGTTGGGCTTTATCTCTTAATTAAGCAACTGGGAAACTAGGTTGTTAAACCTTGAAATAGAGTACCTAGATGAAAATTTTAAAAATTGTTTTAAAATAGGTAGCCTGCAGTCTAACTGGTGCTGTAATCTAATACAGTGCTAACAGGTAAATTTTCTATACAACTGGGATGCTGGCTTCAGGGATTCTGCATAAAGGAAATCTTCATGCAAAGGCTGAAAATTATAGAAAAAATATTATTGCAACAAGTGCTTGATGATTTGCTGAAAGAGGTATGAGAATACACCTGTGTTTACATTTTACTTTGAGATTGCTATGGCTTGTGGGCCTGTGACAGGACAGTTCTGTCTTCTCCATTTGCCCTTCCTGGAAATGGAGCGTGGTACAGGCATCCCCACTCCTCAAGGCCATTCATCTATCCTGCATCCAGGGACTCAGTCATAGGTTCTTTCAGCCATTACCTTGCCAATAGTAGGCTTGTTATTTGGCCTCTTTTTGGCTGTGTGTACAGACAACTTCTTCTACATCAATAGAGGAGTAGAACAAAGCCCTTGAATATGGAAATTTGAGCTGCAGGTGGAAATCAAGCTATGATTATATCATAGTGTTCATTTCTTAGAACTGTTGACAAAGATAAAGAAGCAAGTGATGGAATCCTTAAAAAAGTAGAGCAAAGAAAAGAAAGAACTTACTTATTTTAATAAGACTTTCTTCTTAATTGCTATTAGAAGAGAGAAAGGTTAAATCTTTCATTTGAATCTTTCTAATTTCTTGGGTTATAAGGCTCTTGCTTGGCCCTAAGTATTTCTAGCAATTAAATCAAAGCCCATTTAAATCTTTATGCATATTTTATTTTTCTTATTGAATAGGATAAAGGTGATGTACAAGGAAGGTCACATCTTGAAAGAGTACAAGATTACTTTACCAATGCTCCCTTGAAATATGGCACTGAGAAACTGCAAAGTTATGTTTTTCTTTATTAAAAAGTAAGTTCTGGGCTGGGCAAGGTGGCTAACATGCCTATAATTCCAGCACATTGGGAGGCTAAGGTGGGAGGATCACTTGAGGCTGGGAGTTCAAGACCAGCCTAGGCAACATAGCAAGACTCCATTCCTTATTTTTAAAAAAAAACTAAGTTAGATAGGCGTCATGGCTGGCCTGCAGTTCTAGCTATTCAGGTGGCTGAAGTGGGAAGATTGATCGCTTGAGCCCAGGAGTTGGTTGATATTACAATGAGCTGTGATTGTGTCACTGCACTCTAGCCTGGGTAAGTGAGACCCTGTCTTTTAGAAAATAAGTTTGGGAGAAAAATCTAGTTTCATTGCTGTGATGAGAATTACCAATATAATTTAATATATTTTAATAGGAGTGTTAATATATGTAAAATACATATATTAGTGCCTGGAAATGTTTTGGAGAGAAATCTTGAAGTAATAAGAGCTAGAGCTATTATAAGGGAGACTCACACCATTCTTGTAGGCTGCATTCTTGTTCTGTATGCTAAATAAAGAATTGACTTTATTTACAGAACACCTATTAAGTGCCAGATAGTGTGTTGATGCTAAGGATATCTATAAACAAGTCCTTCCAGAGCTGACATGCCAGTGGACGATTGGCCAGTCTTCAATAAAGAAAGCAATTCATGATTTGATTTACTCATTACTGTAATTATACAACAGTCTGAAAAATAGTGCATCCTTGAATTATAGAACAGAATTCCTGAGGCAGTCAGTGAATTCTGGGCTTTTGCCCCAAAGTGCAAGAAATATAAAAATTCCAAATATTTATAAATGAAATTTGAGCAGCTTCACTTATTCACTGATTTCTACTGATATTCCCGGTTTTGTCTGAACCTCTGCAAAATGAGTTCCATCTAAAACTGAAACTGTTTAATATGTGTGTTAGATATACATATATAGGATACATAGATACATATGATACATATATATATTATGTATATTAATGTATATGTTGTGCTGGACCCAGTTTATTTATCTTCCAGATCTTCTTGGCCATCCTTTGCTGCTCTGCTTCCCTGACATCCCTCTAGGGTAATTCCCTGATGCTTACTGCATTGTTTATACACAGAGGTCAGATTTCTACCCTGATCCTTCCTGGTGGCCGCCAGGTAGTCAGGACACCTCTGCTGGGTCAGCCAGTTCCATTGTTACTCCCGTCTTCCAACTCTGATTTCACCTGTGATCAAGAACCAGCGTTACTGCCGGGCACCCAGGGCTTCCATGAGCTTGTGAGCTTCACTGACCTCTAGGTACCTCTGGCCCAAGCATGCCCACTGGAGTTCCCATAACCCTGGCCTGCACAATAGATGTCACTACTGTGGGGGAACTCAGGCTTCCAGGGTGGCTGCCAAAGGGACCAGGGGATTAGTCAGAAATGGTAGGGGTTGGTACCCTGTGATGCAAACCTTGATGGTTAGAGACCAGAGCTAGTAGAAATTCTTCCCCCATGGTGGACCATGTGCAGATTCAGGGGTTTTTATAGCTGCTCTGATCTGCTGTGCTTTTGCAAACTGTGGCCAGGTCAGTAACCAACTCGCCCCATACACCTCCCTCTTTTGCCTCACAGCCATGCCTCCCTCACTCCTGCCTCCCTGTCAACCATTTACATGGAAGCCAGGAAGTGTTTTCCCAGGCTCGATTTTCCAGAGAACCTAGGCAAAAGTAGAAGTGGAGGGCTAGTAGATTGGAGGTTTATGTTTAAGAAAATTTATGGAGAATTTTTTGATCCTTGTTGAATTGTATTTCTGCCAGTTTTTAAAGTTTTTCTTCTTTTAGTTTGGAAGAGATAAAATGGATTTAGATAAACAAATGGATCTACGTGCTTAGTGAGGGAAGAGTGGAGGGGTTTGTCTTGTTCAGTCTTAGATCCCAGGTAAAGTGCCTGCTAGCGTATGCCACTTGAAAAACCCACCTGCTGAAGTCACAGAAGTAATTAGCGTTTCCAAGCTCAGGAATCATCTGCTGGCCTCTTTCACCACTTTTAATTCTTGTTCGTCTTGTTCTTCTGGGTTATTTATGTTTAGCAGAAATGCTGAATACTTCTATTTAGCAGAAACATTAAAAACAAGGTTTGTCCAGAATGCAGGGAAATAATCTTAGATGTATGTTAGAGGAGAATTTGACAAGTAAAGATCCCTGATTGGCCACAAATTTGCACAGGGATTGCGAGGCTCTTGAGCATGGTAGAAGCCCATTCCCTACTCTGTCTCAGCTTTTCAAATCTGTATAGACCATCCCCTGCTTTCTGGTTTATGCCCCTACCATTTCAAAGGAATTATGCTGATCAGTGCTGTCAAGTACTTTCCTTTTGAATACTTATCCCAGTTATTTTCTGGCACAGACAGCACCCAATGCATTTTTTTTTTTTGAGACAGATTCTCATTCTGTCATCCAAGTTGGAGTGCAGTGGTGTGATCTTGGCTCACTGCAACCTCCGCCTCCTAGAGTCAAGTGATTCTCCTGCCTCAGTCTCCTAAGTAGCTGGGACTACAGACGTGTGCCACCATGACTGGCTAAATTTTTGTATTTTTAGTAGAGATGGGGTTTCACCATGTTAGCCAGGAAGCAAATGAATTCTTTAAAAATCCTTCCTCTGAGGAAGAAACCGTTTCTGATTTGACTTCTTACACCGTTTGTTCCTCCTTAGTCCCTCCCTGTTTTGTGCTACACTGTATGTCCCTCTGTTGGATGAGCCCATGATTTCCCTGGTCCTTGTCCTCTTCATTTTTGAATCCTAGTGCCTAGACTCTACTCCTTTAATAAATGAGTTCTACATGGCTGAATGTATGATTTCTCAACCTTTTTTGCCTTCCCTGCAACTTTTTTTTTTAACTGGAGGTTTGCAGCTCTGTAAATCTCTTTAAAAAATGTATGATTTGTACTTTTAAGATTCTGCTTATAAAGTAAACAGAATAATGATTAAAATGAAACACACTCAGTATTTATGGTAATATGAAAACTAAATGAAACTAACAATTACTCACTGAGGATTTTCATGTCTTTAATATTTGAATGCAATCTGGCTTATTGCAGCAGGACTTTGCAAGTGACAGCATAATATTTAAAAATATTTATACTTGTACCTAATCAGCATTTTCTACAACTTATTTTGGATAAATTGAAATAAGCCTAAAAACTCTGCAAAATATCCCTAAAACAAGCTAAAAACCATCAGACTTTGAAAGCTTCTGTTACAAGGTTTTTATTGTTTCTCTTTCTAGGGTCAAGACACAACTCAGCACACAGGTCTTCCACCTTTTACACAAAATCTTGCACACCTTTCTTGGGAGAGGTAGTAGAATTAAGACTATTTGGTATTGGGATGTGTGTGTGTGTATGTGTGTGTGTGATAGAGAGAGAGAGAGAGAGAGAGAGAGAGAGAGACAGAGACAGAGACAGAGATAGAGAGATAGAACACTCATATAAGTTGGAAGCCAAAATCCTAATATAGACAAGCAGTAGCCTACCCTCTGACCCCCACCCTGCAAAGTAGACGTTGATGTGTAGGCTCTATATTTGATTAAATATTGGGGAAAAATCCTCTCATCAAGATTTATATCTTACCTAGGTGCCTGAAATTCTATGCTTTTTGAAAATCACTTTAGAATGCACGTGGTCATAAAGGAAGAGGAATCACAGAAAGACATGAGCATTTAGAACATGAATTCCTAATTGTTTTCATGCCATGTACACCTTTGGCAGCCTGATGGTATACAGACCTCTTTTCAGAATGATATGCATAAATGCATTACATAAAATTCATAGAATTATAGTGAAACTAGTTAAATTCAAAATAAAGGTATCCAAATCTTAAAACAAAATTTGTCATATAATAATAGGTGTCTTTATTATCAGTGCCCTAATAATGATATCTAACAATAAGTCTATTCACTCAGGTAATTTCAAAGTAGTGAATTTAACATGGTGATGTGAAGTAAATATCTCCTCATTTTTAAGTGAAGACTAAGTCACAAATACTACACAATTGTGGTTTGTCAACTACATTATATTTGAAGGAAATGCCTCATTCAAATATGAATACCACAGTCTGATATTTTTAATACTTTCAGTTAGAAAGTGTTGAATTTTATCCATGGGCATATCCCAGGGATTTCTCTGCTTCCATTGAAGCAATTTTTGAGCAAATAATGGAGGCACATAGAGATGGAGGGTAAGAAAAGTAAAATGGGAAGAAGGAAGGTGGAAAAGGAACTTGATAATTTTGCTGTGGTTCTACTAAGACTATGAAAGCTGCTCCTATGATATTGAACAGGCTAAGTGCAGTTGCTCAATAAATGTACCAAACTTGCAGATCATTTTACCTTCATTTGAATCTGAAGAAGAAATGATTCTTCTCTGTCTAATACAGAATCCTGATATCCCCGTCAACAGGTGTTGGTATGCAGCCTGCCTGGGCAAGTTACATGGGGATGTCTACAACTCTTGTCAGTTGCTTAGGTTATCAGAAGTCTCAGTAGAGTCTTTGGTCAGAAAAAATGAAATATGCACAAACCTGCTAAAGGAGATTTCTGTGGAACTCTGTGTTGCTTCCTATAATCATAAGTAGCTTTCTTCTATTAGGCTTGGGATAGAGAAAAGCTGTTAATAAGACTTGTTCTCACAATTTCACCATCAGTTTGTTTAAATGCTTGTCTTTTTAAAAAAATATGGATATGGACTATAAACTATGGGTTTGACTTAACTGGTCTGAGGTTTAGCAATTTCATGTGGGTAGGTAAATGGTCAGATTTTAAGTTTTTTAGATTTTTTTAAGCTTCCCAAGGAAAGCAATGATCTTTTTTTGTTGAAGTGATCTGTAAGTGGCCATTATTAAACTGATGGCTTTTGGAGGAGTGCTGATTTTTCTGAGCATATTTTAATGCAGGTAATTATTGGATGCTTTCTGTGGGGCCGTGGATATCAGTTCACTTGATGTCTGACCACATGATGTTGCTCTTCTGTAGCTCCTAACTGGCCTGTATCCTAAAAACTAAGAGTCCCAGTGTCTTCTGTTAGGCTACAGATTGGGCCACATGCAAGTTAATCTTTGCAATCTTATCATGAAAGTTCATGGTTCTGAAATGAAAAGTGAAACTGAAGTTGAAATTGTACAGTGGCATGGTGGACTTTGTCTTCAGCAGATGAAGTTGGTCTAGAGAGCTGAATCTTCAAGATGGTTGACAGTTGGCTATCATATGGCATCAGGAAATTTTACTGTTTTTATGTGAAAATCACTCTAAACTCTTATCAGATACCTTTCTGCCTTAATCAACATAAATTAACCTGTTTGTGGTAAATTAAGGCCATGATGAAAAACATAAGTGTTTTCCCACAGACGTGCTAAAGGATAGTGACTTACTAATGCTCCTAACTACCCCTG
Organism: Plecturocebus donacophilus; assembly: GCA_004027715.1. Classification (NCBI taxonomy): domain Eukaryota; kingdom Metazoa; phylum Chordata; class Mammalia; order Primates; family Pitheciidae; genus Plecturocebus; species Plecturocebus donacophilus. Next base: position 57,330 of record PVKP010000516.1, read on the forward strand.
GCTGCTGTGCTGCAACTTGCCATGGCTCTCTTTTATATTTTCTTGTGTCTTCCCTTTTGACAACTCAGTTTTCTCATTGTTGCTTGGGTGTCTGTTTTAGCAGTCTCTTTCTTTCATGTGAATTTCTGAAGGTGCAGATACCAGGTAATATAATTTTTGTGCCTATGGTTGAGTACAGGCTCTGAGTCAATTGAATAAATGCATGGATTTGACAACATCTGTTTTGGCTGCTCAGAGTTTTTGTTTTGGTATATGTACTTTCTAGCACTTAATTTTCCATGTAACTGAAAGATACCTTAACTCTAAATAGATGGTGCCCCATCCTCTCCTGTCTTCATTACATTGCCAACCAATCAATATAAAATCTGACAGACATTTTTAAATAGTAAATCACCTGAATATTTTTTATTTGAAATACAAAATCACTGAAGTTATTTTTTTCTCAACAATTTAAAAATATTCTTTGCCTTTAGTTCAGCTTTCTCCTCTGGGCCTGGTGTAGACTCTGTGGAAGTAATTCTGCCTTATGAAAAGGTTTAAAGATGGTCTCTAAAACACTTTGCAAAAGAACCATCTCTCTGGCAGTTAACTCTCATGGGGGTAAAGCAGGTTTCAAACTCCAACAATAATGGTTAGTTTTGAGGTATCTGACTCGTTTGTGTGCAAGGTGAGAGTTCGCCTTCCTGGAATACCACTTAAGGCAGCAATGCAGCTCTTGAAAGAAGTTTTATAAAAGCAAAGCACCAAGCTGTAAAGGACAAAGCATTTTAATGTGAAGTGCTATTACTTTTGCAAGAGCCCAGTTGCTTTCCTAGAAAGCCATACTGTGATTCCCAGCAACAACTGTGGACATGCTGTTCCTCCGTGGTTAAATCACATCTTGATTTCTGCTGTTGAACACTGGTTAATCCTTCTGAAATGTTGACAGTGAGTGAAGTGAATAAGGTTTGGACAGTGAATAAAGTATCTTCATCCTCCAAGTTATTGATGGTCACAGTTTGCATTTGCGTGTGCTTTACAGTTTCTCAATGATGGTCCAGTTCAGTTCTTAATTTACCCTGATGGTGATCCTAAACTTGGGTTAGCTTATGTTATTCGGCAGTGCCGTTCTCCCACTTTGGCCTTTGAATATGTCTCTGACATAACAATTACAACTTTGTATTTTAGTTACTTAATTACACAGAGTTGCTTACTCTGTTAGAGTGGAAGCTTCTGAGGGGCCACGGACCTGTCTTTTTCATGCCCAATGTCAGTGTCTGTTCACTGTTAACAGACTCACAAATGTTTGTGGAATGAACAAATGTTGGATCCCCAGTCTTTTCTCCATCTGTGGCCTGTCCAACACCTCATCCTGGAGGACTCAGCTCAGAATTCCCTTTCTCTAAGGAGCTGTCACTAGCACCCACCTTCCTGAGCTAGCTTCAATGCCACTTTTGTGTGGGACCTCAGTGAATGTTGAATGAGGGAGGTGTTCACACCATTGCAATATCACTATCTTCCTGCCACACCTGACTTAAGAATGGGGCTTGAGTTACACTCAACTTTGAATCAGTGGTGCTTACCACAGTGCCTGGGCAGTGATTACTTAATAAATGTACACAGTAGATTTCAGGAGTGATCAAAGATAAGGTTGTAATTATAGACTGGTAAGACTGTGAATTCCTTGCTCAGAAACTTGGAACATATTGTGGATGTACTTGCGAAATATCTGAAGTTTGCTCTTTCTTTTTAGTGTAATTGTGTAAATGAAGAAGAAAAAATTAAAAAGTGTTCTGCCAATGAGATACATAAAAGGATTTTAAAATGCATCTTGTTATTTTTTGTTCATAATTCATTGTGGTAGTTAATTCAACTAATTGAGTGCCTGCCATATCTCAGATTATGCATCATTGGTGATATAGATGTATCAAATTACTGTTTCTGCTTTTTTAGTAGATAAACTTCAGTTGTCAGCATAAACTAGAATCATGTAAATGGTGTAAAAGAACCACTGTTCTTTTATATAGTTTAGGCTAAGAATCATTTTGGACATCATCAGCTCCCCACCCTCTGAGTATTCATTCAGACAAACAATCCTTTGATTGTAACTCAAAATATCCCATTTATCCTTCCTACTTCCTCATACCACTGCTTTGATTACTGTTGATCTACTAGTTTCTCCTAATATTTTCTTTTTGTTTATTGCATTTTAGGTTTTGGGGTACATGTGAAGAGCATGCAAGGTTGTTGCGTAGGTACACACATGGCAATGTGATTTGCTGCCTTCCTCCCCATCACCTGTATCTGGCATTTCTCCCCTTGCTCTCTCTCCCCAACTCCCCACCCCCAGCTGTCCCTCCCCTAATTCCCCCGACAGTCCCCAGTGTATGATGCTCCCCTACCTATGTCCATGTGTTCTCATTGTTCAACACCCACCTATGAGTGAGAACATGTGGTGTTTGATTTTCTGTTCTTGTGTCAGTTTGCTGAGAATGATGGTTTCCGGGTTCATCCATGTCCCTACAAAGGACACGAACTCATCGTTTTTTATGGCTGCATAGTATTCCATGGTGTATATGTGCCACATTTTCCCTGTCCAGTCTATCATCGATGGGCATTTGAGTTGGTTTCAGGTCTTTGCTATGGTAAACAGTGCTGCAATGAACATTCATGTGCAAATGTCCTTATAGTAGAACGATTTATAATCCTTTGGATATATACCCAGTAATGGGATTGCTGGGTCAAATGGAATTTCTATTTCTAGGTCCTTGAGGAAGCACCACACTGTCTTCCATAATGATTGAACTAATTTACACTCCCACCAACAGTGTAAAAGTGTTCCTATTTCTCCACATCCTCTCCAGCATCTGTTGTCTCCTGATTTTTTAATGATCACCATTCTAACTGGCGTGAGATGGTATCTCAATGTGGTTTTGATTTGCATTTCTCTAATGACCAGTGATGATGAGCATTTTTTCATATGTTTGTTGGCCTCATGTATGCCTTCTTTTGTAAAGTGTCTGTTCATTTCCTTTGCCCACTTTTGAATGGGCTTGTTTGTTTTTTTCTTGTGAATCTGTTTTCGTTCTTTTTAGATTCTGGATATTAGCCCTTTGTCAGATGGGTAGATCGCAAAAGTTTTTTCCCATTCTGTTGGTTGCTGATTCACTCTAATGACTGTTATTTTCTAATGTTATTGTAAAATTATATTATTGTACATTTATTGTTCATATTGCTTTGCTATTCTACCCCATGTGTTTATGGGTCCCTTAACACATTGTTAATGAATGAAGTCTCCCAAGGAAACTTCCCAAGTTAAGCTTGTTTGTTTTTTCACCAAGGTTAAAAACGATTCCTTGAAAGAGTTATTTGCAAAAATATTGGTTAAATGAAAGAAAAATTAGCTTTGAATAAAAATACCCAAGATAATCAGTGGTATTAATTCTTGTACATTTCTTCTCATTTCATCTCATTATCCGCAGCAATGAAAGTGCCGTTTATATAGGAGCGAATGTTGGAAATAATTCTCATGGTATCTCTTGACAGACCTGTGGAGGGCCCTCTGTGGAGGTAGAAGATGGAGTGCACTTAGTAGCGAGTGCCTCTGTGAGTCATCACAGATATGCTTCTGACCATCAGACTAGTATTTAGTAGATAATGTTTGTCTTCTCTAGGCTTGTGTAAGCTAAGAGAATTGGGTTGTGTAAGCTAAGAGAATTGGACATCTGTTTTGAATAATTTGATTTTAAATCACATTTTTAAGTAAAGCCACGAGTGTTATTATATCATTTTATTGCATAAGGAAGCAACAAGAATAAAAAGTATCCACTGGGCTTCTGAAGAGATCCAGGGGTTGATTTAATTGTTTATATTAAATGTCTTACTTAAAATTCATGTTTTTCAGTGAACATTGGTAGTTTTTAAAATAATAGACTTTATTTCCAACTCCTTATCTTGCATTCTGTCACTAATTGTTTTGTTTACTTGAGAAGAAATAATAGAATTCGTTTTGGCTCCGTACTGTCATCATAAGCATAGTGAGTTTTAAGTTTTATTTATTTATTTTTTTGAGATGGAGTCTCGCTTTGTCGTCCAAGCTGGAGTACAGTGGCGCATTCTCAGCTCACCACAACCTCCTACTCCCAGGTTCAAGTGATTCTTCTGCCTCAGCTTCCCGAGTAGCTGGGATTACAGGCATGCACCACCACGCCCAGCTAATTTTTCTATTTTTAGTAGAGATGCGGTTTCATCATGTTGGCCAGGATAGTCTTGATCTCCTGAGCTCATGATCTGCCCTCCTCGGCCTCCCAAAGTGCTGGGTTTTCAGGAGTGAGCCACTGCACCTGGCCAAGTTTTATATTTTGATAAGAGAATAGCTCATATAATTTGAAAATCAATTAATTTTACTTTTTAAGAGTTGTAATTCAAAGCTGAAGGTGACCCTAGTAGCTTCTAGTGTGCTTTTCTTGTTCTATTTTTAATTTTCTCCAGAGAGCATATGCCATGAATATTTGGTTATCTGACTCTGAGATGTGATATAAAACCTTGATTATGTGTTGGACTAAGTCATCAGCTCTAGAATCAGACTGACTGGATTACAATCTGCTTTCTGTGTGACCTTAGGGAAGGTTTTTTTTTTTTTTTTTTTTGAGATGGAGTCTCACTCTGTTGCCAGGCTGGAGTGCAGTGGCATGATCTCTGCTCACTGCAACCTCTGCCTCTTGGGTTCAAGCGATTCTCCTGCCTTAGCCTCCTGGGTAGCTAGGACTGCAGGCATGCACCAAAATGCCCAGCTAACTTTTGTATTTTTAGTAGAGGCTGGGTTTCACCATGATGGCCAGGATGGTTTCAATTTTTTGATCTCATGATCCGCCTACCTTGGCCTCCCGTGGTGCTGGAATTACAGGCATGAGCCACTGCTTCCGGCCAGGAAGTTTTTTTTAACCCTCCTGATTATAAAATGACAAGGATACTTCTCTCAATGGTTACTGAAGGGACCAAATGAAAGGATTGATGTAAAGTGCTTAGCAGAGTGGCTGGCACACAGCTAGCACTTAGCACAGGTTCAGTAACTACAAGAGCAACAGTAACAACAACACAGCCAGAAGATGGGAGTAGAAGAAGTCAAGATGATAGCCTATGCTTAGAACAGAGGATGCCGAGAGACCTCCTTTCTTTTGGGCTGGAAGCTGCTTTCACATTAGCTAGTCTTCTTTTGTTTGAAGTAACAGGGCCACTTTATATAAACCACTGACCATGATCATTAATAAATTTAAAAATACCGTTTTAATGTCTGGAACAATTGCTTAATATTTATATTTAATAGATCAAAACTCTGGAACATTAAAAATACATATACCATTTGGTGAGAAATCTGACTTGTAGGACTGTCTTACTGTAGAAATGAAAACAGTTCCTGTGGCCCTTTACTGGATGTTCTTTGTCATAGCAGGTGTCAAAAATGTAAATTAGGGTCTCTGTGTCCTTATTGGCCTGAAGAGTTGTCAACATTATATTACTGATAAAGGAACAGAACAAGCTGCAGAAGAATGTGTCAGCTTATTATTCTTTGAATAAACAAGAAAAGGTTAAAAAAAACCTTCACATATGTATCTATATGTTTATTTGTGTATAAAGAAGTATTCTGCGAGAAATTTACTGTTGTTTAAATGAGATAAGTTTCCGGTCAGTTAAGTGAAAATTAAAAAGAAATGGTTAATTTTTCCTTTGAAATTCTTTATTTTTTTGACACTTTATAATGGTATATATAATTTTTGTTAATTTTTTTAATGAAAGGGAAAGTTGAAACAAGAAAAGAAAGAACTGGGTTTCTATGTAAACAAAACAGTTTGCAAGGATATCTAGAATTTGGCTATCTGGTTTTTATATTCTGAGAGCTAATATAAATAATTTTCCCCAATACACATTTGTTTCCCTGTACATCAATCAGTTCATCATGAAGTGAAGACATTTCAAATGAAACTTTTAAAAAATGAAATTTTTAAAGTGGTTATGCTAGAGACAAAAAAGAGAGAGAGAGAAAAAAAAAACCTTTTTAGACCTCTATGAAAAACGAGTTTTAAAAACTAAGTTTTAATAGAAATGTAATAAGTTATGCTGGGTTCTGAATTAACAACAACAACAAAAAACCCTAAAAATGAGTAGTGTGCTCAATAAAGTTAACTTTCCGTCCAGCCAAGCTTAGAGTTACAGCGATAGAAATATAAATGTATGAATCTGTTTCTAGATCACCTACCTAAGGGAATAAATCAAGAGGCACTGAGTTAAACTATTTTAATTAACTGTAGCTCCCACAGCAAGGAGCTGAGGAACTGAAAACACTAGGAGAAAGAGAAAACCGAAAGCTTCATTCAGAAATTCTTCACAAAATGGCCCAGCATGGTGGCTCATGCCTGTAATCTCAGCACTGTGGGAGGCTGAGGTAGGTGGATCACTTGAGGCCAGGAGTTCAAGATCAGCCCAGCCAACATGATGAAACCCTGTTGGTACTAAAAACATGAAATAAGTTAGCTGGGTGTGGTGGTGGGCACCCGTACTCCCAGCCACTGGAGAGGCTGAGGCATGAGAATTGCCTGAACCCACGAGGTGGAGGTTGCAGTGAGCTGAGATTGTACTTCTGCACTCTAGCCTGGGTAACAGAATGAGACTTCTCAAACAAAACAAAACAAAACAAAAAACCTCACAAATTATTTACAAATGATAAGTGACATATCCCACAGTGGGGAAATTGTTCAGTAGTTCAATATATCACAGTGTATCCAAGGATACTATGGGTATCAGTGGAATATTGTTGATAACATGCACCATTCTTGCCGAAGACCTGAACTTTACCATCTTTACCCCTTTTTTAGTAAATTTGTTTGTAAAAACCATTTCCTCCCTTCCTCTTCCTTTCTCTCTATCTCGGCCACTCTCCCTGTATATTTGTATGTGTGTATATTCCTGTAATAAAGTTGTACATTGCTTAATGACAGGGATGCATTCCGAGAAATGTATAGTCAGGCAGGTTTTTCATTGTACATGATAGAGTGCTCTTACACAAATCGAGATGGTAGAGTCTACTCCATACCTAGGCTATGTTGTATGGCCTATTGCTCCTAGGCTGCAAACTGTATAGCATGTGACTCTATTGAAAAACTATAGGCAACTGGAATACTATGGTAAGTATTTGTAAAAGAGTTAATATATGTAAAACATTTGGAAGAATGCCCGGCACATATTAAATATCAAATAAGTGTTAGTTATTATTAGTTCCCATATTAATTGTTAATATAGTTTTGTATTTAATGATTTGAAAGTTTTTAATCATTGGTTTTATAAATATAATTAGCGGTTTTCATAATCACCATTAATTATTGTAGCATTTTGCTCTTATAATTAAAAACGTATATTTATAATTTAGCAGACTTGGTAGCATTTAAGCATTTAAATCACACTAGGAGATTTTTTTATTCCATGTTGCATCTAGAATGATTATTTGTAGTTGAAAATTCATGTTTAGATATTGAAAATAAATCCAAGTACCATGCCTGGTTTGTATTACTGACCTGGTTATGATGATTTAAAGATGGATGATGGTAACCTGTGTAATCACATGATCATTGATACACATAATTTTGTGGGTGTAAGAAATTACCTTGGAGTAAGAATTCTGCTCTCTTGTCTTCCTAGACTAAGTTCAAATACATTTGGATAAAAACTGGAACCATTTGACATATATGTACTCTATACCAGTCACTCTTTTAAGAAGCATTTTACGTGATTTACCTTATTTAATTTATTCAACCACCTCTTTGATTAGGAAACTTGCAGAGAATAGTTAGTTCACTTGCTCAAGGACAACGTGTGCCCTAAGTTGTGATCCTAATTCAGGTTGTTTTGCTACAGAGCCCAGCTTTTTCTACTAAGCTCAGGGAGCCCTCCTCAAGTCCTGCCCGGCATAGCCTGGAGTACTTTACTTGCCTTAGTCCAAGTCTTTCAAAGTAGGCACTGTTTGTTTTTGAGTTTGTGGGTGAACTGACTCAGATTGAGAGTTATTTCCATAAGGTCACAGAACTAGCGAGTTTTGTAGGTGAGATTTATCTGCCAGCCTGCTCTCGGCAAGGAGCGTGACTCTCTGTGGCTTCTGCTGTTGGGATGCTCTGTGTGATAAACTCCCCTGCTTCTTTCTTTCCTGAACCCTTGCAGGAGCTTCATCAGAACCTCACAAGCATATAGTGTTGAAATGTTTATGTAATTAAGAAATGTATCTATGTTAAAATTATGCCCAGCATTTGCTTTACTTTAAATTTCTTTGGTTAGTGGTAAGATAACTCTTTTCCCAGACATCTCTGTTCTAATTATATTTCTGCTAATGGAGATTGCCTTTTCATATTATTTGCTAATTATTTATTGGTATTTTGATGCTTTTTCTGGTTAATTAATCCAACAGATTCCTTAAGTTCCAGACTTCTGATAATTTATAAACTTGATACCGTATTGTTAATGTGGAAACTGTTTAGTTTTCTTCACTGACTCGCCTTGTTAAGTTTTGACAATTCCTTCTTTCCACCTTCTGATCAAGCAGTGAAAATTCCTGCATGACTCTGGTTTCTGACCCTAGTTGGGCTAATGAAACATCCTTTGGCTTCTTCTTCTTCTTCAGGAATATGGGGAGCTCTCAATCAGGGATGGCAACAGAACCCTTGAAGTCTTTTGAACAGTTTTATAGGAGAAAGGATGATTGAGCAAGCTTTTTTCGAGTACCACTAGCAAGTGTTTGAATGTGTCAAAGATACACCTTTTAAATATTTAAGTTTGGCCTGCATTTTATATAAAAGCTAACTACACAGTTTCTTCTTAACACAAGTCATACTTTAGCTGGTAGACTATCACCAGATATCTCTGATCTGCAGACCATACTGAGTAGCATAGGCTTTTTTCACATGTGAAAAAAAAAGATCCCTGAATCAACACTAATTTAGGGGAAAAAATAAGTGGAAGCTTATATTGTGATGACTATGTCATTCTGAGATTTACAACAAAAATGAATCCATTTCTAAAGATGTCAATCAATGAAAAACTTGACATATGGGAAATTAAACAGTCTCTTTAGAACATTCTAAATAGTCAACCTGTCATTACTCGATTGTTGTATGTGTGGCTCATTTCCTGAGATACAGTCATTAGTCATCAGATAGTTAAAAGGTTGTGTTTGCTTTACTCAGTGTTTGTTTTTTACTTATAAAGCTCATACCTAGTATTTTCCGCCTAAGTCACTGAAGCAGTTTGTCTAAATGACACACTGTAATACAATTTAGTTCTCATTAAGCCTTCCTTCTTATGAAAGGAGAGCATATTACTTCTTACTATTGAACCCCCAGGGCTTCCTGTCTTTGCTGTGAGCCTCTTCCAATGCTGTTTTGTCTCTAATGATAACTGTGTTTCACAAGTCCCTTTTAAGATTGACAGTCCTAAACCATAAAATTTACAGCCACTTTAGTTGTTACTTATGTGAATGTGGGTGAACTTAATGATCTGATTTGCTAATTCTGTGAATCTCTTTTTATTCTAGTGATGAATACAAAAAACTTAAAATACAATTTACAACTAAACTGGGAAGTTCTTGCTGGAGGAATAGGTCCAAGTTTGTATTGTTGTAGCTCTCCAAATACCCTAATATATAATGGGTGCTCAGATGAATCCTGCCATGGCTAAAAGTGACTAGTAAAAGTGAAATAATATATTTTTGTTCAGCTCAATACTTTTGTGAATAATAAAAATAGCCATTCAGTTGTGCTGTGAATCACTAAATTGACAATTGGGTATCTTTTTTGTATTGAATACAAATATCCTAAAGCAAAGGTTGTATGCACATCTGAGGTATATAAGCTGTGTTTATTAATTTTGTGGCACCCAGATTGATGTGGAATTCCCTCAAGGAGAACAGAGGAACAGAGTACCGTGAACTAAATGGCATGATCTGTAGAACAGTCCATGCCAGGATGATCCCATCAGCTGCTGTCTGGGTGAAGGGAGTGTATTAGTCCATTCTCACACTGCTATGAAGAAATACCTGAGGCTCAGTAATTTATAAAGGAAAGAGTTTAATTGACTCACAGTTCTGCATGACTGGGAAGGACTCAGGAAACTTACAATCCTGGCAGAAGGGAGAGCAAACACATCCTTTTTCACATGGTGGCAGGAGAGAGAAGTGCTGAGCAAAGTGGGGAAGGCCCCTTATAAAACCATCAGATTTCATGAGAACTCACTCACTGTCATGAGAACAACATAAGGGTAACCACCTCATGATTCAGTTACCTCCCACTGGGTCCCTCCCATGACATCTGGGGATTATGGAAGCTACAATTCAAGATGAGATTTGGGTGGGGACACAGCCAAGCCATATCAGGGAGTAAAGAGATGTGCAGTTGGTTAGAGAGTTTTGCTTCAGCTTCCCTGTGATACAGTGTTTCTTATCTTTTTGCTATCTTACTGTGTTTTCACCAGCATATTATTAATGGGGCAAAAATTAATCCAATTAACAAATGGTCTTTTTCAGTAATTGTTGGGAATCCACAAGGAAGACAAGAAGGGACAGGGCAAATAGAAAAGAAAATGTGTCGTTTGGAGAAGAGAGAATTTTTGTTATTTATGTCCTATTCCCTAGTGGCTGATAAATAAGTATTTCATGTTTGTAGAAGGGGCATAGAAGAGGCAGAAGCTTAGGATGCATGACATCTGGTCTACAGAATGTGAATGCAGCTTGGAGACTGTGGTTTCATCAGACTGAAATGGATGCTAATAAGCATTTTTAGAGTAATGTGGCACCTCCCTGCAGAGGCTTTGTTTCCTTTGAGCATTGATCCCATAGTTCATTTATTTCTCCACAGGCCTTCCTCTTCCCTGTTTCAGGAAGTTTCTGGAGACATATTCTTTAGGAGCCTTGTCAGTAGTGGCTGATGGAGTGGTAGGAGGGGTGTAACTTGCTATTATGATAATCAGAAGATGAGATCAAATTGTAAAGGACAAATTAAAGAAAAGCTTTCTTAGGAAGCAGAGCACAGTGGTTTTGATTATTGGGAGGAATTGCATTATGGTCTTAAAGCATTTGTGGGCTGTGATGTCAGTTGTAGGTTGCAACTAGAATTAATTGATTGATTGATTTTGCAAAATGCAATTGAAATAGAATAGAAAATGTACATGCAGTATATATATACACATGGTTAGAAACATAGTGATTTCATATTTTTAATGAAAGCCTGAGTATGTGTGTGTAGGTAAATGTATATAGAGACACATCTCTTTACACATGTGTACTGGGATGTAAAGTACAATATATTGGCTGAGCATAGTGGCTCAAGCCTGTAATCCCAGCACTTTGGGAGGCTGAGGCGAGTGGATCACCTGAGGTCAGGAGTTTGAGACCACCCTGGCCAACATGGTGAAACCCTGTTTCTACTAAAAATACAAAAATTAGCTGGGCATGGTGGTGCACACCTGTAAACCTAGTTACTCAGGAGGCTGAGGCACAAGAATCACTTGAACCCAGGTGGCAAAGGTTGCAGTGACCTGAGATTGTGCCCTTGCATTCCAGCTTGGGTGACAAGAGTGAAACTCTTGTCTTAGAAAATAAAGAAACAAACAAACAAACAACCAATATATTATTTTTTATTATGAATTAACAGTCAAAATGTTTGAAAAATGTTGGTCTTGGGAGCATTGCCTTTGGAGTTTGGTAAAAACTTTGAATTCCCCTTGGCTCTATCAGATGCTTTCACTTGTCTTCTGGTGGGTGCACCCTGCTTTTTCTTTCTTCAGACCTTCATTGTTATAATTAGATCAAGTTCATGAAGCACCTGGCCTAGTCACACTGGTGGCCCATTTTACTCCCATACCCTCTCCCCTTCTCCTTAAGACATGCAAATGTACATGGTGATTCCACGTGCAGTAGCAGGATCACAACTCACGGCAGCCTTGACCTGCTATGCTCAAGTGATCCATCCTCCCATCTCAGCCTTCCGAGTAGCTGGAATCTTAGGTGTGCATCACCACACCTGGCTAATTATTTTTATTTTTTTTTATTTTGTAGAAGGGGGTCTTACTATGTTGCCCAGGCTGGTCTCTAACTCCTCGTTCAAAGCAGTCTTCCTGCCTCAGCCTCCCAAACATTAAGATTACAGGTGTGAGCCACTGTGTCCAGCTGGAATTCCTTATCATTTATCTCTGTTTCCCTCTGTTCCCCTCACAACATTCCTGGTCCTACTGTCATTCACCTAAGTGGTAATTTTTAAGTTTCTTTTCTTTATGAGAGAAGAACACTAGTACTGAGATAACACAAAACTTTCAACTCAATTAATCTTGCCCTTACATTTTTGGGAAAAGGGTATCCTTATTTCAGTGTGTGGCCATCAAGACTTAACTCACAGCTTTAAAGTACAAAAGATGATGTTTCTGCCCACACTCATGTTTCCTGACAGTGCTGCACTATTACGTGCCAGTAAGTTTACAGAAGCAAATGTGAAAGTCTAGCAACCTGCAATAAAGTCACAGTTGGCAGGAGAGAGGGAAGCGATGCTTCTTAGTGATACTTCTTAGTTTGCTTTTATCACCTATGTGCTGTGAGGTAGAAAGTCAACTCACCAACCAATATTTAGAGGATTACAAAATTCAAAGCATTTATATTCAATTTTAGACTATTAAGTCTGTTTTTTAAACTATCCCTATATGGCCGAATGTTTAATTTTTACCTTCTACTTCAATGTTTTGACTGCGAGGAAATGCATTTTCAAAGAGTAATTGGGTCTCCCTCTGTAGATACTTCCTTACCTCAATTCTTTCCTCCTACAAAAAGCATTCCAACTGGGTAAATAAATTTTAAAAAATCATAACTCAAATTAGCATAGAAATTCTGTTTGTGTTCAGATAACAAAATACCCTTAAGTCACTAGTATATAAGTAGAAAGTATACCATTGCAGGCAAATGAAATGAGCTCTGCATGATGGAGTCAGCTTCAAAAGGGATAGCCTTTAGATGCAGACTTCGAAGCTTCTTAAGAATAATTATTTTGGTTTCCCCAAAAAGGAAAGCTCTCTTATAAGAACATGCAATGTTCACATTCTCAAATATCTGGGTGAATTAAATTTTTCTAATCATATCCATTGGCAAATGCTTTTGATTAGACTATCTTCCATCATTGTTTGTGATAGCAGTAATAACTACATAGAATTAGTTATTCCTTTCTAACCCATCATTAAAATTTGCATTGGTGTGGTTGGGGCTCTAAATTTGTCAAGGCTGAGAAAACTGCATGAATTCTCTTCCAAACGTATTTGAGAAACTTTGCAAGCAACAAGAAAAAAGAATATTTTCTATTATCCAGCAGGAAGAAAGAATTACATGTGTTCTTCAATACTTTGGCTGACAGAGAAGCAGCATTTTATGAAATTTAAAGCTATTATAAATTATAATGAAGCCAGGTGAAGTGGCTCATGCCTGTAATCTCAGCACTTTGGGAGGCCAATGCGGGTGAATCACAAGGTCAAGAGATTGAGACCATCCTGCCCAACATGGTGAAACCCTGTCTCTACAAAAAATTTAAAAATTAGCGGGCCATGGTGGTGTGCACCTGTAGTCCCAGCTACTTGGGAGGCTAAGGCAAGAGAATCGAGTGAACCCAGTAGGCAGAGGTTGCAGTGAGCCGAGATCATGCCACTGTACTTCAGCCTGGCAACAGAGCTACACTCCGTCTCAAAAAAAAAAACCTATCATGAATTATAAAATTCTCTTTTTAAACTTCTTAATTTTAGCAAAGGCATACAGATTATTGGTCTTTGCCTCCCTTTGGCTGTTTTGCCTTTACTATTTTCTTGTATGACCGTGCCTTCAAATTTGTGGATTTAGGATATGAGAGGCAAACAAAATGTTAACAAGTTCCATCACTGCAGGCATATCTCCTGACTCTAGTTTATGGTTTTATATCTGTACTTCTAACCTATTCAGATACAACCAGTTAGAACAATTCAGTTCACTAGAGCAGCACTTCTCAATCTATAGTGAAAAACCAACTGTTTTTTCAAAATATTTCCAGTGCATCTCAGACCAATTTATATAAAATACAATCAACATGAATTGCTAGAAAAATGAAATTGTTTAGACACATAACATTACTCTGTCAAATTCCTATACAAATTTTCTAAAGACTCACTCTCAGTTTCTATACTGGTCAGGGACCAGAAACAGTGCACGGGCCAGCTCTGCTCTGCAGACCATACTGAATAGCATAGGCTTAAAGTTACAGCAAAAGAGTAAAGCAGTATAGCATCCTTGGCACCCAAATATACAGTTTTCCTCAACAGTAGATGAGGCAAATTGAAAGAAAAGAACGAAAAAGAAAATCTGGTTTCTTAACCCAAAGGTAAGTTATAAAGTCTAAGCCCTTTGAATATGAAAGAACGTTGTAGAAGAAAATGAAGAGGGAAAGTGGGCAGCAAGTGGACACACGTAGTCGTGGTGAATGGAAAGTTTGTACCCAGGCTCAGGTGCCACCATCACTCTAAAAATGCTTATTTGCATCCATTTCAGTCTGATGAAACCACAGTCTCCAAGCTGCATTCACATTCTGCAGACCAGAGGTCATGCATCCGTCATAAGCTACTGTCTCTTCTATGCCCCTCCTACAAACATGAAAAGACCTGGCTTCAAGGAAAGGAGAAACCAAGGGGCGCCACATAATTTTAAAAAGCCATACATGTAGGAGGTTTGAGGAGCTAAAGTTGTCATAATGAAAGGAACATTTGCTGGGCTTGTGCTTTGTGTCATGCTTTGTCACACTTGCCTTGTATGCATTTGTGGTTAATTAAGAGGCTGCATAGATACACCAATTGGAAGACTGTAGAGGAAGGAAAAAAGGGAATCTTGCAGAGGAGTGTACCACAGGGGAAGGTGATCGGCAGAGACTTTTCCTCTAAAAGATCATGAGTGTTAAAATCTAAGAGTGCTGCTCAATTGATTTCCAGATCATTTGGGAGACAGTAGCTGTGCTAGTGACCATAGGGGCATTTCAGACAGAATTGCCTCCCTGCCAGAGGAGGACTGTGCATAGAGTCTGCATTTCCATCAAAGCCCCACCCCTGCACTTGAGAAGGCTCTCGTGAATTTCACAAAATCAAACAGGGGAAAAAGGAGGAGAAAGGACTGTAAAAGCTAGGATCACTTGAGTAACTTAGATTATACCTGAATTTCACCTGAATATCAACATAAAAATTCTTGTGTACTTTAGACACAAGAATGTAAGAGCATTTCATGCCGGAATGGAGCACAGTGGATTAAGAGTTGGAGGCAGGCTGTGTAGCTAGGAAAATAGCAGTTTTGGAAAACTGGGTGATTTCCTGAACAGTAATGATAGAAAGGCACCCAGTTTAGGTAAATGTGTGGAAGGAGACTCTTCTGAGTACTTCACAGGATGTGGGCAACACATATTTTGCCATCCTGTGTATATTACCATGCTTTCTACCCATGGTTGCCCAAGCTTAAGTGATGGGAACAATGAAAGAAACAATATTCTTGGCAATATGGCCATACTAAAGGTTCTGTTCATTCAGAGGTGACCTCAAGAACATGTCATGCCTCAGCCCCATCAGTAAGAATATGTGTGGTAACTGTGTTGTAGATAACAGAGCCCCCAGTGATAGAATCTGGCATAAATCAGCTTTTATTTTACTAAGAGCAGAAAAACACAATCTGTATCTCATACACACCAGCGTCCTACTCTGGATTTGTAATGGGGTTCATCAACCCTGCATGTTTTGAAGACTTTTTTTACGTTTGTAAACAAGCAATAACTAACCTGAATTAATTCAATGATATTCTCTTGTCACTTGTTCTTTCTCTGCCCCTAACTCTTTCTTAAATCACAGTTAAAGTTTTTCCTTAATGCTGAAATATATTGCATAAGTTAGTTATGTTTCATAGATAGATTCCCTTGTGGCTTGGCTTTTGTATTTCTAGGTGTATTACATTCATTGCTTTAAAAATTGCTCTATCTTAAAATACCTACTATAATTTCCCTTCACTGCTATGAAAGGTTTTTTTTATATATAGGTTCAAAAAGCACATGAGAAACATGGGGTTATTGGAGTGTGGCAGGATGAATAATGGGCTGGAAACCAGAGGCTCAAAGTCCTGGTTTGGCGACTAACTCATCCTAAAACCTAGATAAGCTGCTTCTAATCTCTCTGTGACCCTGTTCCTGTTTATTGTAAATGGTGTTAAACTTGGCTCACCTCATAGCTGTAAAGGTAGCTACCATAATACTTTCCCAGTAATTCTTTGGGAATTACTATAAAAAGGTGGTCTTCCTGTTTAGGCTATCACAGCATGTAAACAAGACAGAAATTCCATGCATTTTCTAGTACTGTGTATATGTGTTTATGGATAAGTGTGGGTAGACAATAAAACACCTATTAACATATACATATGCACCCCTTGAACAGTAAGATTCACAACGAGGGTACCTCATCTGTATAGTATTTTTAATTTTTTCGTTTTTATACTCCAAGTTCAGATGTACGTCCTCCTTAGAATTTCAATACACTTTTTTCTCTGTGCTGAAGCAGACCTATGATAACCTATTTTCCCTTTATCATAGAACGTTTCGCTTTTGTTTTTTACTGTGTGAAATATGGCATTCATATGGGGAAGGCTCAAGTGCTCAGGTATACGGAAAGCTTGAAGCCCCTCAACACTAATGGGTAGGTTAGGGTCATTGGTGTCAAGATCCAAAGAGCTCATGAGACTTCTTAGAATGATTCTCCTTCAGTTGGGGCAGTGATTGCATAAGTCATCACCTTTTGTGAGAACACCTTCACTGTCAGGAGGACCTCAGTTTTTCCAGCGATAGGGGTGGGGTACTACTGTTGCTGAAGTGCAAGAGGATCCTATTACATTGACAGCAGGGAACATGATGGGGTCAATATTACGACCCTAAGATTCACCACCCACCTAATCTTTTGTCTTTCTCTAGGTTATACAGAGTGATTACTGAGTAATGCTAGCATGATAGGACAGTGCTCTTCAGTAGAACTTTCTGGTGGATGGAGATGCTCTCTATCTGTGCTGCCCAGTGTGGTAGCTACTTGTCACATGTGGCTTTTGAGCACTTTAAACATGGCTGGTGTGAATAAGGACATGCATTTTAAATATGGAATTTTAATTTTTAATGTAAATAATCACCTGTGACTCCTGACTGCTAGATTGATTAGGGCAAGTCTACAAACATTATGCTACATTTCTGTTATTTAGAAGTCAAATTATGGTAACATCCAGGGAATTTTTCATTAATATTATGTGTACTCTTGAGAACACATGGCAGGTGGTAGGAGGAAGAGGAGGTAATATATGAAATAGGAATGAAGGAAATGGCAGTTTAAGCTTAAGTAAGACATGGAATTGCATTGCTAAACCATGTAAATGATAGTGGGTTTTCAGAGATAACCGGAAAGTAGTATTTCAGGGTATGACTCTCTCTGATTTTGTTCTTGCAGGTTCTTTCATGCTGGTGAATGCCTCTGGGAGACCTGAGGGGCAGAGAGCCCACCTGCTCTTACCCCAGCTCAAAGAAAATGACACCCACTGCATCGATTTTCACTATTTCGTGTCCAGCAAGAGTAATTCTCCTCCAGGGTTACTCAATGTCTATGTGAAGGTCAATAATGGGCCACTGGGGAATCCTATCTGGAATATATCTGGAGACCCGACACGTACATGGAACAGGGCAGAACTGGCCATTAGTACTTTCTGGCCTAACTTTTATCAGGTATGTGCTTTCTTTTTACTACATGTTTTGAAGCATCCTCTAACTTCTAAAAATATAAATTATTGTTATTATAATCAGAAAATGTATAATAAATGTTGGTTTATTTTTGTTGACAAGGTTGTGGAGACAGGGTAACATTCATCATATACTGTTGGTGGGATTGTAAATTAGTTCAGCTCCTTTGTAAAGCAGCTTGGAGATTTCTCAAGGAAATGAACATAGACTTACTGTTCAACCCAGCAATCCCATTACTGGGTATATACTCAAAGGAAAATAAATTACATGAGTTCAGGAGTTTTTTTGGTAGAATGTTTATCACAGCACCATTTATGATAGCAAAGACATGGAATCAAGCTAGGTGTCCATCAATGGTGGACTGAATTAAAAAAACGTGGAACATACACACCATGGAATTCTGTGCAGGCATAAAATAAAAATCACGTCCTTAGCAGCAACATGGATGCAACTGGAAGCCATTATCACAAGTGAATTAATGCAAAAACAGAAAACCAAATGCTGCTTATTTTTACTTATAAGAAGGAGCTAAGCTTTGGGTGCTCATGGACATATGATGGGAGCAGTAGACGCTAGGGAATACAAAAGCGGGGAGGAGAGCAAGGGTGGAAAAACTAACTTTTAGGCACTGTGCTCATTACCTGGGTGATGGCATTAATCATACCCCCAAACTTCAGCATCATATAGTATACTCAGGTGGCAAACCTGCACATGTTCCTCCTGAATCTGCAATTTTAAAAAATCAGTAAATAATTTTTTATACCACTGTAAGAAAAACCTGTGCTATTTGATAAGGAGTGTCTTAAGGCTTTGTCAAATTAGTAAAAAATATAATTAGTAAAAAACAAAATTTGTTTATGCCTGGCATGTGTTAAGAAAATAAACGTAGTCACTTGTAGCAGGGCAAGAAGTGCTGTCTATGGGGTTTGCAAAGATATTTTATTTTCTTTTTTTTAGAGACAGGGACTTGTTCCATTCACCAGGCTGGAGTGCAGTGTTGTGATCACAGTTCACTGCAGCCTCAAACTTCTGGGCTCAAGTGATTCTTGCTCCTCAGCCTCCCTAACAGCTGAAACTACAGACGTATGCCACCATGTTGGGCTAATTTTTAAACTTTTTTTTTGTAGAGACAGGGTCTTGCTATGTTGCCCAGGCTGATCTCAAATTCGGGTCTCAAGTGATCCTGCCACCCCAGCCTCCTAAAGTGTTAGAATTATAGGCATGGGCCATTGTGCCCAGCTGAATATTTTAGTTTCTATATTAAGTAGGCCATATGTGGCGCAGAGAGGCATAGACCTGAGACTAAAAGAAGATGCCCACTGCAAATGGGTCTCAGGAGTAAATGCGTCATTAAGAGATGAGGCAGTGAGGGGAAGGGCCCATGTGAGCAATAGGAAGAAAATAGCAGATGTAGATTGAGTCCTTGTCACAGAGGCACTGCCACAGGCCTGTCCTTTTATTTTGGGGGATCTGTGGATACCCACAGTAACTGCTTTGAGTTCTGTTTAAAGTAACTGAAGGGTGGAAGCCCATGGGGAGTTAAGAAGTGGTACCAAAGCAGTCCTGACATCACATCACATCCTGTCTGCCCTTCTGTTGAGGATGCCTGTGACTCAAGAGCATCCTGACTTAGGATCAATGTGGGAAATTAGTGACAATGGACATTTGGAGAGCTTTTTCTTTTTTGTCCACAGCATCTTTGAAAAATAACAGTATTGAGAATACTCAATTAATTACTAATTAAGAGGAGGCATAAAGAGGATTGCAATATTTTGCTTTTCTCTTTCTTAATTCCTTTGGCTCAAACAGGAGCCAACTGGAACATGCATTTAACATCATTTTTCATGTTTAATTGAGGTGCTTGGCTAGACTTATGGAAAGAAAGCTGGGGCTTTCAAGGACTGCTTGTCTTCAAAATGGGCATGAACAGCATCCAGTAATCCATTCTGCAGGTTCGGTATTTATGAGTTAAGATCCATCAACCCCAATTTCTCTCCTCCTGGATTGATGAATAAATGGGCTGTAGATTCCTTGCTTAATTTATCTTCATAGGCATATACCTACAACAATTTCTAGAATTTAATGAGTGACAAGTAAATTTTTTTAATAGAAATAAAGAGCTAGGAAAGCTCTGTTAGTACGTGTGTAAAAATTGTTAAGATCTTTTTAGAGTATATACTTTGGCAGTAAGTTTTAAAAGTGTTAAAAAATTTAGATATGCTTAAATCTAGCACCACCATTAGGAATTTATCCTAAGGAAGTAATGAAGAGCAATTGCAAATCATTAACTACTGGGATATTCATAGCAGCTTATTTATAGTAAAGAAAAATCAGAAACAGTATTTTTCCAACAATAGAGGATTTGTTAATTTATGCTACCTCAATACAAAAATTTATTTTGCAGCCATTAAGAATAATGTTATGGAAGAAAATTTAATGATGCATTTAAGGTTATATTGTTAAATGAATTAAAGAGGTATAAAGCAATATGCTAAATTCTATTTCAAAATTTAAAAAAATCTAATAAAGATTGAAATATATTCTGAAATAAATACATAAGAAAGTGGTATCTTGGCTGGGTGCAGTGGCTCAAGCCTGTAATCCCAGCACTTTGGGAGGCTGAGGTGGGATGATCACCTGAGTCCAGGAGTTTAAGACCAGCCTGGGCAGCATGGCAAAATCCAGTGTCTACAAAAAAACCCCAAAATTCAGAAATTAGCAGGACATAAGGGCATGCACCTGTAGTCCCAGCTACTCAGGAAGCTGAGGCTGGAGGATCACTTGAACCTGGGAAGTCAAGGCTTCAGTGAGCCATGGTCACGCCACTGCACTACAGCCTGGGTGACAGAGTGATACCCTGTCTCAAGAAGAAGAGAAAGAAGAAGAAAAGGAAGAAAGAATCTAGAATCTCTCTAACTAGTAGGATAACAGGTGATATTTTTTTTTTTTTGCCATCTGCTATATTCTCAGTTTTTCCCAATGTACATGTACTGTTTTTATTTATAAAACAAAAAGTAAAAATTAGTTTTTCCTCCAGAAAAAAAATATCCTATTTAATAAACATATTCTTTCTATGTAAATCTAGTGACCAGTTAGTAGTTTAAAGCATATGGCCTCTGGGACAAAACTTAGGAAACACATTTCATAGGATTAAAAAGCAAGTGGGTGGTCGGGCGCAGTGGCTTGTGCCTTTAGTCCTAGCACTTTGGGAGTCTGAGGCAGATGGATTGCTTGAGGCCAGGAGTTCAAGACCAGCCTGGCCAACATGGCAAAATCCCATCTCTACTAAAAATGCAAAAATTAGCTGGGCATGGTGTTGTGCGCCTGTAGTCCCAGCCACTTGGGAGGCTGAGGCATGAGAATCACTTAAAGGTTGTAGTGAACTGAGATTGTGCCACTGCACTCCAGCCTGGAGACAGAACTAGACCCTGTCTCAAAAAAAATAAAAATAAAAAAAGCAAGCAGTAGAAGTGGGTTTGGCCAAGCTAGGCTTCAAAGGGTTTTTGTATGGTGACCTAGGCTGAGAAGCTGAATGTGATTAAACACCTTCTTTTGGAGGAGCTTTTCCCAAAGTAGGGAAGACAGGGATCTAGAATGTTCCCACTCTCCCTCTGGGAGCTATTCTAGATTCTTCCTCAGTCTCCAGATGTCTGCTATATTGAGGCCAGTGGACTCTAATCTCCTAGAGATTAGAAAGTATGTCCTGCTCATCTTTTCCCTGATTTTTTTCTCTTCGGCCTTAGCAGTGCCCATGCAAAACCTCTAGAATGGGCTCTCTTGAGACCTATCACAGCCTCCAGAGCCGCAGTGTAGTGGTTTAGCACGACCTAGGCTGCAGTCAGACGTGGAATTTCTATTTTGCTTTTTATAACCCTAGTTCAGTCAACTGCATTAAAGGAACGATGTGGTTAATGAACAGCCTTGGAAGACCAGACTTTAAAAAGGAACTATCAAACTGCATTGAAAGTAAGATGGTACTATATATTTTAAGCCATTGTCCTTTTCAGTGAATTCCTACTTTCTTGAGTACCTTTGGATAAATATTTTGCCTTCCCAATTGTGAACTTCTGCTCCTAACCTTTAAGCCCTCTCACTTTTCACTGTAATCTCTCACACTTTACTGAGCAGTAAATGATTTGCCAAATTAAGTTACGAGTTTATTCTCATAGATTTTTGGTTCACTTTTGAATTGATATCTTCATTGCTTCATTGATATCTTAGTCTGCTGTGCTGCAGTAACAAAATACCACAGATTGTATAGCTTAAACAACAGACAATATTTCTCACATTTCTGGGGTTTGCAAAGTTCAAGATCAGGGTGCCAGGATCGTCAGATTCCATTGAAAGTTCTCTTCTTGATGCAGATGGACATCTTCTTTCTGTGTCCTCACAAAGTTGGGGAGGTCAGGGAAGTAAGAGCTCTCACACCTCTTCTTATGAAGATCTACTCCCATCATGAGGGCTCCACCCTCGTCACTCCATCACCTCTCCAAGGCTCCCCTCCTAATACCACCACATTTTGGATTAGGGTTTCAACCTGAACTTGGGGAGTGCACAAACACTGGATTCATTGCACTAATCAATTCGTTAGGAATAGCTTCATAATTTGAATTTAAAGATGGGGTTGTAGAGATTCTTTAATATAGTATTGCTGAGTTTTAAAAAACTCCTGACCAATATCTGTAAAGGGTGTAGATCTACTGAAAACCAACTTGTTTATTTAATTCCAGACTACCCCAACCAAGCATCAGCCTTGGAATTTTTAAAGACAGAGTTAAGATAGCATTTCTTTATTATTTCCTCTTTATCTGCTTGACAGTAAGGGAACTGAAACCATTACCCTAATAGTAATATAAACTGCTAGGTAAATGGCACATTGTAGATGTGGCAAGAGAATGTCAGCAGGAATATTCCCAAGCACTGCAGGCCTTAAAATCACTATATAAGACCTGAATGATGTTTCCCAGTTGGGATAAGAAGGACAAACCGTATTCGCAAATATAAAATAAAAGGAAGACACCTACCAAATCCAATTTTCACTCCTGGCCTAAGGTGTCAGCCTAATTAGAGACGGTCAGAAGACAAACCTGGACAAAAACAACCAAAAAACAAATAAGCTGTGAAGTTGAGCCAGGGGAGGAGCTTCCTTGGGCTGCAAATCCAATCCCCAGCCCATGGGGCCAGCACACCTGTACTGAGAAGATGGCTGCTATAGCCTGATGCTCTTAGAAATACGAGTCATGCAAGAGCCCATCTACTTTTGATATAATTTCCCATACAGATTTCTTTATAAGGAGTTCTGTACTGGGCTGAAGATGTAACTCTAATTTCTATTATCTTTCTGATTCCAAAAATATAAAAATTAATTTTTCCAGTATTGTGTGTGTATAGATGCATGTGAGTAACGTTAGCTTATGTGAACATGGTGCATAAAGTCAATATACAAGTGATACATTCTCAGGCCGTTTCTAGGCCTGAAAGCTGAAGACAAGATAATAGGATATGGGCATCTAAAGGAGGTGTCACCTTTGAGAAACCCTCTCTCAGGATGCAGAGAGTCAGCTTCCCCTAGACAGAGCCTCTACAATTATTACATAGGCTGCAGGATAGATTCTAGAATTCTAAAATATTAATATAAGGTTCACATATACTTGAAATATTTATGTGCTAAAATATTTTGTATTCATATAGTACTTTATTTCTATAAGCAAGTTTCACACTAGTAAGTAGTTTTGATATGAATGAGAATTGATTAATGAATTCTTTTAAAGGAATTTCATATTATAATTGTTTGCACATCAGTAGCATCAGAGGCCAGTAAAAGAACATACACTTTGTGTTACAAAGAATGGGATTTGAATATCTGCCCTGCTTATAGAAGCGTGGGCAACTGATTTAAACTTTGGGAGCCTTACTTTTCTAATTATGGGGTTAAATATAATGACTGTTTAGGGGGTGAAGATGAAAGGAAAAGCGTACTGGGGATACGCTAGCCTCTTAAGAAGTGGTGGCAGTTTGTTGAACCACTGTTAAGATTATTAAGATTTGTGGAAGATGGTAAAAGGGAACCAGTTAATAGTTGAGTGCTTTCTTTCTCCTTGCTAAGGAGCTTTAAATGTGTTTAGTGGCATGTCAAAAGGTATTAAATGAAAAAGGGTTCCAGGAACAAATCCTTTTGTGAAACACTGCATGAGACAAAGTGAACCAAGTTCCCTTCCATCAGAACATTCCAGAACTGCTATCATACAAAGTGCAAGGTGAGGTTCTATGAAGATCAGTGGAATTCTCCCTTCCCTGGACTTGTTTGACTGCATCTCAAGGATCCTGGGTTGCATTCAGGGACTGTTGTGTTGGGCTCTTCAGTTCCTAGGCCTCCTTCCAGAACATTTATTTCTCACTTCCCTTTGGCTACAAAATACGGAGTTAATTTTCATCTTGGTCAGCATCTGAACTTTGCAATTGTTGGACTAGGGGAAGTTTTCAATCAATTTAGTGTTCTGTGTACTTTTGATAAACATGATAGGTCTTTTTGGGCATCTCTTACATTCACATTTTTTTTTCCTCTAGCATTAATATTAACATTATTAGACATTTATAGAGTTTTGAAAAGTTTCTTAAAGTGTTCTTGCCACAGTAGTCATTTTATGTAGCTTTTACTATTTATGGTAGAATAGTATGCTACAGGTACACATCGCAATGGTAACCTGCATGGAATACAGCTAATTGCAGGTTAATTACTGTTCTGTAAAACATAAATTGCCAAGTATTTGGTGATTAACACATATTTAATTCCTTATTTAATGTTTTTCCTAATTTCTGCTGTGTGGATCTGCCCTCCTGTGGTTGGGAAGCAGTGGGAAAGTGCAAGTACCTGCATCCTCAGAGCACCTGCCTCCTTTGATTTAGACATTGCCTTTTTGCCATTTGAAGAGTAATTTTTTTTCTCATGCATTCACCCCTTGCTTTATTGTGCTGATTAAAAAATAAAAAGATCTCTGCTTTGATTCCGCCCTCCACCGTCCCTGCCGCATCCTGTTTCCCACCCCCTACCCCTGAGGCAAAGGAGTCAACCAATGATTTCTTCTGATTCTAATCATGCATGCACCCCAGAAGCCTCTGCTTGCACCCAGAATTTTAGCCTTCTTCTCTGCTTTCAGAAGACAGTGATTCTGAGCCCATTCAGAGATCAGGGAGGCAGTGATCTTTAATAGAAATGGTTGCTTTAAAAATAGAAAACAATGCATAGGTAGCTGAAAATCCCCTTCCCCCATGGCTCTCCATAAGGAAGTGAGGCTGGGGAGGGTGGGCAGGGGCTGCAGGGAGTGAGAAGATAAAGTCGTCAAATATGAGAGCCTTGTTGGTTCATGAGAGCCTCCTTGTTAAAACAGATGCCTTAGATATACTGAAGGGTCCTGGGAGAAGATGAGGAGTAGATTCAGCGGGGCCTTGCTCAGAGTTCTTTGCACAGCAGATACTCAGAGGAGCTTGTACAGGGGAGAGGGCCACTAAACCTAGATTCACCCTTATCAGTCTGACATCTTTTCTGGTAAATGAGGAGTTGAGGGAATAGGGATAACTTGATCTTACCTGTCTTTTCACATTTCACTGCAAACTTTATTCCCCTGCACAGCTGCCTCAGTGCCTGTTTCTTTGGTGTATTTGCTTTCAGCCTACTGATTTTACTACAAAGCCATGTAAAGCCGCAGCTAAGTGACAGCAGGCCCACATACATTTGCTGCTTAGAGACAGTGTTTTAGAGCTGAATTGTTGAGTCTTTCGTAGGTTGTGTTCCACAAATCCAGGGAATGTTAGGAGGCATTAATTGACCAAATGGGAAGAGGCACTGGGTTAAACAAAGTAGAACAGAGTCTCTTCTGCAAGCCATTTAAGAGGCTAGGAGTGTTTTTGAATCTCCAGGAAGGACACATGGTGAGTGTCGGTGCCCAGCTGGAGCCAGAATTTGGGCTTTTGCAGAGTATTTCTTGAGTCTAGTGTTCCCTGAAGTACACTTGGGAAATACTGATATGTGCCAGTTGAAAAATAGAACATACTTTAACTCCGTAAATTCCTTGACTATGGCTCTTATTCCAAGTGCAAGACAATTGAATTGCTTCATGCCTCTAGAGGATGTGGGGAATTTGCTGTGGCAGTGAAATATCACTCTTTCAAGCAGGAAAACTAGTCTAGTAGGTGCCCCAATACTCTGCATTTTGTGCTTAAGAAAGACAATATGTTTCAAGAAACCCCTGGGGACACACTAGGTTGTCAGTTTAATATTGACTTAGAACTGTATTTAAGAAGTAGAACAATTTGCATGATTTATTTTCATCCTCAAAGATTTTATTTTTGATTATTTTTTAAAACTTGCCACATCTCTAAGTTCCATTCTCATCTTGTACTTTTTTTTTTTTTTTTTTTGAGACTGAGTCTCACTCTGTCACCAGGCTGGAGTGCAGTGGCGTGATCTTGGTTCACTGTAACCTCAGGCTCACTGCAACCTCCACCTCCCCTGTTCAAGTGATTCTTCTGCCTCAGCTTCCTGAGTAGCTGAGACTACAGGCACATGCCACCACGCCTAGATAATTTTTGTATTTTTAGTAGAGCTAGGGTTTCACCATGTCGGCCAGGATGGTCTTGATTTCTTGACCTCGTGATGTGCCCACCTCAGCCACCCAAAGTGCGGGATTACAGGCGTAAGCCACGGAACCGGCCATCTTGCACTTCTTATGTGATGATAAAGGATAAGTACTTCTGTTGTTTACCATCCTTAGCTCAGCATAGTCTGCTGCTACATGCATATCAGCCCTGTTCTTTGTGACTTGTAAGTGATGTTTTTTTCCCCTCCAACTTAATTTCTATGCATGGTTATTGAATGAGTATACGACCTATGATCATATCACACTTTTCTCTAAAGGGAAGGAGGAAACAAAAAGAAAAGTGAGGAAGGTTGTGTTATTGGTAGGAAAAACAGGTGAAATCATTTAAAAATATCATTTTGCAGGCACTAATAACTAGCTCCATTGCAAATTTTGCTGCCTTTTGAGTGCCTTTACCTTTGCCGATGTAGATTTTTATTTTATTTTCTGATAACATGTCAATACAAATACAAATGCTTGAGTATTTTGCTCCTGGTTTCTTAATGCGACATGTTTTGTGGTTTTGCCTTGACTCTTTAATATTACAGAAACTTTACTGTATATGTTTTATGTAACTCATTTGACACAAACAAGATCAAGTTTTTGTAAATGGGTGTGACCCACCTTTGCATTTATTTAAATCAAAACCAGAAGGATGGACTAGGTAATATGTGGGAGGACAGACATATACCATTTAATCCCCTTTGTTCTAAGGAACTGACTAATGACTTCCACCAGCACATTTTCCCCGGCGAGTGTCTGTGTTGGTAAGCAAATCCCCTTTCTTTGTTTAGACATAGCAAGGAAAAGTGGCAGCATGGAAAGCTAATTTTGCTCTTCACTGAAGCAGGGAGGATCAGGGAGGCTGTGGTGTTAAACTGCTTCCCCATCTCCTGTTTGGCTGACATCTGAAGGATAGCCTGATGTCAAACCTCTCAGAGTCCAGCATCCAGGATGGATTTTCATGAGCAAATGAGAGCAATAGTCAGTTTAAACAACTGGTTTAGCCAGTTGTTTCCTCTCTGAAAGCAAATGGCTTTTCCCACAGTCTCCAAAGGCTATAAGGATACAACATCTTGTCTTCTGAAATGTTATTAGTTGAGATTGAATAAATATTGATTCTCTCTGTTCTACATTTTCTTACATCCTAGGGCCACAAGTATCTGGGAGCTATCAGCAAAACAGTGCTTTGAAATGGGGATTCAGAGTGAACCACATCACACAAATAAGGTTGATTCTCCGTTATTTGCAGCAATTATGTCTAGAAAGTAACAGAGAACACCAAATTAGTGAATAGTGAACTACTTCTATGGGAAATATGGGGTTAGGTTCCTGTGAGCATCTGGTCACAATGTTTTTGTAATGTTTTTGTCCACTAATCAATACATAACCTCATTTTATATGTGTTTCTGTTTAAAGATGCCATATTTATGTTGTTTATGTTGTTGATTCATTAACTTTGAACCTATGGCCATGGTCAACAGCACTACAACTCATCCTGACTGGAGGACTCTAACACGTGTATTTTTTCCTTAAGGCTCATCTGAGCCTCCTTTCATTCTCAGGAGCACTAGACAGCCCTGAAGTGCTACACTTGGGTTCATTTTAAAAAGCAACATCACCCAAAAAAAAGCACCAAAATGGAAAAACATGGCACTAACTAGACGATGATAAGGATAGTCTTTTATGCAATAAAAGCTGAAGCAAGACGACACAACACTACCCTGCCTGACCTCACTAAGGAACATGTGTGTTGAGCAACTCACATTTTTTTGCTGCTCTGTGCATGTCCACAAATGACCATGGAAGCTTTGCAAGTATTGATTTTTGGGGTTATAAATAAATTTTAGAAAGTAGACAAATTCACAAATATGAACCTTGACTAACGAGGATTGACTGTGTTTTCTGTTAAGCAAAGTCCAAAAACAAGTGATATAAAATTGTTTGCTGTTGTGACAAAATTATTTCATAATAAGATAAGATGACTCTGTGATTCTGTCAGACTGACCGATAACTTTTCAAATAATCACAATTTAGATTGGGCTACAGGTCAAAGACATTTTTCCTAAAAATGTTTGTTTCAGTAAAAACAACAAACAAACCATTTAGTCCAAATTCAGCTAACACCAAAGAAGACGGTTTAAAATGAGATCTTAGGGTCAGATTTTACAATGTTACTAATTCTCAGTAGTTCGGTATCTTTATAAAAGATTTTTTTTTTTTTAAAGGAAGGAGTAAAATTCTTTATTCATAGAACACATGACTGTTGATGTAATTTACAAAAAAAAAAAAAATCTAAGAACTCACAGTTTAACAAGGCTGAAGGACACAAGTTCAACATCAATTGTACTTCTGTTTACTAGAAACAAGCGATTGTAATTTGAAATTTTAAAATACTATTTAGCATCAAAACTATGAAACACTGACATGATAGACCTGTACAGTGAAAACTACAAAAGATTACTACAAGAAATGGAAGACAGAACCATTGATATGTGGGAAGACAGACCTTGTTTATAGGCCAGAAGACTCAATATTACTAAGATGTCAATTCTCCCAACCTTTTTATATAAATTCAGTACAATCTCAATCAAAGTTTTTTGTTGTTGCCGTTGTAGTAGAAATTGACAAGTTGATCCTAATTTATTTTTTTTTGAGACAGTGTCTCACTTTGTCACACAAGCTGGAATACAGTGGTGTGATCTTAGCTCACTGCAGCCTTGATCTCCTGGGCTCAAGTGATCCACTTCAGCCTGCCGTGTAGCTGGGGCTACAGGCACGAACCACCACACCCAGCTACTTTTTCTATTTGTGGCCTAGGCCGGTCTGGAACTCCTGAGCTCAAGCGATCTGCCCACCTAGGCCTCCCAAAGTGCTAACAGGCATAAGCCACCACGCCCTGCCTGTTCCCAATTTCACATAAAAAGCAAAGGACTTAGCATAGCCAAAACAAATCTCAAAAAGAAATGTGGTGCATTGGGCCAGCACCAAGACTCACGCCTGTAATCCCAGCACATTGGGAGGATGAGGGGAGTGGATTACTTGAGCTCAGGAGTTCAGCACAGCCTGGCCAACACGGTAAAATCCTGTCTCTACAAAAAATACAAACAGCAACAACAAAAATATAAGGCATTAATACTATTTCAAGAATTATTAGAAAAATTACACTACATACAAATATAGTATTAACATTCAGGAAAGAAAAATAGTTCAATGGAACAAAACAGAGTCCTGAAATAAACCCACACATACACTGAAAACTACTTTTTGACAAAAATGCAAAAGTGGTAGAGCAAAGGGCAGTCCTTGCAACAAATGGTAGTGAAACAGCTAGATACCTATATGCCCAAGAAAAAGTGAAGGTGGATCAACACCTTGCACCATATACAAAAAATTCATTCAAAATGGATCATAGGCTAGGCGTGGTGGCCCACGCCTGTAATCCCAACACTTTGGGAGGCTAAGGTGGGTAACTTGAGGTCAGGAGTTTGAAACCAGCCTGGCCAACACGGTGAAACCCTGTCTCTACTAAAAATACAAAAATTAGCCAGGTGTGACAGCATGTGCCTGTAACCCCAGCTACTCAGGAGGCTGAGACAGGAGAATCATTTTAACTGGAGGGTGGAGGTTGCAGTGAGCCAAGATCATGCCACTGAACTCCAGCCTGGGTGACAGAGCAAGACTCCATCTCAAACAAACCAACAAAAACGGGTCATAGACCAAAAGGTATAAAGCTTAAAATTGTAACACTTATAGAAGAAAAAAGGAAAAAAAATTGTGACCTTAGGATGGGAAAAGATTTCTTTGATGCAGCATCCAAAGCATAAAAGAACAAACAAACTGAATTTCATTAAAATTTAAGGTGTCAGCTGTTTAAAAGATACCGTTAAAAGCCAATTAACTCTTCATGTGACTTTTTAGTCAATTGTGAGTCTCAGGGAAAACTGTACAAAGTTCCTTCTCTAGCCCCAATCTCATTGTCCCTTTCCAAAGCGGTGATACTGGCCACAAGCCAGACCAGCCACCATGTTGGAAATGTGCAAAATCCATGTGTCCATCCTTCCCAAATAGCCAGATGATAAATTAGTACGTCATTAAACATCACATATACTGAAAATTTCCACATACCATCCTCACTTGCTCATGTGATTTGAAAATGTGTATCTCAGAAATTTAACGCTCTAGCTTGTACAATACACATGACCAGAAAACAAGACACACGGGATCTACCTTCTTCCTATGCAGCCAAGTGAGTCTCATTATTTAAAAAAGATTCTAATGTAATCCTGTTTACTTTCATTTAAAAAAATACACTGTAGGAATACTGTGATTAGAGATAAAGCTTAATAGAAAAAGGAGTAGGGGCCAGGTGCAGTGGCTCTCACCTGTGATCTCAACACTTTGAGAGGTCAAGGTGGGAAGACTGCTTGAGGCCAGGATTCTGGGCTCAATCTGGGCTCACTGCAATCTTCGCCTCCCGGATTAAAGCAATTCTCTGGCCTCAACCTCCAGAGGAGGATTGCCTGAGACCAGCTTGGACAACATAGTGAGACACCGTCTCTACAAAAAAAAATAAAAGAAGGAAGAATAGTGTACAACATTAAAAAAGTAAGTCCTTAATAGTTAGCAAGTTATACTTCTTAGCCAAGTTTTCTTAGTTATCTTAAACAATGTCTATAGCTTTTAAAATCAAAGAGGGAGGTGATGGGAGGGTAGAGAGAGGAAATACAGAGGAGTCCATGAGTTGGGTGAAGCCTGGGGGTGCCTCGGCGCATGGTCACAACAGGATGTGCTCCAGGATTCCTTGTCTGATCAGCTGCTCACACTTCCACCGAGGTAAAAAGTGCTGGCTATTTTTTTTTTAATAGAACTGAAGTGCCATCATCAACTTCAAATTCTCCATAGTCTTTTAGACATCGGACTTCAATATATAGACTTTTTGGCAGTTTCATATCCTGTGTAATGTCCAAACCTTCATCCCCTCCCAGTGACCTCATATAAGTAGCAAGAGATTTTTTATAATTATTAAACCACTCCATGTTGAAGGCAGGCAGCTGCCCTTCTGGCGCGCGGTGCAGCTCGCGGACCAGTTCCATGGCTCTTTCGCAGAACCTGGCGGAGGCTTCCCGCTCCCGTGGCCTTGCTGACGCGCGGCTCTCACGCCAAAACGGTCTTTGCGCTCCCGGCCGCCTCACTCTTTCCGTTCTAGTCTATAGAAGATTTTAACTTCTCAATGAGTTGAATTTTATTTTATTTATTTTTATTTTAATTTTTCTAATATTTTGAGACCTATAAAGCAAATAGTTTTTCTGGCTTTGTTTTGGTATATTCCAAGTATGTATTTTAAAAATTTGATAATGATATTACAAACTTAATTGGGTATTTAGAAAACCACATATGTAATATAATTGAAAACAAGTCAAGCTAGGGACAGGGTCTTCTTTTCATTACTGGAATGTGAGGCTCCCCCATGGAGTGCAAGGCATATTATATTTGGCTGCGATAACGTATTGCTTTCGACATTTACTTTCTTGTTAACCAGAGTAATGACAGTGCATTGGTGAGCCAAGCAGGAAAGTTTTCTCTAAAAATAGGAGGCTAGATAGTAAATATTTCAGGCTTTATAAGCCAGACGCTCTCTGTGGCAGCTACTCAACTCTGCTGCTGTTGTATGAAAGAAGCCATAGCCAACATGTAAATGAATGAACATGGCCGTGTTCCAATAAAGCTTTATTCATGGACATTGAAATCTAAATTTCATATAATTCTCATGTATCACAAAACATTCTTCTTTCTATTTTCTCCCACCAGTGAAAACTATAAAAACCATCTTTAGCTTGTGAGCAATATAAAAACAGGTGGTGGGACAGATTAGGAACGGGCTGTAGTTTGCCAACTCTTGTATTAAACTTGATGTTATTAAAACTGTGCCATATCACTCTTCTCAATTGCTGTATTTTTTATAAATCTGGATGTAAAAATTTTACAACGTGTTTTTATGCATTAAAAGATAGGTATGTGTGTGTATACATTATATGTATGTATTAGTATGTATATGTATTCTATATACATATAGTCTCTCATACTTGCTAGTAAGGCAGTTTTGCAACATGAAAAGAGTCCAGACTTGGAAGCAAAATAGATCTAGGATTAGACCCAACTCTGTAACTACTTGTGTGAACTCAGAAAAATTACTTAACCTTTCTAAGTCAGCTTACTCATCCCTCAAAGGGAGCTAATATGACCTACCTCACATGATTGATGGGAGAAAATTAGGTAATATATGCAAAGGATACCTGGGATATGGAAGTATACAAATAAATGGATGTTTTTTTAAATTGTTGTTTTTTTTAGAGAAAAACTTGGTACATAGCTTCATTAGAAATTCAAACCTTCTAATATAGAATATTTTCAATATATTTTGTTCTGTTTCATAAAAGTGGACATGGCACATCCCAAAATCAATTTCTTACACCTTTCTTTTTTCCTTTTCCGATGGTACTGTTGGTATTCTCATGTTACTATTTCCTCTGACCTCAATCTTTTTTGACCCGGATGCTGGCATTTTCAAACATTCCTATGATTCCCACTGGGTTCTGCACACACTTGGTATACTTCACTAGACCGATACCTGTATTTTCACTGGAGTAGTTTCTTATTTGACAAAAAGAGAAACAGATTATTTTTGCTTTTGAAGTAAGGGCACTGGCCAGAAAGGCGTACATAATGGAAACCTTGCCAGATAGCCAGAGTTCACGACAATGAAACCTTGAGTGGAATTCCAAAATCTGTTTATAAGCAACCTATGTAAGATGAGCCTCATCTTTTGAGCTGCATGGTTTTTATTTTGTTTTGTTTTTTGTTTTGAGACAGTCTTGCTCCGTCACCAGGCTGGAGTGCAGTGGCATGATCTTGGCTCACTGAAACCTCAGTCTCTGGGGTTCAAGTGATTTTCCTGCCTCAGCCTCCCAAGTAGCTGGGACTACAGGCTTGCACCACCATACCCAGCTAGAGATTGGGTTTCACCATATTGGCTAGGATGGTCTCGATCTCTTGACCGCATGATCCGCCCACCTTGGCCTCCCAAAGTGCTGAGATTACAGGAATGAGCCACCGCGCCCAGCCTGAGCTGCATGTTTTATTTCTCGTTTGTTAGAAAAAGACAAAGCAAATCTCTCAATGGTTGGGTATTTAAAATAGTTAATCTCAGATTACTTTATAGGATCTGTATTCAGATAGCTTCATTTAGTTATATTTATTTTAAAATAGGAAACTCTTCAGTACAACTCATACTTAGTTTATAATTGTAGTATGTTTTGAAACAGTTGTATACTATATTGTAACTGGAAGCAGCTAATAAAACTTGTACTCATAAGTCCCTTTACAAGTTTCTAAGAAAGAGCTAGAAAATGGTTTTAATAAACATAGAAGTTACTGCTTCAAACTTGTGGCACAACTTAAATGAATGACATAAGAAACATATTTATATAGCATGTATTAATTTTGTATGTATGTATGTATGGGTAGGCATGCACACATGAACGCATCAACAAAGTGTGTTTTTATCTTCTTTTTTAAATTGAATTTTAGGTTTTGGGGTACATGTGAAGAATATGCAAGATTGTTGCATAGGTACACACATGGCAGTGTGATGTGCTGCCTTCCTCCCCATCGCCTATATCTGGCATTTCTCCCCATGCTATCTCTCCCCAACTCCCCACTCCCCGCTGTCCCTCCCCTGTTTCCCCCCGACAGACCCCAGTGTGTGATGTTCCCCTCCCTGTGTCCATGTGTTCTCACTGTTCAACACCCGCCTATGAGTGAGAACATGCGGTGTTTGATTTTCTGTTCTTGTATCAGTTTGCTGAGAATGATGGTTTCCAGGTTCATCTATGTCCCTACAAAGGACACGAACTCATCGTTTTTGATGGCTGCATACTATTCCATGGTGTATATGTGCCACATTTTCCCTGTCCAGTCTATCATCGATGGGCATTTGGGTTGGTTCCAGGTCTTTGCTATTGTAAACAGTGCTGCAATGAACATTTGTGTGCAAGTGTCCTTATAGTAGAACGATTTATAACCCTTTGGATATATACCCAGTAATGGAATTGCTGGGTCAAATGGAATTTCTATTTCTAGGTCCTTGAGGAATCACCACACTGTCTTCCACAATGGTTGAACTAATCTACACTCCCACCAACAGTGTAAAAGTGTTCCTATTTCTCCACATTCTCTCCAGCATCTGTTGTCTCCAGGTTTTTTAATGATCGCCATTCTAACTGGCATGAGATGGTGTCTCAATGTGGTTTTGATTTGCATTTCTCTAATGACCAGTGATGATGAGCATTTTTTCATATGTTTGTTGGCCTCATGTATGTCTTCTTTTGTAAAGTGTCTGTTCATGTCCTTTGCCCACTTTTGAATGGGCTTGTTTGTTTTTTTCTTGTAAATCTGTTTTAGTTCTTTTTAGATTCTGGATATCAGCCCTTTGTCAGATGCGTAGATTGCAAAAATTTTTCCCCATTGTGTTGGTTGCCGATTCACTCTAATGACTTTCTTTTGCTGTGCAGAAGCTGTGGAATTTGATTAGGTCCCATTTGTCTATTTTGGCTTTTGTTGCCAATGCTTTTGGTGTTTTGGTCATCAAGTCCTTGCCTATGCCTATGTCCTGAATGGTTTTGCCTAGGTTTTCTTCTAGGGTTTTTATGGTGTTAGGTCTTATGTTTAAGTCTTTAATCCATCTGGAGTTAATTTTAGTGTAAGGTGTCAGAAAGGGGTACAGTGTCAACTTTCTGGACATGGCTAGCCAGTTTTCCCAACACCATTTATTAAACAGGGACTCCTTTCCCCAGATCCTATAAAGATCACAGATCCTATAAAGTAGTCTGAGATTAACTATTTTAAATACCTTTTCCCTCCTTTGCTTGTTTTTGTCAGGTTTGTCAAAGATCGGATGGTTGTAGATGTGTGATGTTGCCTCTGAGGCCTCTGTTCTGTTCCATTGGTCTATATCTCTGTTTTGGTACCAGTACCATGCTGTTTTAATTACTATAGCCTTGTAGTATAGTTTGAAGTCCAGTAGTGTGATGCCTCCCGTTTTGGTCTTCTTTACTCTCTCTGCTACCTGGAAGACTGAGATGGGAGGATGACTTGAGCTCGGGAGGCCAAGGCTGCAGTGAGCCAAGATTGAGCCTAGCAATCTAGCCTGGGCAACAGAACCCTGTTATTCATGAGAATACTCAGAGTCATACTCTGAGAAAAAAAAACAATATTTTTGAAGCAGTTGCTTTTAAAATCAAGGTCTAGTCAACTTTTTCTGTAAGGATCAAGTAATAAATATTTTAGCTGCTGATCTGTATTATAACTGCCCGATTCTGCATTATAATGCAAACACAGAAATAGACAATGTGTAAACCAAGAGGTGTGACTGTGTTCCCATAAAACTTTATTTTCAAAAGCAAAGAACCATATTTAGCCCATAGACTGTAATCCCTGATCCAAATAATCAGAGAAATAAAATATATTAATATGTCAGCAGTTAGCTTTAAGTCAATGTAGGAACCAGCCAAGTTTGAGAAGTTTACTTTTTAAAATCTCTAATTAAACTGAAAGGGGGCAGGAAACATACTTGTATCAGATGCTTCCTTTCTTTGCCTCTTGATATTCTAGTTGGAAGACCAAGGGGAGCAATTGAAGTTGCTGATAAAAGCATGTGTGTGATTCTTTTATTGTGGCCTTGTTGACAAGTCATCTTGATAGGAAATATGGGGTGCATTGGCTTGTTTCTCAGCCCCTCTGCCTGTAGTCCATAGATGTAGGCAGATAGTTGCTGGGAAATCTGTGAGTTGATACTAGCAGGCTGAAGCTCTGCATTGGGGGTTGTGTGGCTGTGTCTCAGGTTTCCTGGTGTTTGGGGGAGGAAGAGGCATGGTTCTGTGGCAGGCAAGGATTCCCTTGCTATGAGCTGTTTTTTTTTTTTTTTTTTTTTCTTGGAATCTGTCATTTGGCCATTGCTGTCTTGCTCTATTCTTTCATTATTCATGTTTTTTGTTTTTTCCCTAACTAAAGCTTACATTTTATAAAGCTGTCTACATTGTTTAGATACTCCAGAGCATGTAGTAGATATTTTTTAGATATTTGGATTAAAAAAACTCAGAATTTCTTAGCGTAAAACTTCTGAGGGTCATCCATTCTTTGATGCTATAGATGGAAAAACGGATCCAGACAAGTCTACATGACTCTTCCAGGTCTCGGATCTTCTCTGCCCCTTTTTTTTGCACACTCCTTTGCTTTGGTAGGGGTATGGCCCTGTATAGGTTTAAATAAAACATCATGGATTAAATTTACACATACAGATCAACTTTAATGTAGATCCACACAAGCATGTCTCACATGTACACTATATTCTAAAAGCTAATGCATTATCTTCAAAGAATAAGGATAATTCCATTTTTGCTAGAAGCTTCAGCCCTTGTAGTTGATAAAGCAAAATGAAATTTCTGTGTGAAAGATAGTTTTGATGAGGAAAGATGTCTTCAGCTGTTCTATCCATGATATATTCCAGGTGCTTATCACAGTGCCTGGCAGACAGGTGGCACTCAGTAGAACCTTGAGTTCATCGAATAAATGAATGCATGAATGAATAAGGAAAGAAGGAAGAGAGGGATGGTAGGTGGAATGAAGGAAGGTTTGATGACCATTTCTGCGTTTGGTTTTCAAAATACATTTTTCTAACCACAACGACCATGGTGTTGGGTAGGTGGTAGTGTTGGCTTCAGTAGCCACCCCTCGGCTGTCCTTGCAGTAGCCATTGTATCAGAGCAGCTTGCAGGTTCCTGCAGTGCCAACTATAGCTGTTTCCTGGGAGGCAGGATGTAACTGTTATCCAGGGGACCTGTTTTGAGGGCCTCAGGAATGCTTTTTCCTTTATTTGCTCTCAATACTCATTTTCTTCTTATACTCTCAATTGTCCTCTTATAGACTAGTAGTAGAGAGATAAATTAGCAGGGTCCCATTGCAGGAATATCCATGCATATCTTCCTTTCTCTTGTATTGGCAGTGGAAACAATTTATTAAACTTATGAACAGGATGAAGTTTTATTTCATTTCTGTTTTTCTGGTGTGCCTTTCCTTTTCCCTGTGTTATATGTTATTGTAATAGCATTGTGGCACAGTGTCATCTAGTCTAGCAAGAGTTTCTGGGATGGCTTCTGTCCCTGTACTCTAGGAAGCCTCTTGAGCTTTTCCATTCTGAGCTCTGCTGATTGCTTTCTGCAGTTTTGCATCCATTACATACACAAAATAATGCAGGCCTAGGATCAAAGTTTTTGTTTCAGCTATGTGTAGAAGTGAAAACATCGTATTTGGAATCAGAAAAACTTGAGTTTAAATATTGCATCTATGATAGACTCATTTCATTTTTTGGACAATTACTTTGTATGTAGAGCTTTTAATTTTTTTGGAACTATGAAATTATGGATTTTTTTGTATGAACTAATGAAATAGTGGAATATCTTCCTAATGTATGTAATATATGTGCTTAGTAAATGTTAACTTATAATTACTTTTATAAATTGAAATTTTTATGGAAATCATTGTAGAGTCACATGCAGTAGTAAGAAAAAAAGGAGATATCCCTGTGTACATGTTACCCCATTTCCCAGAATGCCAACATTTTACAAAACTATAGTATAATATCACAACCAGAACAGTGTATATGTACAGTTAGCTTTGTAAAGTTTTGTTACCTGAATAGGTTTGTGTATCCCCCACCACAGGGAAGATGCTCAACAATTCTACCAACACAAGGAGCGGTGATGTTGTCCTTCTGTAAGCAAATCCATCTCCCTCCTGCCTCATTTTCCTCCATTCCTACCCCGGGCAACCACTAATGTGTCCTCCATTTCTAAAATCTTAACATTACAAATTATTACATAAATGAAATCATAGAGTACATGGTCTTTGGGGATTGATGTTTTTCACTCAGCATAGTTATCTGGAGATTCACCCAAAGCATTAGTTACATCAATAGTTTGTTCCTTTTTATTGCTGAATAGTATTTCATGCTGTGGATGTACCATAGGGTATTTAATTATTTACCAGTTGAAGGACATCTGGACTGTTTCTGTTGTTTGGCTACTATGAATAAAGCTTCAGCAAACATGATGTGTGCAGATTTTTTTTTTTTTTGAGATGGAGTCTCACTCTGTTGCCTAGGCTGTAGTTCAGTGGCAGTCTCAGCTCATGACATCCTCTGCCACCCGAGTTCAAGCCATTCCGTGCCTCAGCCTCCTGAGTAGCTGGGACAACAAGCACGTGCCACCACTCCCGGCTAATTTTTTTGTATTTTAGTAGAGATGGGGTTTCTCCATGCTGGCCAGAATGGTCTCCATCTCCTGACCGCATGATCTTCCTGCCTCAGTCTTCCAAAGTCCTGGGATTACAGGCATGAGCAGATTTTTATATGAATGAAAGTTTACATTTCTCTGGGATGAATCTCCAAGAGGGCAATGGTTAGGTTGTGGATTTAGCATCATGAGTCATTGTCCCCTGCTGAGATAGTTTTCATTCTGTGTGTAAATGGAGGTCAAAATACATTCATGTGGATCTTTTAAATGATAGCATGACAACTGACACCTTTAGCCAATATATCAGATTAAGAAAATTGATAACTCTTTCACTGGTTCTTTTTTTTTAGCCTTAATTTCTCTTAAGTGGCTGCACCATTTCAAAAAAGTCCATCATTCTTAGAACCTCCAGGCATGTAGGCCTTTTCCTCTTCTCTGGCTTCTCCAATGATCAAGGAATAGCTAAAGCCCTCTTGATTTTGCCACTGTGGAAATTTTTATATTATTTTCCTCTTGATTCATAGCTCTACTGTCTGATTTTCAGTTAGCCACTGCATTATTAATAGGCTATCTTTCCTGGTGTCTGCATCCTTAAGTGGAGTCTTCTGCAACCTGGTCACAGCTGACCTTTGGGGCGGTAGGTCGGAAGTCTCCCCTTGATGGCCATGGTCACGCCCACCTTACAGCCTTCATATGTGCCCAGGACTGAGCCTGGTCCTCTTCACACTGTTAGTTCCTTCTCATCCTGCAGCTATTGGCCCAACTCTCACCTCCTCATGGGAGGTCCTCCTGGTGTATGTTTCTCTAGTACCCCACACTCTGCCTTCATAACACTTAAATTGTATTATTTTTCACTTGTGTACAGCTTACTACCCTACATGGTCCAGTGTGGTCAGAAAGTCACCTTCAGAACTTCAGAAATACTGCCTAAAGCAATCTAAATCTTAACGTTTTCTCTTGAAGGAAAACAACCACAATCCAAATGTGTGTATGGCAGTGAGTTTAACATACAGTGTAACCTTAAAAGTTTTCCTTAAACTCTGTTTCATGTTCAGGATCTCTCACAAGCTTGACTATGGCTTTGTGTGGGGAATCCTTTGCATTTGCTGAAACTGTTGGAGAGGGAACCCCAGATGTCCCTGTCTCCCACCCAGGCAGCTTACTCACCAAGTTGCTGTCTGTGCCAACTCACTAGCCTGTGAGCGTCCTTGCTTTTCCTACGGTGTATATGTCATCCTCTGCAACCCCATGAAGTATCCTTTCACTCTGGGTTTTCTAAGTTGGGATTCTGTCTAACTCATTCACTATCTATTGACCTCCCTGAAGATTGGGGTGGGGTCTTACCTACCTTTGTAGTCTAAAACCTGGAACATTGACTAGCAGATGTTAGGCACATGAATGAATGAATTAGTGAAAGAATAAAGGAAATTATGTATAGGAGTCTTATATATAGGAGATATTTGGTAAAAGTCAGACAAAATGAATATGTAAATCTTTCTTAATTTTCTAGGTGATTTTTGAAGTGATAACTTCTGGACATCAAGGCTATCTCGCTATCGATGAAGTGAAGGTGTTAGGACATCCATGTAGTAAGTTGTCTTTACTTGTAAATATTTGGGTATATCACTGGGGGCATATTTACATTATGAATGAAGAGAAGGGTTGAAAGCCTGCAAAGAAGTCATCCTGCCAAGGAAGTTCTCTGACAGGTCTGTATGTTTTGGTTTGCCAGCCCAGAAATCCAAAAGCATGTACTTAGTGTAAATCCTCTGGTTTTTGTATGTCTAAGTATTTTAAAGTGTGGTTCAGGAATGGGGAATGAGGGAATTCTTTGGCATGCTCAGACATCCTTGCAAATAACTTGTTTATTTGTTGCCATGGCCTTTGGAATTCTCTTTTCAATTGTAGTACAAGGTTCAGTATTGAGAATCTGTGCATTTTATTCCTAAGTCCAGTATGTTTTTGGCACAGTTCCTTAGTATTTGTCACATAGTTTCAAATGTTATAGCTGCAAACAGGCCTGGGATCTGTCAAACATAAGATACCTACTTAAACCACCTGAGGATCCTAGAAATGGCCTGCTCTTCATCTTTTAAAAATTAGTACTTTAAAAAAGTACAATGAGTGATAAGCATACAATTTAAAAAATACTGTTAACAACTAACAATTTGTCATGTTTGTATGTGAACCTTTTTCTTAAATAAAATAGTGTGGATTGCTAGATCTATTTCTCTCCAGACCTCGCCCCCCCAGGGGCTACCACAGTGGTGAGCTGCTTGTTGCATCTGTTATGGTTTCTAGTCTGGACACAGCAGCAGACTGTAGCTGCATGAAGCAGAAAAGGGATCTTATTGAAAGAGAATTGGAGGACATGATATCCCTGAGAACACTTGTGGTCTAGACTCAGATGATGAGCAGGCCCCCAAAGTGAGGCTATGCAAGCAGCTGCAGCAACCACTATGGCAGGGGAGCCAGCTGCGAGAACATGGGGAGCTGGCACTGTGTCTGTGCCCACCTTATGCTTGAAAGATGATCCTTGCCTAGACATTCTGCACTGACTCTGAGTCTTGGCTTCTTTGGCCTTAGATGCAAAGCCCTGAGGGGGATATCAGGGTGAGCGAGCTAGATCGTACTCATTCGTGCCTTGCAATTGGTGTGACTAGGAAAGTGAGTTGATGGCTTTTCCCACTCTGTCAAGGGAGCTGGGCCTCAACTTTTATCAAGAAACATACAGTACCAAGCAACTGAACACTGCAAATGTGCACGTGGGTGTGTGTGCATGTGCTCATGTGCATGTGTGCTGTTTCCCATAATCCTCATGGGTTTATAAAAGCGAAAAAGTAAGGATTGCCTTTTATAAATGCTAATGAATGGTTTCCAACCATACACATTTCTTTACATTCTAATTATTTTTTACTTGGTATTACATTTTTTAGGTTAATCCATGGTATTCTGTCATATATACTACATTATATTTTTCTAGTATTTTATGAACATTTAGTGTTTCCTCTTAGTTTTTCTCCATTAAAATAGTACTGCCGTGAGCATGGTGGATGTACCTCCTGGTGCAGTGTGTGAGAGCCTCAGTGGAGTGTATTCTTAGAGGCTGAATTACTGGGATGTAGTGCAGACACATTTTTAATTTTATTGGATGCTGCCAAAATGCTGTGAAAGGTATCTGAACTAGTTTATATTCTCACCAGCAATGCATGGTAGTTTTATTTTCCTTGTATCTTTGTTCAAAATTGATGTTGTCAGACTTCAAATTTTTGGCCATCTGAGGGATGGTAACCTGCTTTACTGTTAGGATCTCTGGCATTGGAGAGAAACTGGCTAGTTTATACGTTTCATGGGTCTCTCCTGATGAACCCTACCCAAAATTATGAAAGAATGGTTATACCTACAGTAATAAAAATGGAAACATTGCAGGAGTGGCTCAGCTTTTTATTGCATGGATTCAAGTAGATCACCAGGACCCTCTTTGTAGGTTTTATAGAGAAGGCCTGTGTGGTTGTTACCTGATGAATAAGGTATTATGACACAGTTGTGTAAATTCCATCTAAAGGGATTTTGCTCTCTCTGATATCTCTATTTGGTGCTCTGAAGCTTGCCAAACATTGAAGTTAATATAAAGCAATCATTCGTTCATTACAAAGGCAGATGTTACTTTTGTGTCATGTTATATTTGTCTTTCTTCTGTTGTCAGCAAGACTGGGGAGTTCAAGAAGATTCCCTTTCCCCTCCCATTTCCTGAAAAGGCAGGAAAACTATTCAGACTGTACCTAATTGAAACAGCAGGGCAAATTTAGGAAGCAGAATACAATTACCTGAGCTGGAACTCAGCCAAAACCTCAGAGTAATAGCCTCCAGCTAGAAAAGTGCCATGAGATCTAATATGCACAAAGTTCATGGCCTCTGATTCACTTCTTACTAGGAGGTTAAAAAAATAAGAGCCAGTAATTGCATGCTGAGCACTTTAATGACATATGCTTCCTCCATGTTTCTTAAAGCAGACCTCACGGCAAGGTGAGTGTACTGAGTGCAGGTGCAGTGGCTACAGCCAAGGTTGCGCATGGCTTTCTATTACGTATCCTGGGCTCCTTCTACATCTGGCCAGTGACCAAGATAATAGCTCCTGAAGTGTAGTCCCTTCCATTCTACTGGATTTTAGTCATTGTATTCAGCAAAGACCTAAAGACTTCATGCTTATCAGTGCCTTCCTAAAATGTCATGCAATTTTGTTCTTCCCATAGGAAACAGCTTCCTATGTCATAGAGATGGTGTTTATGTTCTCTCCTTTGGAGAATACCTGTGCTAGCACCTAATTGGCTTTGGGAACTGCCATTAGGAGGCACAGAATTGCAAAACAGGCTCTGTACCAAGGTGATGTATGGTACAACAGCGTTGTGAACTGTAAGCCTTAAATGGTTTTGATGATAGCTCTGGCAGAGTTATTTTTTCCTGAATCTCTAAGTTAATGGGGAAAACATGCAAATAAAGATTTTAAAGAAGGCCATAGTTTGTTTTCAAAATGGAAAGCTTTACAGGTAATACTTTATGAGATTTCTTATCAGGATTTCATAATAATCAATTATTTTGAGATTTTGATATTCATTAAATTTAAATCCTAAAGGAGCATAAATATTTTATATCTAAAACTGTGCTTTCCAAATGGCTGCAAAATTGCTGAATCTCATTTGCTTCACTGTAAAGACTCTTATTTGGATTCATATAGGTTTATGAGTAGGCATTACAACATTTTTTATATTAGATATTCTGATACAAGTATACAGTTGCTCATAAAATTGACTTTAATGTAGTGACAATAAGATGCAAGATCAGCCTGAATTGTGGAGATGGCTGTGCAGAATCAGCAGCTCTCTAGCATACAACTACTTCTAATAAACAGATAATTTTTGCATTTGGTATGCACACTAAAAATATATTTGGAATTTGGTTCAATAATCCTGCTAAGAAAAGAAACATTTTATTATAATAGCTTCCTAATGTTGTCTCCTGTTTTTAAATATATTATGAGCTGTGCATATATGGGCATTTCTCTTATTACCTTATGGTACTCATAATGTATTTTTATGTCTTAAAAGCCATATGTAATTTTAATAGATTTATTGACCTATCACTCACATAATTTATCCATAAAGTGTACAATTCAGTAGTTTTTAGTGTATTCACAGTTATGTAACCACCACCATAATCAAATTTAAAATATCTTAAACACCCCCCAAAAGACCCACTACCAATTAATAGTCATTCTTCATTTTCTCTTGTTACCCATGGAGAGTGTCCAGGTTCTTGGTGTCTTGCACAAATAATTGGACAAAGCACACAAATAAAGCAAGGAAAGAATGAAGCAACAAAAGCAGAGATTTATTGAAAATGAAAGCACACTCCACAGAATGAGAGAAGCCCAAACAAGTGGCTCAAGATCTCGGTGACAGAATTTCCTGAGGTTCAAAATACCCTCTAGAAGTTTCCCATTGGTTACTTGGTATACACCCTATGTAACTCAAGTACTGACTGATGATTAGTCTGATTGGTTGTGGGAGGGGACCAATCAGAGGCTGAAGTGAAGTTACAAAGTTACACCCTCTGCAAAAATTTGATTGGTTGCAGAAAGTGATCAATCAAGAGGCTGAAGTGACGTTACAAAGTTATACTCCTATGCAAATGAAAACTTGGCTCAAGATCAGCCTGACTGGTTGTGGGAGGGGACCAGTCATAGGTACTTTCAGTTTTTCATCTGTCCAGAAAAAGCTGGGGGAAGCAGCATGCAAAGGAAGTAGCTCTGGCCCTTTTGTCACTTGGATGTGGTGGAAAGTTGGGGTTCTCTTTCTGATTTAGTTCTAGGAAGTCAGCATTATTCGGCTTTAGATTCCCTGCCTCTAGACCCTATTCTTCTGACTCACTATGACCACCACTTCTAGCCCTAGGGAACAATTAATTTACTTGTTATCTCTGTAGATTTGCTTCTTCTCCATATTCATTTAAATGCAGTCACACTATATGTGCTTTGTGTCTGGATTCTTTCACTTAGCATGTTTCAAAGTTCATCCATGTTGTAGTGTATATCAATATTTCACTCCTTTTGAAAACCAAATAGTATTTTATTGTATTGATATACCACAT
Organism: Plecturocebus donacophilus; assembly: GCA_004027715.1. Lineage (NCBI taxonomy): Eukaryota > Metazoa > Chordata > Mammalia > Primates > Pitheciidae > Plecturocebus > Plecturocebus donacophilus. The sequence goes on from PVKP010000516.1 coordinate 102,273, forward strand.
TTTATGTAAGCATGCATCAGATAATGGACATTCAGGTTGTTTTCCCCTTTGGGCTGTTGGACAAAACGCACAAACAAAGCTAGGAAAGAATGAAGCAACAAAAGCAGAGATTGGGAATAATTAGGAATAATACTGCTGTGAATATTTGTTTTCAATTCTCTTGGGTATGACTCTCTTAAAAATATACTTAGGAGCAGAATTTCTGGGTCACATCGTAACGGTTTTTAGCATTTTGAGGAACTGTGAAATTGTTTTTTAAATTGGATGCACCATTTTCCATGTCAAAGAGTAGTGTATGAAAATTTAAAATTTTCGTATTCTTGCAAATACTTGTCTTTAAAAAAAAAAACAGCCATCCTTGTGGGTTTGAGGTGGCTTCTGTTTGTAGTTTGGATTACCTAATGGTAATGATGTTAGGCATCTTTCCATGTGCTTATTGGCCATTTGTATGTATTTTTGGGAGACATGTCTATTCAGATCTTTTCTCCATTTTTCATTAAGTTATTTATCTTTTTATTATTCAGGTGTAAGAGTTTTTTATATGTCTACATACAAGTTCCTTATCAGACATATGATTTGAAAACATTTCCCCCCAATCTGTGAGGGTTTTTTTTTTTTTTTTTCATTTTCTTGATGGCAACCTTTACAGCACAAAGATTTAAATTTTGATAAAGTTCAATTTTCTGTGTTTTCTTTTATCACTTCTTACAGTTGTGTTATTTGGAGTTGTATCTAATATTTCTTCCACAATCACAAAGCTTTCCTATGTTTTTTCCAAAGAGTTTTGTAGTTTCAATTCTAACATATAGGTCTATGAGCTATTTAAGTTAATATTTGTATATGGTGTAAGTAAGTGGTGTAACTTCATTCTTTTGCATAGAGATGTGCACTTATTCCAACACCATTTGTTGACATACTGTTCATTCCCTATTAAATTGCCCTGGTACCCTTGTTGAAAATTAATTAATATAAAGACATTTCTGGATTCTTAATTCTATTCAGTTGACCTGTATGAATGGTCTTCTACAAGTATGATACTGTTCTGATTACTGTAACTTTGTAGTAAATTTTGAAATAGGGACCAGTGGATCTTCCAGGTTTGTTCCTTTCTCATTATTGTTTTGGCTATTCTGAATCCCTTGTACTTTTATTTATTGTTTATTTTTTGCTAGGAAACCTACCTTTATTTTTTTTTTCCTTTTTTAAAATTATACTTTAAGTCCTGGGGTACATGTGCAGATCGTGCAGATTTGTTATGTGGGTATACAAATGCCATGGTAGTGGTTTGCTGCATCCATTACCCTGTCATCTACATTAGATATTTCTCCTAATGCTATCCCTCCCCAATCCTCCCACCCCCTGCTATTCCTCCCCTTGCACCCAAGCCTCCAGGCCCCAGTGTGTGATGTTCCCTTCCTGGTGTCTGTGTGTTCTCATTGTTCAGCATCCACTTATGAGTGAGAACATGTGGCGTTTGGTTTTCTGTTCTTGTGTCAGTTTGCTGAGAATTATGGTTTCCAGATTCATCCATATCCCTGGAAAGAACATTAACTCATCCTTTTTTATGGCTGCATAGGATTCCATGGTGTATATGTGCCACATTTTCTTTATCCAGTCTATCACTGATGGGCATTTGGGCTGGTCCCAAGTCTTTGCTATTGTGAATAGTGAAGCAATAAACATACATGTGCATGTGCCTTTATAATAAAATGATTTATACTCCTTTGGGTATCTACCCAGTAATGGGATTGCTGGGTCAAATGGTATTTCTATTTCCAGATCCTTGAGGAATCGCCACACTGTCTTCCACAATGGTTGAACTAATTTATAGTCCCACCAACAGTGTAAAAGTATTCCTTTTTCTACAAGTATCTATTGCCTCTCAAGTATCTATTGCCTCCTGATATTTTAATGATCACCATTTTAATGGATAGGTTTTGATTTGCATTTCTCTAATGACCAGTGATGATGAGCTTTTTTTCACATGGTTGTTGGCTGCATAAATGTCTTCTTTTGAAATGTGTCTGTCCATATCCTTTCCCCACTTTTTGATGGGGCTGTTTTTTTTCTTGTAAATTTGTTTAAATTCCTTGTAGATTCTGGATGTTAGTGCTTTGTCAGATGGGTAGATTGCGAAATTTTTCTCCCATTGTGTAGGTTGCCTGTTCACTCTGATGTTAGTTTCTTTTGCTGTGCAGAAGCTCTTAAGTTTAATTAGATCCTATTTGTCTATTTTGGCTTTTGTTGCCATTGCTTTTCGTGTTTTAGTCATGAAGTCCTTGCCCATGCCTATGTCCTGAATGCTTTTGCCTAGGTTTTCTTCTAGAGTTTTTATGGTATTAGGCCTAATGTTTAAATCTTTAATACATCTAGAGTTAATTTTTGTATAAGGTTTTTTGAAAGGGTTTCAGTTTCAGCTTTTTGCATATGGCTAGCCAGTTTTCCCAAAGCCATTTATTAAATGGGGAATCCTTTCCAAATTGCTTGTTTTTGTCAGGTTTGTCAAAGATCAGATGGTTGTAGTTGTGTGATGTTCTTTCTGAGGCCTCTATTCTGTTCCATTGGCCTGTATCTCTGTTTTGGTGCCAGTACCATGCTGTTTTGATGACTGTAGTCTTATAGTATAGTTTGAAGTCAGGTACCATGATGCCTCCAGCTTTGTTCTTTTTGCTTAAGATTGTCTTGGCTATGAGGCCTCTTTTTGGTTCCATATGAACTTTAAGGTGTTTTTTTCCAATTCTGTGAAGAAAGTCATCGGTAGCTTGATGGGGATAGCATTGAATCTGTAAATTATTTTGGGCAGCGTGACCATTTTCACGGTATTGATTCTTCCTAACCATGAGCATGGAATGTGTCCTCTCTTATTTCCTTGATCAGTGTTTTGTAGTTCTCCTTCAAGAGGTTCATCACATCCCTTGTTAGTTGTATGCCTAGGTATTTTATTCTCTTTGTAGCAGTTGTGAATGGGAGTTCACTCATGATTTGGCTGTCTATTGTGTATAGGAATGCTTGTGATTTTTGCACATTGATTTTTTTATCCTGAGACTTTGCTGAAGTTGCTTATCAGCTTAAGGAGATTTGGGGCTGAGATGATGGGGTTTTCTAAATATACAATTGTGTCATCTGCAAACAGGGACAATTTGACATCTTATCTTCCTATTCAAGTACCCTTTATTTCTTTCTCTTACCTGATGGCCCTAGCCAAAAATTCCAATACTATGTTGAATAGGAGTGATGGGAGAGGGCACCCTTGTCTTGTGCCTGTTTTCAAAGGGAATGCTTCCAGTTTTTGCCCATTCAGTATGATATTGACTGTGGGTTTGTCATAAATAGCTCTTATTATTTTGAGATATGATCCATCAATACCTAGTTTATTGAGAGTTTTTAGCATAAAGGGCTGTTGAATTTTGTCTAAGGTCTTCTCTGCATCTATTGAGATAGTCATGTGGTTTTTGTCTTTGGTTCTGTTTATGTGATGGATTACATTTATAGATCTGCATTTGTTGAACCAGCCTTCCATCCCCAGGATGAAACCTACTTGATCGTGATGGATAAGCTTTTTGATGTGCTTGCTGTTGGATTCGGTTTGCAGTATTTTATTGAAGATTTTTACATCAGTGTTCATCATAGATATTGGCCTAAAATTTTCTTTTTTAGTTGAGTTTCTGCCAGGTTTTGGTATCAGGATGATGTTTGTCTCATAAAATGAGTTAGGGAGGATTACTCCTTCTTGTACTGTTTGGAATAGTTTCAGAAGGAATGGTACAAGCTCCTCTTTGTACCTCTGGTAGAATTCAGCTGTGAACCCATCTGGTCCTCAAATTTTTTTGTTTGGTAAGCTATTAATTGCTGCCTCAACTTCAGACCTTGTTATTGGTCTATTCAGGAATACAACATCTTCCTGGTTTAGTCTTGGGAGGATGTAAGTTTCCAGGAATTTATCCTTTTCTTCTGGATTTACTGGTTTATTTGTATAGAGGTGTTTGTAGTAATCTCTGATGGTAGTTTGTATTTCTATGGGAGTGATAGTGATATGCCCTTTATCATTTTTTATTGCATCTATTTGAATCTTCTCTCTTTTCTTTTTTATTAGTCTGGTTAGCAGTTTATTTTCTTGATCCTTTCAAAAAACCAGCTCCTGGATTTACTGATTTTTTTGATGTTTTTTTTTTTGTATCTCTAACTCCTTTAGTTCCGCTTTGATCTTAGGTATTTCTTGCCATCTGCTGGCTTTTGAGTTTGTTTGATCTTGCTCCTCTAGTTCTTTTAATCGTGACATTAGCATGTTGATTTTATATCTTTCCTTGCTTCTCTGGTGGGCATTCAGTGCTATAAATTTCCCTCTAGATACTCCTTTAAATGTGTCCCAGAGATTCTGGTATGTTGTGTCTTTGTTCTCATTGGTTTTGAAGAACATCTTTATTTCTGTCTTCATTATTTATCTAGTTGTCATTCAGGAGCAGGTTGTTCAGTTTCCATGTAGTCGTGCAGGTTTTGAATGAGTTTCTTAATCCTGAGTTCTAATTTGATTGTGCTGTGGTCTGAGAGACTGTTGGTTATGGTTTCCATTCTTCTGCATTTGCTGAGGAGTGTTTTACTTCCAATTATGTGGTCATTTTTAGAATAAATGCGATAGGTGCTGAGAAGAATGTATATTCTGTGGTTTTGGGGTGGAGGGTTTTGTAGATGTATATTAGGTCCACTTGGTCCAGATCTGAGTTCAAGAAACATACCAAATTGTAAAGACCATTGACACTATGAAGGAACTGCATCAACTAAAGGCAAAACAACCAGCTAGCATCAAAATGGCAGTATCAAATTCACATTTAACAATATTAACCTTAAATGTAAACGGGCTAAATGCCTCAATCAAAAGACACAGAGTGGCAAATTGGATAAAAAGTCAAGACCCATCGGTGTGCTGTATTCAGGAAACCCATCTCACACGCAAAGACACATACAGGCTCAAAATAAAGGGTTGGAGGAAGATCTACCAAGAAAATGGAGAGCAAAACAAAGCAGGGTTTACAATCCTAGTCCCTGATAAAACAGACTTTAAACTAACAAAGATCAAAAGCGACAAAGAAGGGCATTACATAATGGTAAAGGGATTAATACAACAAGAAGAGCTAACTATCCTAAATATATATGCACCCAATACAGGAGCACCCAGATACATAAAGCAAGTTCTTAATGACCTAGAAAGAGACTCTAGACTGCCACACAATAATAGTGGGAGACTTTAACACCCCACAGTCAATACTAGACAGATCAACAAGACAGAAAATTAGCAAGGATATTCAGGACTTGATCCCTTGGACTTTTAAATGAATTTGAGAATCAGCTTACCAATTTCAGCCAAAAAATTTCAGCTGGAGTATTGATAGGGATTGTGTTGAATTGGTTTGGGTGAGGGGTTATTGCTGTCTTAACATTATCAGGCTTTCTGATCTATGAATGTGGGATGTCTTTTAAAATTTTCTTTAATAGTGTTTGTAGTTTTCAGAGTATAAGTTCTATTCTGTTCTTCATTTGTTAAATTTGTTCCTAAGTATTTTATTTTGAAGTTGTTTTAAATAGAAACATTTTCTTAATTTCATTTTTGGATTGTTCGTTGCTAGCTTGTAGAAATGCAGTTGATTTTGTGTATTGATCTTGTATCCCGAGATCTTGATGAACTTGCTTATTAGCTCTAATTGATTTTTTGGTGGATCCTTAGGATTTTCTGCATACAAAATTGTGTCACCTTCAAGTACAGTATACAGATTTCTATTTTGCCAACGCAGGTGATTTTTATTATTTTTCTTTCCAGCTCACCATGGCTAAAACCTCCAGTACAATGTTGATTAGAAGTGAAAAGAACACAAGTGCATGTCTTTTTCCTCATCTTAAGAGAGGAAAGCTTTAAGTCTTTCAGCATGATATTGGCTGTGGTTTTTTTTGTAAATGCTTGTTTTTAGGAACTTCCTTTTTCTTCCTAGTTTGTTGAGTGTTTTGTTTTTGTTTTTGTTTTTTTAAATCATTAAATACTGTTGAGTTTTACCAAATCCTTCTTCTCTATCAGATTATTACATGGTTTCTATCCTCTATTCTGGCATACTATATTGATTAGTTTTAAGATGTTAAAACAACCTGGGAGTCCTAGGATAAATCTCACTTAGGCATGGTATATAATCTTTTATATATGTTGCCATGTGGCAATTAAACATTATACAGAGTTAACTTGGATATATGATGCCTTGAATTCTGAAATCTTAAAATTATACAGAATTATGCCCTATTATTTTGATGCCAGTTTAAAAACAAAATAATACAGTGAAAAGAGATAAAGCCGTTTAACCCATGTGCTATATATTGGATAAATTGAATGCAAAATCCAAGACTGTTGTGTATTAGTACTTGGACAATGGGAAATAAGTCAGCGATTTCTGTAAATATCAAAATTTACAATATGGCCTCTAAAATTCAAAATTGTTCTTATTTTAAAAAATAATCTTTCCATTATTAGTTGGTGTAGTCACACATTGGTTGCCCCTCCCAAATTTAGATTTTTTAATGAAGATTTATTAAACAGTATGATTGAAATAAGAATACTTGTGACAAAGCTCAAATCAGAATTGTTTTCGGAATTATGTTCTGGTGAATAAAGACAGATTCATGTGCTTTGGTTGAGAGATGCATGGACTCAGAATTGACCTTTCACTTTAAACATACGGGAACTCAATTTGGACATTTCTCCAAAGGAATATCATTCTTAAGATACAGTTGACTTCTAAAAGTTATTTATATGTAGCGACTACCTTAGTTTTCTCTGATAAGAATGTTGAATCTATTTTTCCACTTGAAAAATTATTCCATTAAAGCCTATTCTTATCTTTTAAGGAAAACAAAAGTAACTTTGACCTGAAACATGTTAAGAGAAAAATTTTCTGCTTCTATCACAAGAATTACTTGGCCTTTTTGGAACTATAATCTCATTTGTATAATGGAGATAATAATAATGTTTTTTCTCACAGAGTAAATATAGGATTTACATTAGTTAATGTACATAAGGAACTTATAACAAAGCTTACCACATTCTAAGAACTTAATTAATGTTAGCTATTTATTATTAGGCACTACCCTGTGATAGACTTGCTAGAATTAGTTAGCTGCTAATGGTAAACTTCTAAATGGCTAAAAATGATTGATATCCTAGATGGGGAAATTTAGTTGTATGTCCATTGTAAAATTAAAAAAAAATGTTTGCAAAATATATTGGTTCTCAGTACCAGGTTGTTTTTGGCAGCAACCTGCTTCCTTTTTTGTTATGATATGTTAAAACAAATAGGGAGAAATATTAAATCTGTTTATTCTGGGAGTTGGGCATGCATCCCCTATGTTAACTCATTTATTCTGGCAGTTCGGCATGCATCCCCTACATTTCAACCTATGTCATTACATTAAAATGTAAGTTAATGCAAAAAGAGGTTAGGAGATAGTCCTCTTGTTCCATTTCAGTTTGCACTTTGATCTCACAAATTACTCTTTTCTGATTTTGTTGCTACTATTTTTATTCAGACTTTGAAGAATCAATAATAATGAAAAATCTACAAAAAGATTTGCATCTTGGTCAATGATAATTCTTGACTTTGGGATCAAAGGCTGATTTGAGTTCAATTAATACCCAAAACCCTCTATTCTTTCTTATTAGAAGCAACAGAATATGGAAGCAATGAGAGGATAGGAGAGTTATACTAAGAACCTACTTGTTATTCATGGAAGATACTTAGTTTTTAAATCTCCTACAGATTTTAGAAGAAAGCTGGCAAAGCATTTTGAAAGGGTATCCAGGAGACAAATGGGCCTATAAATTTGGAGAGAGAGAGAGAGAGAGAGAGAGAGAGAGAGAGAGGTTTCTTTTTGAATATCAGATAGATTTTGAAATTTCTATTCTAAAGATGGTATACACCTGATGTTACAATTAAAGTAGTATGGCAAAACTCAGAGCATACAGCTTAGCATGGGATCTAAACTTTTCTGGCTGTAGAGCTCTTTTTCTTGGGCCCTTTTCCAGTTTCCAATGACAGATCAGTTATTTGAAATAGTAAGGAACATTTTTGAGGGCTAAGTACGAGGCACAGAGAATGCCTTGGCTACATCATCTTGTTTATTGTTTATATCACCACTGCAAAATAGGTACTTTTAAAAATCTGTATTTTACATATAAAAAATGTTGTGAAGATTTAAGTTTAAGAACTTTTGCATATATTCAGAGATAGTAAATGACTGAAGGACATACTGATGCTTGAACACAAATGTGCTGAAATCCAAATCTTAAAATAGTATCAGCCTTAAGCTGCTTGCCACCTGAACAAGGTTCTAGGATTTATAGCACTAAACAAGGGGAATCTAGGCATCTTAAAAGTTTGGAGGATTATATAAGCCTTTAATATTTACTGAAAAAACTTACAACATTAGCAGAATGTTTGACTTGCATGTTCTTGAAGAAAACTGATCTAGGAGATTGTATTCCACAGTGTTTATCTTATTTACCCTTGTGAATGAGTTAGTATCTTCCATTTAGGTTAATTGTTTTATATTTCAGAAGGATTATTTGCTTATAAAAGTGTTTATACTTAATAGGTTTGTATGTTTTCATCTGGTTTCCATTTGAAGTGTAACTGTATTATCTTAGGTAGATTATATTTTTTCTTGCAGTCATTTTTCCAACCAAGCCACACTATTTTCTAAGCCAAAGGCAATCAGTTGGTTCCAGGGGAGGGCCCTCCCAAAATATAATTTAGACAAAGGTGTAAATTCCCACACTTAACCTCACCATGGAAGTAACAACATATGGAAAATCCTTAAGAAAGCCACACTGAGGAACAAAATAATTCCAATGGAGAAGTGATAACTCATTCTGTACATGTCTTTATTAAGGATTGGTGTAAACAAAGAAAGACTTAATATTACATAGTTGTTATCTTTGACTCCCAAATTAAAAATGTAAGTTACATGCTAACAGCAAACCCCCTGGTTATAGTAAATACAGCCATCATTTGGTATCTAAGGAAGATTGGTTCCAGCACACACCCTGATACAAAAATCCAAGGATGCTCATGTCCCTTATATGAAGATAAGGAAAGGCACAGATGGTGGGAAGTCTGGGAGAGGCACTGTGGCTTCATAAACTGAGCCTGAGGTTTGGAACTGGATATACCAGAGTTTGTTCTTCTGACACTAGCCAAGCACCCACAAGTGTTCCCGATCTTGGAAATGGAGAAAATATCTCTCTCACAGACATTTGTGAGTATTCAGTGGAAAAGTTTCTGGTACATAAGTACCCAATAAAGGTTACGTTATTCCATTTTCTAGAACAAATAGGCCTTTGAGTTTTTCAGGAATAAAGACTAGCAAACAAATTCAATTTAGGGACTTTTTACAGAGATCTTTAAAAACCAAAGAATTATGTTATTCTTGAGCAAGGGGTAATTTGATTAAGTCAGTGAAAAGCAGAGGTCATAGAATTGTATATTAATATATTAATATGAAGAAACAGTGGTCGCTGCTTATATTGCTTTGTTGGAAGTCACTTAGAACATTTTGTATGCTGAGCATCAAGAATATTTTGAGTTATTAGTGGCCTCCAAATTAGTAATGAGGCTGTCCTGTGCGTTATGATGTTAAATTAAGTTTTTCTTTGTTATTTGGTAGTGACTCAACTTCCATTCCTAATTACTTTCTGCCCTGGCTAATCTGAGCACCAGTTTGTAATCTTTTGCTACCCAGTAGTGGGGCCCCGTTTTTTGAAGCTGTCTAGACATGGCTAAAGACACATTGGCAATAGGGGAAAGCTGGCAAGGTGTAACAGATGTATTCTAGTTACTATCCAGATTTATCTATTTCTTCCAGAAAGTGTGATCATCCTCTGCTTCCTTTTCTGTGCCCACCCTCCATGCTTTGTTACTCTTTCACTCTATCATTGTTATGATAAGGGAATGTTTTCCTGAAAGTAGAGTTTGTCATAAAATTTAAGTCCTGAATTATCATTCTAGTTCCTGGACACCTGTTTTCAGTGTGATGCAGAAATTGGTCTGTGCTTCTCATATCAAATAGAGTAATCCTTTATTTAAACAGCTGTCCTATATGGACAATGTACATTACAAGACAATGGTATTCACCATTTGGAGTTCTTCTTAGTTTTTGAATTGGAAATAAGAATCAGCAAACATTGCCATGCTGTGGCAGCCTCAGCATCATTTCACAGAGTATGTCTAAAGGAATAGTATTTCTGGTAGCTGAAAAATGTTACATAAGTAATGCTGCATACCAGTTAGTAGTATTAAAATATATATTATGTACTGCTGTGTACTTGGCTTAAAAAACTTCCTTGACAACATCATTTAACTTCTTACTGTTCTTTTCATGTGGCTGGTATAAATATCTAATATGTTTTTGTTCAAAACATCAATTAGGTTTCAGTATAATCTTTATTAATACAGATCTGTTCTTACAAGAAGACTGCTGAGCTATGATAATTTGCACAGCAGGAACAATAAAATATCTTCTTTCTGTTTCGTTCTACTCCAGAATGCTTGGCTTTTTGTTATTCTTTTACATAACATACCAAAACCTTTTATGATATCTTTTTAAATTATAGTGAAATTTTTAAAGCTCATAATCAAAAGCATTATTTTTTCCCAAGGTGAACAAAATTAAAAGGCTAAAAATTGCAAATAGATTGAAAAAGACATATATTAGTCACAAATCTTCACTTATAATATCTTTTATTCTTTTTCTTTATGTAGCCAGGACTCCCCACTTCCTGCGTATTCAGAATGTGGAAGTTAACGCTGGCCGGTTTGCTACCTTCCAGTGCAGTGCCATCGGCAGGACCGTGGTAGGAGACAGGCTCTGGTTACAGGTACAGTAACTCATTTTCACCAGTTAATGAAAGTCCAGCAAGAAGAATACATTCACCCTGGTGGAGAAACCTGGAGGAAGAGACTCAGTGTCAGGTCCTAGAGTAAGAGTTTCCTTCTTTGTTAATAAGTAGTCAGATTTCTTAGTATTCTGTGAAAGCTAATTATTTTTGTTTACACACCCTTTGTGAATTTCTCCTTTTTTACTTTGCTTATGCTTAGTCATGTTACTTGGAATACCTGGTTGTCAAATTACTTATAGGGCAGTATATTAAATTATAAAATATAGCACTCTTCTCCTAAGTCCTCCCTTGAGAAAAATGTAAAGAATCATACACACACCCCACACTTCATAGACCTTTTTCTCATTTGAATTTCCAAACTGTAAGCCTAAACTTAGAAATTAATAATAGATATTTTACTTTTGAGTTTTTAAATTATATGTTTTTTTGGTGTAATGATCAAATATGTGACTTGTTTTGTAATTATTCAAATTCTGCCATATGTGTTTTGCATGGCATAGGGTTGCATGGATAGATCCATGCTCTCAGGAATCCTGACAGAATGAATGGAATTAAATTACCTGTCCCTTCTAACCAGGATGCCACCCACTTCTTTAAGCTCTAGGTTTGGAGTTTTCCCCCTCCATTAGTATTCTTCAATTGCATTCTTGTTTATTCCTTTTAAGCATTAATCTGGAGGCTGCTCATTCTTTATCTTGACTGGTGTTGATTTTTTGTCCGTATCCTTCCTTGTTTTGTTTTGTGTGGGTTTCTTTTTTAAAAAAGTATTATCTTACACTAAAATTAACTCCAGATGGATTAAAGACTTAAACATAAGACCTAACATCAAAAAACCCTAGAAGAAAACCTAGGCAAAACCATTCAGGACATAGGCATAGGCAAGGACTTGATGACTAAAACACCAAAAGCATTGGCAACAAAAGCCAAAATAGACAAATGGAATCTAATTAAACTCCAGAGCTTCTGTACAGCAAAAGAAACAATCATTAGAGTGAACTGGCAACCAACAGAATGGGAAATAATTTTTGCAATCTACCCATCTAACAAAGGGCTAATATCCAGAATCTACAAAGAACTAATACAGATTTATGAGAAAAAAAACCAAACCCATTCAAAAGTGGGCAAAGGACATGAACAGACACTTATCAAAAGAAGACATACATGAGGCCAACAAACATGAAAAACTGCTTATCATCATGGGTCATTAGTGAAATGCAAATCAAAACCACATTGAGGTACCATCTCATGCCAGTTAGAATGGCAATCATTAAAAAATCTGGAGACAACAGATGCTGGAGAGGACGTGGAGAAATAGGAACACGTTTACACAGTTGGTGGGAGTGTAAATTAGTTCAGCCATTGTGGAAGACAGTGTGGTACTTCCTCAAGGACCTAGAAATAGAAATTCCTTTTGATCCAGCAATCCCATTACTGGGTATATACCCAAAGGACTACAAATTATTCTATTATAAAGACACATGCACACGTATGTTCATTGCGGCACTATTTACAAAAGCAAAGACCTGGAACCAACCCAAATACCCATTGATGATATATTGGGCAAGGAAAATGTGGCACATATACACCGTGGAATACTATGCAGCCGTAAAAAAGGATGAGTTCATGTCCTTTGCAGGGACATGGATGAATCTGGAAACCATAATTCTCAGCAAACTGACACAAGAAGAGAAAAACAAACACCTCATGTTCTCACTCTTAGGCAGGTGTTGAACAGTGAGAACATATGGACACAGGGAGGGAAGCATCACATGCTGGGGTCTGTTGTGGGGGAATGGGGAGGGACAGCAAGGGATAGGGAGGTTGGGGAGGGATAATATGGGGTGAAATGCCAGATATAGGTGACGGGGGAATGGAGGCAGCAAACCACATTGCCATGTATGTACCTATGCAACAATCCTGCATGATCTGCACATGTACCCTAGAACCTAAAGTGCAATAAAATAAAATAAAAAATCTCCCCCAAAAAAGAAGTAAAAATATTATCTACTTATTTTTAGTTTGCTGCTGAGTTGAACGGTCCTTTGGGTTTTAACCCTTCTGTGTAAGCAGTTGTGCTCCCCACTGGCTTCCACTCCATCGTGTGTGCCGGCTTTGTCTCTCTACGTGCCACCTCTCCACCTCCTATCATGGCTTGCAGTGTAATCGTGATTGTGATAGGTGACTTCGTGTGACACTCTGTAATTTTTACATCCTTTATTACTTTTAATCAGTGCAATGTAAATCAGTAGTCTTTTGTTTTGTTCTATATTTGTCTTAGAGACAGGGTCTCTCTCTGTTGCCCAGGCTGCAGTACAGTGGTACCTTCACAGCTCACTCAGCCTCTTGGGATCAAGTGATCCTCCTACCTCAGCCTCCCAAGTAGCTGGTACTACAGGCATATGCCACCATGCTTGACTAATTATTTTGTCATTTTTAAAGGGATGGAGTCTGGAGTCTCCCTTGTTGCCCAATCTGGACTCAAACTCCTAGCCACTAGTGATCCTCCTGCCTTGGCCTCCTAAAATACTGAGATTACAGATGTGAGGCACTGTGCCCAGCCCATTAGTATTTTTATTCCTCTCTTTCTGGGGAAAATGGGAGGCATTTGAATGTACTGTCCCAAGATTAATCAGCAATATATTGTCATGGTGGGGAATGCATTCTGGAGAGGCTTCTTAAAAAGTGTTGTTTTCTCTGCCAAGATGCCCCACCCCTCTGTCCAGTTTCATTCTCTTTTTTCATATCCTGCTGTCCCTGTTAGAGACTTTGCTGGCCAGGAAGTGTATGCAGAGGATTATATTGTATATTCCAAATTCATCTTTACTTTCTTCTTTGTCTCTCAAAGTTTTGTAACTACTAACTTGAGCTTTTTGCAGCTTGTGAAAACTGTTTTCAGTATTTAAATTCTTTTCTCTTTTTAACCCACTTCCTAGTTGTTTTAAATTCTTAATGTTAGAATTCAGAATTGTTTTCTCAGATAATGGCTATTTGGTATTAAACACAATCAAGATTGGCCATCTCTGTGGTAATTAATGATGAGACAAACATCTTCTGTTGACATTTTCCACAGAGTATTAAACGCCTTATAAAAATGAAACTGTTTGTTACTTTGATTTAACTCTAGAAATCTTAATTTTCATGGAAAAATGTTTTGCTCCTAGTATTTATGATACTATTACTTGAGAAAATAAAATATAAATACTATATTAAGTGTAAGTTCTCACCTCAACAGAGTCATCTTAGATATTCCCAAGGTCTTACAGGTTTGTGGAGGACATGATTTGCTCTTTTTATTTTTGCAGATTCCCTGGACTTGGTATATTCCTGCTTAAACTTGAGCACTTAATGTGGGTTGGGAATCGTTCACTACTTCCTACACATCTGGGAACTTTGTTTTAAAGATAATCTGTCATGTGGTATGAAGAAAGCTACTTACGATTTTGGGGTAAATAAAAAGGGTCTAAATGCAAAGTTCTCAGCCCTGACTCTACTATAGAACCACTTGGAAGGGTTTTGTTTCGTTTTGTTTTGTTTTGTTTCACAAATGTCTTGCCTGTTTCTGGATTCTGATTTAATTGGTCTAGGGTGAGGCCCAGCATGCAATGCTTTATTAAACACTCTCCAAGTAATTCCGGTGTACACCCAGGGTTGGAAATGACTAGTGTGAAGCAGAACACAACACGCATTCCAAGTCAGGAAAGAAAGAAGGCAGGCGAAACGTATAGCTGGTACTTGTATTCAGTTGCCTCAATCTGACTCTGATGTTGAATTTTCCATGTCCTCATCTATGAATTTTTTCTCATTAGATTTGAATGATAGTGTTAGTAGTTGTTTTCACAGTCAATCCCTTAATGCCTATCTCTGTCTCTTGCTGAGCCTTTTTTGACCCCTCTTGTCTTTGATGAACATTTATTGTCCTGCAGCATTCTACATTCCACTGTCAAGAAGGAGATGACACTGATAGATAGAACTATTGTGACTTTGAGTTTTTTTACTGAAACTTACTTTGTCCTGGAATCAGGACACTATTTGCTTAGGGAATCTTTGTGATGTTATAATAATTTTACTGTTAAATAATTTATTTTCCCTGGTTAGGAAGGCATTTTATGGGGAAATGTTTATTTTATTAATAGCTTATGAAATAAGACCCGTGTCCTTCACCTGCAAGGATGGTTTCTATTAATCTATATGTGTTCGAAGCAGTTTCCAGTAGTGATGAAGGTTTCTAGCACATACTGGTTTTGCAGAGCCCTTCCTGCCCTCTTGCCCAGGACCCCTCACCCTCCCTTGACCATTTTTCTCTGGCCATTCTTTAGAAGTTGTGGAGAGATGTAAACCTTTCGTCATGGACCACGTCTTTCTAATCTAGAGTTGTAATACCCTAACACCTGTCTGCATGTCAGTTCATTTGGGTCCTCAAAATAATCCTGAGATTTAGGCAGAAAATTGGAAAAAAAATTATTTTGAGGTTTTTCTGTGATTTGAACCTCTCTAAAGAGTGAATCAAGATTTAGAAATTAAAAATACATCTTTGTTTGGGGGTACATAGGTGTTTTTGAATGTAATCATTAACGATATTTTTTTGAGACAGGGTCTCACTCTGTCACCCAGGCTGGAGTGCAGTGGCATGATCTAGGCCCACTGCAGCCTTGATCCCCTGGGTTCAGATGATCCTCCCACCTCAGCCTCTTGGGCAGCTGGGACTGCAGGGGTGCACCCCCACACCCGGGGTGTGTGTGTGTGTGTGTGTGTGTGTGTGTGTGTGTGTGTGTGTGTGTATTGTAGAAACAGTTTCTTACCATGTTGCCTAGCCTGCTCTCAAACTCATGGGCTCAAACGATCCATTTGCCTTGACCTCCCAAAGTGCTGGGATTACAGGCATGAGTCACCATGCCTGACCTATTTACAATAACTTTTTTATTTTTTTATTTTCTAAGAAGAATGAGAAAAGGTGATTATTAAATGATCTAAACATTTTTTTTTTTTTGAGAAAGAAAAAAGAATAAAAGAGAAAAAAGAGAAAGAAGGGGAGAGAGAACAAGAATCTTGCTCGGTTGCTCAGGATTTCATTTAAATCTGTAAAATGCTTATGCAATTACTAAAAAGTGATTTATTTCCTATTATGTGATCACTTTTAGAATAGGTATTATATAATATTGAAAAAAATATATGTTTTGTGGATATGAGGTGGTAAGTTCTGTAAATATTTATTAAATTTGCTTGTTCCAGGTCTGTTTTCAAATCGTGGTTTTTTTTTTTTTGGTCTCCATTAAGTTGGTAGATCTTCCTCCATCCCTTTACGTTAAGTTTTTGTGTGTCCTTGACTATAAGAAAGGTCTGAATACAGCATACCAATGGGTTTTAACTTTTTATTCAGTTTGTCTAACTGTATGTTTTGATTGGGGCATTTAATCCATTTAAGTTTAGGCTTAATATTGATATATGTGAGTTTAATACTGTTATTTAAGGCTAACTAGCTGTTTGCCCGTTAGTTGATGTAAATTTTTCATTGTTGTAATATTCTTTACTTTTTGGTAAGTTTTTAACATAACTGATGCTGGTTCCTTTCTGTGTATAGTACTTCTTTCAGAAGTTGTTGTAAAACAGGCCTCGTGGTGATGAAAACTCTGAGTTTTTGCTTGTTTTCAAAAAATTTTATTTTTCCCTCCTTTGTAAAACTTAGTTTGTCTGGATATGTAATTCTGGGTTGAAAGTTTTTTTCTTTAAGGATGTTCAG
>PVKP010000516.1:119036-191649 GCA_004027715.1 Plecturocebus donacophilus
CTTGTAGAGTTTCTACTGAGAGATCTGCTGTGAGTCTGATAGGCTTCCCTTTATGGGTAACCTGGCCTTTCTCTCTGGCTGCCCTTAGTATTTTCTCCTTTATTTCAATCTGAGTAAATCTGACAATTATGTGTCTTGGGGTTGGTCTTCTTGAGGAATATCTTTGTGGGGTTCTCTGTATTGCCTGGAGTTGAATATTATCGTGCCTTGCTAGTTTAGGAAAATTTTCCTGAATAATATCTTGAAAAATATTTTCCAGCTTGGATTCATTCTCTTCGTCACTTTAAGGTATACCTATTAAGCGTAAATTAGGTCTTTTCACATAGTCCCATATTTCCTGGAGATTTTGCTCATTTCTTTTCATCCTTTTTTCTCTGATCTTATCTTCTCGTTTCATTTCATTAAGTTGGTCTTCGACCTCTAATATCCTTTCTTCAGCTTGATCAATTCGACTGTTAAAACTTGTGCATACTTCACGGATTTCCTGTATTGTGTTTTTCAGCTCCATTAATTCATTTATATTCCTCTCTAAATTGTCCATTCTCGTTAGCATTTCGTCAAACCTTTTTTCAAAGTTATTAGTTTCTTTGCGTTGGGTTAGAACATATTTTTTTAGCTCACAGAAGTTTCTTATTAGCCACCTTCTGAAGCCTGACTCAGTTAATTCTTCGCACCCGTTTTCCATCAGGCCTTGTTCCGTTACTAATGAGGAACTAGCGTCCTCTGTAGAAGGAGAGACATTCTGATTTTGAGTGTTCTCAGTTTTTTTATGGTGGCTTCTTGGCATCTTTATGGTTTTATCCACCTGTCATCTCTGTAATTACCCACTTTTAAATTAGGTCTCTGAGTGGACGTCCAGCTTGTTGATTCCCAGCTCCGGAATCTATGTAATTTTCACTGTGGCGACCCGCAACGCTGGCTAAAACAGCAGCGTTGAAATGTGTGGTGCTTTTCTGCCTGGGGGTCTCCGATCTGGCTTCTCAGTCCCTTTTTCAATCAACTGAATGGACTGCTGTGCCTCACCAGATCTCCAAACATTATCCAAAAGGAGACCCAGTCCCGTTTACTCCGCACCAAGAGCCACCAGGCCGAGGTGCCAGCAAAACAGCCGCACCAGCCGAAAGGGTTGTGCTGGCGACCCATGGGGCTCCTCCGCTGGGAATACCCTGGTCCTTGGGCAGCAAAAATTGGTCGATAAGTATGGCGTACACTCGCTCTCTGCGCTTTCACTGGGAGCTGCAATCCTGAGCTGCTAGTGATCGGCCATCTTGGATCTCTCTCCAATAACTTTTACTCCTTGTGTTGCAGTCCTTTGAGGCACAAAATAGGCATTCTGCACAAAGTTTCATGGTTGTATGTCATGGTGGTTTATCTGTTTTATAGAAGAGGAATTGGAAGTATAGGATTGTCCTGGGTCACAAAGAAAAATGGCATAGTTGGCAATAATACAACTCAGTTTTATACTTTTATTTCACCTCTAAGTAATTCCAGTTTACCATCTTCTTGTATTAGGAAGGTAGGTGAAAAGGCATTATGCACTTATGCTTTGTTAGAAGAATTTGGGTGTGAGTAATATTACATCATTAATATCAAGGTGCCATCCTGGCCACAGAAAATAAGTTTATATGTATTATATGTCATATTGATCCATACCTGTGAAAAATCGCCAAAGTTTTGATTATTTAAAATATAGATTAAATATAATCCTTGTCAGAGTCTTTCACAATAACATAACACAAATAAATCTGAGGATGACACTAATGAAGAAATGTTTATGATTAACAGATGTGTCCCATCTGTTTGTATTTTCTTCATCTCATCTGTGGACCACACAGGTTATGTTGCCAATGTGGGATTGGTTTTGCTAGAACACTGAATAATAGAATAAGACCCAGTGTGTGAGCACATCCATCATTACAGCTGCAGAATACTTTAAAAAATTCTCCAGATGAAAGACAACATCTGTAAACTTTTTTCTTGTATTGAATATGCAATGCAGTTCTTGAAGATACTTGTTATATACTATCAGATATGGCAATCTATTCATATAAACATGGACTGCAACAGTGTGAGATAACTAAAATTAAATGTATTTGTGGAAATCATTCAAGCACCCAAAATATTACTGTAATTTTTGCTATCATCTTTCTGATCACTTTTTGAGCCCACATTTTGGAAACATCTCAGAGTCTGTGTACGTATACTGTGTGTATGCTTGTGTGTGTGTGTATGTGTATGTTTGTGTGTGTATGTGTATATGTGTGTGTATATATACCCACACACACACACACATATACACACACATATATACATCCCTGAAAAGAGAAAATGGAATATGAGATTTTCTTTTTATATTTTCTGTACACTTTTATACTTTAAAAAATACTTTTGTGTTTTGTGGCTAGGTGTGGTGGCTCACACCTGTAATCCCAACACTTTGCGCCGCCGAGGTGGGTGGATCACGAGGTCAGGAGATCAAGACCATCCTGGCCAACATGGTGAAACCCCGTCTCTTGTAAAAATACAAAAATTAGCTGGGTGCTCTGGCACATGCCTGTGGTCCTAGCTACTAGGGAGGCTGAGGCAGGAGAATTGCTTGAACCTGGGAGGCGGAGCTTGAAATGAGCCAAGATTGCACCACTGCACCCCAGCGTGGGCGACAGAGAGAGACTTCATCTTTAAAAAAAAACAAAAAACAAAAAACAAAAAAACCACTTGTGTTTGCTGATGGGCAACTTCTGAGGTTGTATATTTTTTATGTAGTCACTGACCTTTAAGCCATGTATGGTTGTATTAAAACCTTTATTGTTCTTTCTTCAGTATTCCAAATATTATTTTCCTACATTGGCTTGTTTCTCTCAGGACTTCATATTTATAATACTTTTCAGTAAATTAAGGTGTAAACCAAAGCTAGCTAGTGTTAATGTCTGTGAACCTGTAGATGACTCACGCATGTGCAGTTACAAGACCTGTGGCATGGGGACCATTGCCTTTCTCTTCCCCTGCCTCTCGTCCCATTTTAGTGTTTTTGTAACTTCTACTCTTTAATTTCTTGTAGTCATTGTAGAGGTTACTGCATTTCTTACTCTTACTTAGCAATCATATCACATTCAATGTGGGTGGGAAATACAAAGGTTCTGCCTCCAGGACAGAGAGCAGAAGTCAGAGAGGGAGGAGAGATGTCTTTTCAACAATGGATGAACAGGATCTTTGATCAGGCCAAGGGTTGATGTGTGCATGCTGAGTGAATAGCAGTTGGAAGTGGAAACCTGGAAAATAACCACTTTCTCTTCACAGATATTAGAGGTTTCTACCATTTTAAAATACCTTACTTTTTAAAATTACACAATTATGTAACCTCTGAATTTGGAGCAATCTTTAAATTAAATTTCTAATTTTATTGATGAGAAAACAGAAGTCCAGAAAATGTAGGAAACTTTAGTGCAATTGTATATCCAGATTTTATGTTTATTATAGGTAACTCCACTTTATTAGTGAAAGTCAGTTTTATATGTCTAATATGTTTATGTCTGTATATGTATGTACATGTCTATACTTAAGTATAAATATTGCTATTTACTTACAAATGAGTAAAGTTTTACTCTTGGACATTTTTCTTCACTAAATGATCTTGCATCTCAAATAGTATTAGCCTCAACCCTGATAGTCTCAGATTTACTGTGATTCATCTGTGTTAAATTTAGAACTTTAAAACCCATCAAAGCACAATGTAATTGAGAGTGTTACCATTTTGCAAGCAGAGCTTGGCATATATTATAAGTAATGCACCAGAATAGCCTTTTAAAATGATCCCATAATAAGCATTAGTTCATACAAATAGAAAAGGAAATCAGATGATGTTACTGTAAAGTAAAGTAGTCCCCTCTTATCTGAGAGTTTCACCTTCCACGGTTTATGTTACCTGTGGTCAATGAAAATATGGTCTGAAAATGTCAAATGGAAAATTCCAGAAATAAACAATCCGTAAGTTTTAAATTGTGCACCATTCTGAGTAGCACGATGAAAACTTACTCTGTCCCATCCTGTCCCATTGAGGACATGAATTATCCCTTTGTCCAGCAAATCCCATTACCCACCCAGTAGTTACTGAGCTATCTAATCCCACTACCCACCCAGTAGTTACTAAGGAGACAGATGGGCTGTCTCAGGATCACAGTGCTTATGTTCAAGTCACCCTTGCTTTACTTAACTACTGCCCCAACGCACAGGAGTAGTGCTGATGGCAGTTTGGATATGCCAAAGAGAAGGCACAAAGTGCTTCCTTTAAGTGAAAAAGTTCTCAATAAGGAAAGAAAAAAATTGTTTGCACTCCTTGCTAAGATCTACAGTAAGAAAGAATCTTCTGCATGTGAAAATGTGAAGAAGGAAAAAGAAAATTGTTTTACTTTTGCTGTCGTACCTCAGACTGCAAAAGTTACAGCCACAGTGCATGGTAAGTGCTTAGTTAAGATGTACACAGCATTAAGTCTGTGTGTGGAAGACATGACAGAAGCAATCCATGGTTTCAGGCATCTACTAGCAGTCTTGAAATGTATCTCCCCTGGAACAGAGGGGACTGCTATACTCTGTTAAAAACTCTGGTATAACCCAGCACCTAGACTAGTACTTGTCACATAACAAAATGCTCAGTGAATACCTACTAATGCAGGGGCTTACTGACTACCCAAACAAATCATGTAGCTCCTTCAGGTGAGCATCGAAAGTAGGTTTGTACTTAGAGCAGGTATGTAGTTACAGCGGGAGAACAAGACAGAGGAAACCATTTCTCTCTGGGATGCTTGCTTTAGGCCTACAGCTCCTTTTCAGAGGATGGTCTTTGATGAGAGGAACAATATATAGAACGTAGTCATGTCTCTGCTGCTTCAGGATAGATAGCCAATATCATGTAGAGTTGCAAAAACTGATTAATAAAAACAGGCATATATTAGAGTAATTTTAGAAGCAAATATGGTCAATATATCATCTTTCCTAAACCTTCATTTCTTGTACTCTTTCCCTAGGTTTTCTTCTTCTGTCATAAAACTTCTAATTCTTCCTTTAAAAACTTTCTTGCCATAGCGTCTCTGTTAAAAGTTATAGATATACACCTTTATTTTTCTCCATGAGCTCCATGAACATAAGAAATATACCTTTAATAAGGAATATTCCATTTGAGTTTGTACAATGGCAACACCTTGTCTATGTCTATAGTCAATGGCAACTATGACTATAGTGTCATAGTAGTAGATGAATTAAAACTACCCCATCTGCCTTTTGTAAAGAATGTAATTCCATTTGAGTTCTTAATTTGAGGAGTTTAATTTTCTTAAAATACTCAGAGTTAACAATTTTTTAGCTGTTGACCTAGAGTTAGATACATATTTTTTTGAGAATTTGACATATAATTCCACCAAGCAGTGTATGAGCTATGCAATTGTGAAAAAAGTATGTTTCTCTAGTCTAATAAATTTTTCACATTTCATTTTTGAGCTCAGATAATTTTAGACCTTTTTCTAAGAGAAAAGAGGGGAACCTTGATATTTTTATAACTTAAAATGATTTTAATGGGAACATTTTCACTGATATACCATAGAATTTGACTTCTGAATGAATAAATTAAAAATTGTATGAATAGTATTTATATTACTGACTTCAGCAGGTGTGTTTGAAATAAAATAATTGCAACTATATTGACTCAGCACTGCTGTGTGCTAGGTACTCTGGTAGGTAATGTTCAGGCATTTTTTTAATTGATCCCTACAAGAATTTTATTGTATGTCCATTTATAGAAGAAGCCACTGAGGCTCAGAAAGTGACTTTTCCAATGGTGCATTACTAGTCACAAGAGCTCGGATTTGAACCCAGGCTATCTATGTTCTATCTTAACCATAATGAATCTTGAGGACTGCAGAAAATGTAGATAGTTTATCATGAATTCATAAGTATCATGTAGTAATTTAAATGATAACATTTATCAGAATTTAAAATTAAAATAGTTTTTGTATGTATGCAATGTTGCCTTGACTTTCATATTATGGATATATGATTGTGGTCAACCTTTCTAGGTGGCTTTTCGTTTCATTTGTTGATTATAAGGACAAAAATCCAACTGTATTTTGGAACAATTTTGTTATTATATATAAAAGCCACAAAATGAGATGAAAAGAAGGAAAATTATGGTTCCCTTCGCAAGCTTAACTTGGGTATTTTATGCCATATATATTAAAGCATAAATTTAACATCACTTAGCATCCCAGAAAATACTAGAGATGCACAAAGCACAACTGTCTTTAGTTGCTATGGGAACCATTTGCTCTAGAAAATTTTGAGTAGTTAAAATCACATCCATTATTGTTTTAGTCAGTTAAGTATCCATATCTGTATTTATATAACATCATACTGAACATTCAAAGTGAAGCTACTGAAAACCTTCAGGTGTATACCGTATGTTTTAACTTAGTATAATTTTGGATTACCTTTACTTAAAAGTAAGATTTCTTTTATATTGATGAAACAATATAACATGTCTATGGATACTCTAGAAGAAATTAATTAATAATTTTTCCTCTGTGATGTTATCTAACTCAGCCAAAAAAAGATGTAAGCAGCAGGATGTGGCAGGAATAGGTAGGGCATAGAGGTTTCTCTTCCTCCACAGAAACCTTGATGTCTCCTGGCCTCCCCTTGAAATTGGACTTTTTACTTTTACTTTTTTGTTTTCAGCTTTTATTTTAGGTTCAGAGGTTACATATGCAGATTTGGTACATGGGTAGATTTTATGTTGCTGGGGTTTGGTGTGCAAGTGATTTCATCACCCAGGTGGTGAGCATAGTACCTCATAGGTAGTTTTTTGACCCTCACCCTCCTCCTACCCTCTACCCTCAAGCAGGCCCTGGTGTCTGAAATTGGACTTTTAAAACTATGGGTCAGGTTGTTTCAGTTTGGATGGCAGAAGAGAAGGAAAGGCTTCAGCCACTATTCTTAAGGTCTGCTTCCTTTGGGCCTACAAGCCAAACATTCTGGGAAGGCCTTCCTTCTTCTTTTCTCATACTCAGCGGAAGGTTCACTTGCTCATCTTGCTTCCAAGTATCTGAGGCTATCTTATGAGAAAGGAAGACAGATGGCTGTGGTGGGGCTGCCTGCTCCATGGGGTGGGCAGGAACTGAGAACAGGTGGAAGCCCCACCTGCTGCTAAGTTGAGAGGGCAGGAACCTCATGCTCCCTGAGTGCAGCTGTGGCTGCCCAGCCACATCTGTGCCCAGCATCCCTGTGCTCTTAGAGGCTGGAAGCAGGCAGGAGCCCCATCCTCCCAGGCACAGCTGCTGCCACCCAGCCACAGCTGTGGACCTGAGTGTCTTTGCACACTCAGGGGCTCAGGAAGACCCCCCTGCCGCTGCAGGCTTGGAAGTGCCTGTTCCCACTGCCTGGCTTCTTCCTCTCCCAGTGCCTGCTCCAATCTTGGAGGAAAGTTGAGGCTAAACCCAGGTGCTGCTGCAACCCAGCCAAGTGTGTGTACACTCAGGGCACTGTTGACATGCCAGCCCCCTGCTACCTCAGCCCCTTCCTGCCTTCAAGCACTGATGTGCATGTAAGGAAGGGTGAGGTGGCACTGAGGGCAGCTTGGCACTGGCCTGCAGGTACCCCTCGTCATGAACAGCCTGGGTGCCATGAACAGCAGGAGGCAGACAGACTCCAGGGAAGACGGGGCAGTTCCCCAGTGAAGCCCCACCTTTAAGCCAAGAAAGGCCTTAAACCTGGGAGCCAGGCTGTCAGTCTTGCAGTCTGAGAGTGGGAAATTATGGTGCTTTTTCTGTGCATGCCCATGGCTACCCATGAACCAGTCAGCACACACTTCCTCCCCTCTGAAGCCCATAAAATCCTTGGATGCAGCCAGACTTGAGCACTCAGGCCGACCTGCCTGCAGAGAGGAGCTGCCCACTCCAAGGTCTCCTCTCTGCTGAGAGCTGAGCAGCTGACTGGGTGACCTGCCTGCAGAGAGGAGCTGCCCACTCCAGGGTCTCCTAAGAGAGCTGAATACTCAATGGGATTATCTGCCTACGTAAAGGAGCTACCCACTCAAGGGTCTCCTCTCTGCTGAGAGCTGAACACTTTTGTGGACACCCTCACTGTGGAGAGGAGCTGACCACTGTGGGTTTCCTCTGAACTGTTCTGTCATTCAATAAAGCTCCTGTTCACCTTACTCACCCTCCACTGCTGCATACCTCATTCTTCCCAGATACAGGACAAGAACTTGGGACCCACCAAACGGCAGGGCTGAAAGAGCTATAACACAAGTAGAGCTGAAACATGCTCCTTGCTCACCACGTTGTGGGTGACAAGAAAGAGAGAAGGAGAGAAGACCTGCAGCCCTTCAGGGATCCCAGACCTAGGAGCTCCCTGAGCCAGGAGTGTGACACCTCTTTGTGGCCCTACAGTTCTTGATGTCTCAAGCTACTGAGTGCCACCACATTCCCCAGTACTAGCCATAGAAGCTGCTTGCAGGGAGCTGGTGCCCAGGCCGGCACCTGGAGCTGCCCATCCCACCACAGCCAGTGTGCCTCTCCACTTGCCCTTGGCAGGCATGAGATCCAGGCCAGCAGTGACAGCTGAGTGCAGCCGGCCAGGCCAAGTGGGCCCAGTGGGCCTCAGCAAAACTCAAGTAAAGGTGCCACTGGCCACAAATGTTTCCAGGTGGTGAAGTGACACCCCAAGGATCCTGTAACATTATCAGTCATCGATGATTATTGCCTTGGTTCATTCTTTAGGAGTTGCAGAATGTTCTAGTTCTGTCAGTCACGTGCTGTCATCACCTAAAAATGACCAAGGTATTTATCATTATTATTGTTGTCATCAGCAGCAGCATCAGCATCAACTTGTGTGGCTGAGTCCATTGCACTTAATATCTTCATTGCTGCTCGCATCTTCCCCAGCCCTCCAGTGGGGCTCACTCAGCATGGATGACTCCTGTCCTGGCCTATCTCAGGGAGCTTCTTTGCTTTCTGATGTGACATGTTCTAGGTTTATATTTTCCATTTACTACTTCAGACTTAGAATTGACCATTTTTCCAGGGAATCCTGGTTCTTTTTCCAAGGGAAATGGCTATTAGAAGTTACAGTCTGAGTGTAGAGGTGCTCATTACTACTTTATTATTTTTATTTTTTTGGATCTTCTCATTGGAGAGAGCTAGGATATCTAGGTATGCACACATACACACGTTTAAAGTGTGTATGTTCCCTGAGTGCATACTGACAATTCCTATGCAAATTCAAAACTGTAGGGATTTTAACCTCCTTTCTCTTATATCTTTATCTTCTTTTGACTATGTTTTCAGAAGTGTTGTGTATTTTAAGGCATATTGACTGAGGAAGAGTGATGTTCTTAACCAGCTGTGTTAATGACTAGCCTGGTTTTTTAGATCACGTTTGTTAGATAGCACAGGCACTGTCACCCTCTCCATGGTAGAGTACTGTAATTACAGTTTAAAAGTCAACTGGCTTGAGACCTAGCTTTGAAAAGCTTTGAACCTTTAAATATGTAAGAAAATGTTCATCAGTGTTGGGCTCCTTAGTTTGATTTGGCCAAGTTAACCCAGTTAACAGTTGGATATTTGGTTTTAAGGCTAAAGAATTTCTAATTTTGCTGGTATTTCTACTTACTGCACTTATTATCTATGTCCTATATTATTTGGATGAACCTCTAGATAAAATTTAAACACAGGTTTATTAAATAATGTTATTCAGCTATTACGAATATATCATGAAATGAACTATGTCTTAATAACAGAATGAAGCTCTAAATTTCCATAATCAAATTCTTCTTGAACATACCTACAATAATATCATACAACTTTGGATATCTGTATTTTATTTTGGCTACCTGTATATTCATTAGCCAATTAAAGTGTACTTATTCTAGAACAGTACTCTAAATTGATAAATATTTTGATTAACTTTGGTTGTGGTCTAGGAATCAAAGGTCAACACTATGTTAATTATTAAAATAAAATATGTGTGCTGTATAAAGGATAGATTATTTGAGATGTTCAATTAATATTGGATTTAGCTTGCAAAAGATATTTTTTAAAAAATTACTCCAGATCCTTCTGATGTTATTAGTGATGTCAGTGGTAAGAATTTCAAACAGTATCTTACAAATGGACGTACTCGAAAGTGGGATAATACAGACTATTTTCGTTATTGAAGAAATGGAAGTGCCATTTAATCCCCACCTGTATGTGTGAGGAAGGGGAACTGGCTCAGAGCTCCTTGATGCTTGTGCATCAGAGCAGCTCCAAAACGCCTGAGATTGATTAATTTGCTGCAAGTGCTGCTAACTTCCCAGACCTCAATTTCTTTCAATCATTGCTCTGATTATTGCAAAACTATTTCTGAAAGACTTAATATGTATCTTTTTGCTGGTAAATTACTGCTCATTTAGAAGTCCTAGAGTTAGTCCATTGCATAAAGAAGGTTGTAAGTCTAATTTAAATAACTATCAGTACTTTTTTCTAGCCTGCTCAAATTGAAATACGTGCACATTTGAAGATACTCTTGCTTTATATAAAGAGCTGTATTTAACCCAGTCAGATCATCTCCTCTCAGGCATCATCATTATGGTTGTTTCACTAAGTGGACAAAAGATGGGTCAGTGATTTCTTTAACAACCCAGGACATTCAGTCACTGTGCTTTGCATGGAGTCTGAGGTTTTTGTTCCCAACAATAGTGTCCTAGGCTATCTCTCCTAGTGAACTCTTATATGGTAAAGAACAGTCCGGATACCCACCCCTCATCATTTTTTTATGGTCCTTCTGTCATGCTATTAAGAATGTAGAGTGTCAATGCTTAGTGAGGCTGCCTCTTTCTTATTCTGAAAATTGGGCAAAATCTGGCTGACATTTTTGCTATCTCTACCTGATGTATATTTTCATCATTTTGTTTTGCTAGAATAACAAAAAGGTTCCCTGTGAGTTCCTAGCTGTTCAGTGGTACCCAAGGTTGTAAACACATTGACCTCTCCAGGTGTCACTGTCATGGGGAAAGGACAGCAGGGGCAAAGGCTCTCATACCTTTCTATACCTGTCCTGCAGCAAAGGGATACCTTTTCCTCATCCATTACAAGGTTTATGGCTGAAATCTCTATAACAAAAAACAGATTAATAAGGTAAACACATAAAAAATTATTTAATACAAGTTTTACATGACACAGGCGCCTTCAGAAAATGAAGACTCGAAGACTCAGAGAAAATTGTGTTTTTATGGACAGTCATGCAGAAGTGTGATTGGAGGACAACAGGGCAGGATCTGATGGTAAAAAATGGGAGAGACTGAGCCAGGCCTGTTTGTTCACATTCTCCATGGCCTGTGTGACATTCCTGCCCTCCAGATACAGGGCAGGATACCTACCACATGAAGACCTTTGCGGGAGGATGGAGGGAGAGTGACCTCTCTGAGTGCACCTGGGTATACAGAATGAATAAGATACGACCTTGGACTTTATGGTCTGCTAGAGGACAAAGATGCTACTGTACTGGAATTGCTTTCGTTTTCTAGATATTTTTAGGTTCCTTCTCTTTCTCTCTGTCTTCTCTCTTTGTGTCTTTTGCTACTATGATTTCTGAAAACAACTTACGCAGTTTCCCTTGACATCAGTTGGGCTCACACCCTATCTCCTCCGGTCCATTACTATACACACAGAGGTGTTTGTGTTACCTCTTTCCCTAAGGTCCTTCCATTCCCAGCATCTAAATACACTAAAGTCTTCAACATTTCATATTTCTTGGGGTCTGTATTGCGTTTTTCCTTCCAGCCTTTTCACTGAGAGGCACTTCTGTTCTTGCCATGTAGGATAAGTTATACTTCCCTTAGAGTTCTCCTATACTTCTGCTATAAAGTTCTCCTGTAGTTCCGCCATAGAGACCCTGTATTTTCCCTATAATTCTGTGCTCTCTCTTGGCTCCTGACTCTGGAGAGCTTCTCTTATTCCCTGGACTTTTCCTCTTTATTCCCTGCCTAAGAAACTTCTGTACATCCCCAAGCCTGTGCTCAAGCGGTGCTTCCTAGAAAGCCTGAACTGACACTATCCCCAGGACCATGGTTTGAATATTTGTCTCCCCAAAACTCATGTTGAAATGTTAAATCAGTATTTAATCTCCAGTGTCACTACCAATATTAAATCGGTATTTAATCTCCAGTGTCACTATTTAAAGATGGGACCTTTAAGAGATGATTGAGTCATCATATAAGAGCCCTCATGAATGGATTAATCCATTTATGGATTAGTGGATTAATGGGTTATCATGGGAGAGGGACCAGTGGCTGTCTGAGAAGAGGAGGAGAGACTTGAACTAGCACACTCAGCCCCCTCGCCTTGTGTTGCCCTGTGCTGCCTCCAGAATCTTCAGAGTCCTCACCAGCAAGAAGGCCCTCACCAGATGAGGCCACTTGACCTGGGGCTTCTTAGCCTCCATTACTGAAAGAAATAAATTTCTTTATACAGTTTTAGATATTCTGTTATAACCAACAGAAAACACTAAGACATTCAGTCGGGTCTCCTTCTCCTCTGTGTGCTATGGGAGGCAGTTCATTGCTTTGTATTGTAATTATTGCCTTGTCTGTGTTTTTCTATCCAGACAATAAACTCAATTAGGTAAATGATGGTTCTTTTAACTTTATGCTCTCTTATATGATAGAGTATGTGCCCCATAAAAGATTGTCACTGAATATTGGTTGAATGAATGCCTGAATCCATGCACATGTGAATGGTTTAATACAAAATGGCCTGCAGATTTGAGTAAGATGTGTGATTTGCTATTCCTGTATAGATTCTAAGCTAAAATGATTGCTACTTAGCACTTGATTTCTCTTCCCTATGTCCTTTTTCTTATGAAACTGAATCTGACTTTTCATGTGATTAAGTACATGAGTTAAAAAAATTTTAAAGGCTCATTCTTGAGAGTCCACATGACTCACTAGAATTACGTGGGGCTCCTAGTCCAGGGCTGCTTATTTTATAGGGTACATCTGTGGCACAAAGACAGCACAACTGTGAATCATACTCCTCTCAACATAGGCATAAATCCAAAAAGGAGGCTTTCTTATACTCAAGTGCCCTCAGTACAGCCTTGAATAGTTGTGAGGGGTCAGTAAGTGCAAACTTTAAATTGTTTTCGAATAAACATTCTTTTGAGAGATGCTTCTATTAGGAAGAATATTAGGAGATGATTACAAAGGTTTATGATTACAGGATTCATGCCATAAGTAAACAGGTAAATAAATGGATAGATAGCCCTAAGACCTCTTCATTGTTGTTAATAAACAAACATAAATATGAAATCTGCCTTTATGGCTTAATTTCTTTTTCCTTCAAAAACTGGAGATGTGGTTCTTTTTGAAGTTGAAAACAAGACCAAGTAGTATGTCTAAGATTATCCCTAGGGCTAGAATTTACTTATTTTCTGGGGTGGGATGAGAATCAGAGACTGAATATCTGTAGAAAACAGACAGGAACCTTTCTCCTGTTGTATTATTAATGCTATATTTGGTTTTGTTTCAATTTTTAACTTCTTAATGCTGTCTAT
This sequence comes from Plecturocebus donacophilus, assembly GCA_004027715.1. Lineage (NCBI taxonomy): Eukaryota > Metazoa > Chordata > Mammalia > Primates > Pitheciidae > Plecturocebus > Plecturocebus donacophilus. The sequence continues at coordinate 132,615 of PVKP010000516.1, forward strand.
GAGAACAGATTTAGGGCATTTAGTGAAAAACACACGCAGACATAATGTGGGACTATATATTCTGACTTAGGACATTTTATGGTATAAACAAGACTGTTTTACAGAGAATACTAAAGATAATGTTGATGGAACTGTTCTTCCCCACTACTGATGTTTCCTTCCAAGTGGCAGGAACTGTACTATTGCAGCACTCCTCTCTGCCTTCCCACTGCCCAAGCAGAAGCTGTCTGGGAGGAAGGGCTGAACATGCCTAGCCCAGCCCCTTTTTTGGGGAGCTGACTGCCTGTGGAAACCCTGTCCCTCCGTCCTGTGAGTTTTACAGCAGCACTTAACATATGGGAGGCCTTGTGGTTTTCTAGTGTGTCCTGGGACTGGGTTGGTGAGTCTGTTTAATTCTGTGCTTCAGGATTAGCAAGCCCATTGTTCCGGCACTCTTAAGCCATATTCTGCAGTTTCAGGTTTATCAGTAGTTAGGTGGTACTTTGATAGCCGCTCTGCCTTTCTCCTTGAATTCATCACTCAGGTGTTCCAAAGCTCGAGAGGGACTGCATGGTGCCAGTTGTTACACCTGTGTCCTCGCATATGCCTGTGAGTTTTCCCAACAACCCTGACAGTGGGTGGTATCATCTCTTCTTCATAGGTTAGGCAACTGAGGCTCTATGAAGGTAAATCACTCTGGATGATCACTATATGTTTGGCACGCTTGTCAGGCTAACTCCCAAACTTGCGTCCCTTAGGAGATTCGGCCAGTGAAAATATCACAAGATAAAAGCTTTTAAAGGACTTTACATAATATAAATCACTGAATAATACAGATGAGTTCTATTTTTTTGTAGACTAGCATTTTCGTAGCTATGAATATAAACATTTTAATAGAGCCTGCAAGTCCCTGGGTGCACAGGTGCTTGCCCACCTCCCAGGCTTCATTGGCTGCCTTAACTTCATCTAAAACCTGCAGCTCTTGATCACTGTCTTGAGCTTCCTGTACTGTTTCTTATAGCTAGAATGCTCTTTACTTCCCACCCTTCCCCTTTGCCTGGTTAACTTCTGTTTACCCTTCAGATCTCAACTCACATGTCACTTCCTCAGACTAACCTGCCACAGCCACTATATCTGCAGCTGGTCCGCAATAGGATTTCTGTTAGCCAGCTCATCTTTCCTAAACTACCTTGGCCATAGTTTGTGATTATGTATTCACTTCAAACTTATACACCCCAATAACTGCAGGCCTATAAACCCGGCCACCACTGTTCTTTTGTTTGCCATTGTGATCATAGTGCCTTGACACAGTGATAACGCCTGGTTGGGATGCCAAGAGTGGTCGCTGAGTAAATAATGGACATAGTGCTTGGACATTATGCTTGGCATAATAGTCATGTATTAGCCTTCAGGTCTTTGTCCATTGTTTTTTTACTAATACTTATAACATGGTAAAGATAGCCTCTTTCCTGATTATAAAACACACACACACACACACGCACACACACACACACACACACTCATGTTTTCAGGGCTGGATATTCATGTTTGTCTATGGGGACTGTTGGTATGAGAAAGTTTATTTATATATATATATATATATATATATATAGAGAGAGAGAGAGAGAGAGAGAGAGAGAGAGAGAGAGAGACAGAGAGAAAGCGTGCAGGAGAGAGAAAACTAAAATCTCTAACCTGCTTTTGATACTTTAACTATTGGAATAATAGAATGGATTTCCAAGTGTGTATAACTAAAAGGTTACTTAGTATATGGGGATAATAAAAGACCAAACTGCCGCGTTTGTGGAATCTTGTTTGTGTGGACCTGGGGATATGGGATATAGAGAGGAACCTCTCTTGTTACGTATGAATGTCACTTAATAATTATTAGGAACCTACTTCTGCTTGGTTTTTGTATATCCAGGAAGAACATCAAAAGGGTTGAACTATTCTTTTAGTCCTGTTCAACAGGGAGTACTCTAAAACCTAACTTATATTTAAATGTTATTCTTAATAAGTTGTTTATTACTTCATTTATAAAATGAGTTCAATAAGTAATAGGGTAGTGGGTGAGCTAATTTTATTTCCTAGTTAAGCATAAAAATAAGAGAAAGTGTTATAAGACCGAATGTTGATAGTTTTGAGAACAAGATAATGAAGTTTTCTATATTTTCATTCCCCCATTGCACTAATTAAATATAATTAATATTTTGAAGAGACAAAAACAAAAAATTTATGCACACTTACTTTTGCATCGCTCAGTCTCTTTTTTTTTTTTTTTTTTTTTGAGACGGAGTCTTACCCAGTCGCCTAGTCTGGAGTACAGCGTCATAATCTCAGCTTACTGCAACCTCTGCCTCCTAGGTACAAACGATTCTCTTCCCTCAGCTTAAGGAGTAGCTGAGACTATAGGCACCTGCCACCACGCCTGGCTAATTATTGTAATTTTAGTAGAGACAAAGTTTCACCATGTTGGCCAGGCTGGTCTCAAACTCCTAACCTGGTGAACTGCCCACCTTGAGCTCCCAAAGTGCTAGATTTACAGGTGTGAGCCACTGTGCCTGGCTGTATCACTCAGTCTTTAAAGTGTTGATCATGACAGAATTTTAGTTTCCTGCTCCTGGTACAACTACCCATAGGTAATAAACAACTGTACCAAGATCTGCATGAAAATAACATGGGTAACATGCTGTTGGGTGTCTAATTGTTTTGCTTCTTTTTGTCCTCCCCACCCTGCTTGATACAGGGCATTGATGTGCGAGATGCTCCTCTGAAGGAAATCAAGGTGACCAGCTCCCGACGCTTCATTGCTTCATTTAATGTTGTGAATACCACCAAACGAGATGCTGGAAAGTACCGCTGCATGATTCGCACCGAAGGAGGTGTTGGAATATCAAACTACGCAGAATTGGTAGTTAAAGGTATTTAATGTGTTTTTATACCTCAGAATATTCTTTTAAAGTAGATATGTTAGGTAATTGTTAGTTCATTATTCCTTTAAAGCTTAAACTTAATCCTTGTCTGTTTCTGAACAGTGGTTTGATGACAGGCTATTTTGATGGATTGCATTTTAAGTACAAAATTTTGCATGTGAACACTATTTTTGAAAAATGTATTTTATTTATGTTTATTTAGTTGCTTACAAAAAAATGAATGTGCTCTTGGCAAAACCTCCTGCCAACTCTATACACAGAGATTACAACCTATAAATTTCTTTTTAGAAATAAAATTTTTTACTGATTGAAAATCACTTAAAATGCAAATATTCATCAGCCAGGATGTTTATGATAGTGGGGTGGTTAATAAAATAAAGCAGTGTCAGTATAAAAATGCTCAGTCCTATCACACGAGCCATATTGATAATACTGTTAACATTCATAATGTTCCAGTTAGGTTCTATTACTGTATTTTGCATGACTGAAAAATTAAGTCATTATATTTAAGAAGGTGAGGGATGAGGGAAAATAGAAAGGAGAAATAAGTTTTCTTTAGCTAGTTTAATGAGTTTTTTTGTAGGCTGAGGAATTTATAGCATTAAACCACCAAGACAATTTTTGGTCCCAGACAGGATAATTTGGACTTTGAGGTGTACCATGAGGCATTTTTAGACAACCTGTGGAAGGCCATTGCTGTTTTTCCTGGGAGAACAGAATGATGCCTGCTTTAAGAAAAGTTTTCCCTGCATTTGTTAAATAGGGCACATACAATTGATCTCTCTACATATATAATCCCAGCACTTTGGGAAGCTGAGGCCAGAAGTTTCAAGACCAGCTTGGGCAACATAATGAGACCTGATCTCTATAAAAATAATTTTAAAAAATTAACCAGGTATGGTGGTACTGCCTATACTCCCAACTACTCAGGAGGCTGAGGCTGGAGGATCACTTGAACCTAGGAGTTGTAGGCTGCAGTGAGCTATGATTGTGCCCTTGCCCTCCAACCTGGGCAGAGTGAGACCCTGTCTCTTAAAAAAAAATTGACCTGTTTTGTATGTGCTATTGCTTTTGTCTGCACATTTCTCTAGGTAGGCAGCTTTAAAGATTGGTGGATTCAAATTCTAGAGCTAGGTATGTGGATGTGGGCCAGTGGCTTGCCCTGTCTGTGCTGCTGTTTCCTTATGTGTGAGGTAGATATCAGATAATAATAATGTTATCCACTTTATAGAGCTGAGGAAGATCAAATGCAAAGTGTACGTAGTGAGCAGTGGGTGCTTGACAGGCCCTTGGTGGGAAGGGAGAGGAGGACTGGGATGAACTTCTCTCTGGTCCAGCCTATCAGTGGTCTTCACTGGGGAATGGATGTCATAACTACCTTTCTAATTTTTTAAAAATATAAATACCTGACCATCTATTCTCTCCTTCCTCCTCTTGCCACGCCCATATTGAGTCAGAATATCCAGGGACACAGCCTCTGTTATAAAACCTCTAGATGAGTCAGCCATATGCTCTGTTGAGAGATTACCACTGCCAATCTTAGTCACATGTAGCTTATGAGGGACAGTGCTCCCCAGTGAGTCCACCTTGAGAATTAATCATCTGCAGCAATGACTAATGTTTGGCATAAGGAAGTGCACGTTAAGATATCTACTCTGATAATGTAGTTGCCACAGCAGATTCTTAAAATGTTTTTGTTTGTGATGAGACTTGAACCAGCCTAATATTTAGGTTTAATGTTTGTAACAAAACTAAGATTCTTCCCTGCTGTACACACCCTGCCCTGTTGAAAGTGCTCTGGCAAGTGAGACATCACGATGTACGAAAAGGACACTAGTTTGCCTACAAACTGTTTTGTCATTTTGTAGTTCATCATTATCATAATCATCATTATTACTACCATTATTTAATTTATGTCTCGGTTCCGTTGTTTGTGATTATTTTTCCTTTTCTTTCAGTTGCTGCACTGCTTCACTGTGACCTGCCAGTACCCATGTTAATGATTAGTAGGATGCAAATCTAGTAGTATTTCTAAAAATTGCCTATGAGGAAAAGTTTATTTGTGGAGAGTTATAAGTAAATTATAAATTTCTAGTTTACCAGAACAAACATAAATAGAAAGAATGAATGGGTTTTATTCATATTTTGCACCACATTTCCCGTCTTATGACATTCTAGTAGTATCTTGGCTCACTGTGATAAAAATTTCCAGGAACTTCTTTCCATTTCTGCACACTGCCACAGCTTGTGGCAATTTGCATGCAGTTAGGACCGAACTATGAAATTGAAGTTTTTCTCCAATTATAATTTTATGGCCATGTTTTGTATATACATATATTTTTAAATGAGATAACATACTAGATACTCCTAGTTTTATAAAGTTATTACCTTGAGGAAATTACTTCAAAATATACACTAATATTTTTAGGCCACTTGTCTATAATTTAACACTTTTTTGTATACCATATAATATTTGGAGTGCTAATGTTTACAAATGGGAGAAACTGCAGTACATAGAGTTTGTAACTTTTTAAGGTCCCACACTGATTTCGTGGCCAGCCCTCCAAATAAAGACCAAGTCCTTTAGTTGGTTAACCATCACTCTCATCTTTATTCATGTCTAACCACTTTTGGTAACCAAGGACATAAAAATATTTCATATAATCTCTACAGTGCATGTGTATATGCATATGTATGTCAATACCCTATTTAGTTACATTTCTATATTCATATGTAAGCACATTTCATACAGTTAAATATGATACTGACATATTGATATATCAGGTATTTACATATGTGTATCAATTAGATATATGTCTTTGTGCATATAAGTACTCTCATTACTAGCTTGATTTAGAAATAGTTTTATGGTGTCCTTTCACTTGAATTAAAAAATATTTTAAATTGCTTTTTATCGCTTTGTGCAGATTAAGATTCTTCTCTTCTCCCTCCTTCCTTCTTTACTTCCTTCATCCTTTCTCTGGGGAAAATTTGTTGAAAATTTAAATGTTGGCCAGTTGCGGTGGCTCACATCTTTAATCCCAGTACTTTGGGAAGCCAAAGTTGGCACATCACTTGAGATCAGGAGTTCGAGACCAGCCTGGCCAACATGGCGAAACCCTGTTTCTACTAGAAATACAAAAACTAACCAGCCGTGGTGGCACATACCTGTAATCCCAGCTACTCAGGAGGCTGAGGCTGGAGAATCACTTGAACTCAGGAGGCAGAGGCTGTAGAACCATGATGGTGCCACTGCATTCCAGCCTGGGTGACAGAGCAAGACTCCATCTAAAAATGAAAATTTTAATGTTGCCTTATTTTGTATTGATTCTTCTGTAAACCAAAAGTCCTTTTGAATGTCTGTTCCAATTATTTCCAGTTCTAGTTGAATTTTTCATTTGATTTAACATATCTAGTACTTTTCTTAATGAGGAATTAACATAGAAAATATTCTCAGAAAACAAATGCACCAAAGTCCTGCCTATTTTAGGAGACTAGTAACAATGTCTCGAGTGAGTGAGTATACTCATGACCCTTTGTGACTTTGCCCCTGAGTTTTATTTTGAATGGCAGTTCAACAACCCTTGCTTGCATTTGCAACTTGAAAGTAATTAACTGCTCTTTCAGCCTAGCTACATAAATGCCTTAGGATGTACCATAAAAGGCCCATTCCATGTCTTGGTTCAGGGAATCGCCTAATGATATGAATTGATGTTAAATCATTGTGAGTTAAGGCAGAGCTGTTAAAGAAATGAAAAATGAGCACAAAGTTTCAGTTTATAAATAACAGGAACAATATTTTAGTAAATGTGCATTATGTTCGTAGTCTCTGAAGCAAAATTCATTTACAGTTTGTTGTCTTATTTTGACTTAATCAAGTGAGATTTCCCCAGCAATTTTAAAACGTCAGTATGACTTATTCCACCTTGAATATGAAAAAGAACTGTTACACCCAACCCAACAAAGGGAAACAGTGTTGCTGGTTTTTAGCTGGTCTAGGAATTAACCCAGTATCATCTCAGGTGCAAACCTCATGTGATGCTAGCTTCCCTGAGGTCCTGTTCAGCAGGAAACACGGCTGTGATTGATTAGTTATGTCTGCCATGCAAGAGGATGCAAGAGGGCAGCAGAAATTTCAGCAAGCAAACCAGCATATGTCAGTAATAGGATATAGCGGATTTTATTTTTCCATGCATTTGTATGAGCAAAATGAGGAGTTAAAAACAGAACATGCCAAAAAGGCACAAATCACCCATGGAAACAGTCTTGAAAAAAATCACAAGATCTGTGTTTTTCTGAGAGGGAGATTTATTCAGGTAGAAATTTGTTTTGTACAATGATCTCATTTATCATGTGTGGTATCATTCACAGTGACATTGGCACATGGAATACCTTCATTTGGTACCTGGACAGCCTTTCAGCGAGCCTCTAACTAATATACTGGGAATACTATTTATCATAAGATTAACAATGATATAGAAAAAGAGTTGATCTCAGATTTTAAACAATGAGAGGGACTTTCTTGGGTTGTAAAGTGTGTTTGCTATTGATTTCTTAGTTTTATCAACTCGGCATGGTATGTTCTTAGCTTCAGAGCTTTCCCTTCTATTCACTGCCATAGTAAGACTTATTACTGGAAGTTCCCTGAATGGCAGCAGTGGTGGACTTCATTATCCATAATGCTCAATTCTCCTGTAGCAAATTGAGTCCATTTTGATTGTTATTTTGGGAAATGAGTCATCCTGGAGATTTATTTTTGATGAGATAAACTATAATTTCAGCCATGTTTTTAAAGTGGTGATATCTTTGGAACATAAATATAAGGAAACAATTTAATGATGTGGAAACTAATACCTTTGATGATTTTGAAGACATTCTCAATAAGGAGATTGATGATGAATGCTTCCTAGAGCTTAAATACTTGAGAGAACTTTTACCAGTTGACTTTAGTGAGAGAAAAAAAATTCCTTTGGTATCTGTGTAACTGACTCACTCTAATGAGAGAGCTCACTCATTTAAGATATTGTTACTATTATTCTAAAACAGGCACCACTTTAATGCATTTTTCTCTTGAGAATATTTTCTGTATTCATCATTACAAAAAGTATCAGATATGCTAATTTGTATGTGCTATGCACAATGATTGGTATCCTAAAACAAATTAGGGTTATGCCTACTTGAATAAGCATATGTGTTTAAAGATGGTTTATTTCACAACTTTGAATGCTGTGAGAACCTTTATCAATATGCTTTTTCTTATTAACCTGAACAAATTGTTTGTATCAATTTATTCCTGAAAAGTTAATATCTTCTACATTTTTAATAATTGATGCATGTTTAGCTCTTTTAAGACTGAAGAGTAAAGCATCTAAAAGATAGCTTTCTGGTTTGCATTTCAGAACCACCTGTTCCTATTGCCCCACCTCAGCTCGCCTCCGTGGGAGCCACCTACCTGTGGATACAGCTGAATGCCAACTCCATCAATGGGGACGGGCCCATTGTCGCCCGAGAGGTGGAGTACTGCACAGCCAGTGGGAGCTGGAATGACCGGCAGCCAGTTGATTCCACGAGCTATAAAATTGGACACCTTGACCCTGATACAGAATATGAGATTAGTGTGCTCCTGACCAGGCCAGGGGAGGGTGGCACTGGCTCTCCTGGACCAGCTCTCAGGACGAGAACAAAGTGTGCTGGTGAGTATAAGGAATGCTGCAACTAGTTGTCATTGTCTTTCCAGGTGTTGACTGGCAGCACAAGGGTTGATCAGATGGCTAGCACGATTCCCCTAGCTCTATCAAAACCTGTGTATGAACAAAAAATGCCCTTAGCCTGTGAGTAGTTGACTAACACCTTTGAACCTGGGGATCACTGACCTCGAGGCTTGGTATTTCTCAGCCTGCCCCCACCCTTTTTCCTATTCTTAATTTACTTCTTACTCCGACTACCACAATAGTTCATACAAGAATTGTCGGTGAGGTTAACAGAAACTGTCTACTCTAATGATGTCCTCTAATAGGTCAGACCCTCTTAATTTGGCCCCTTTGTTTTATGTTCGTAGTTAATGTGCTTGCAGCCTAGATGGGCTCTGGAATAACAGATTCTGTCTTAGGGATAGCCTTAAAGATGTGTTTTCACTGATGGGTGTTTAATGGAGGGTCTGCTGGCCAATGACTTGGGGCCATTTGCATCATAAGCAAGAGGAATTTGTGTGCTGGGTGCAGTCTTTAGTTTCTTAGATTATAAATTTCTAATTGTGCTAAACCCATTCTGCAACTTAAAGTAGAGTTAATGGAGAGAGATGTGTAAAATCGTCCAAAAAAAAAAGTAGAGTTAATGGAGAGAGATGTGTAAAACCGTCCAGTTAAAGTACTTTAACCGGAGTTAAAGTAGAGTTAATGGAGAGAGATGTGTAAAACCGTCCAGTAGAGGTTGTTGTGTTGTTTCTGTATAGTTACTCTCTAGTAGGAAGTGGAGAGAAACAGTATATTGGGATACTGAAATGCTCTTTTATCATGTAAATGAGGAATTTCTGTGTTGAATTGTGTGCTGAGATGAGGAGATTCCATAAATTGTTATGGCGTTAGTTAAATATTCAGGTAGCATTTGATAAGAATACATTTATCAATGTTTCATTTCTTTCTTAAGTTTTAAAAATGCTTACCATAGTACCTATCTGGTAGGAGTAGGAGAAATTATTAAACCTTAACCATTGTAGCCAGTTAAAAAATTTACTCTTTGTAATTTGTATTCTACTATGTCCACAAGTTCAATACTCATGGAAAATTGTGTATTTTAAAAAAGATGTTTGTTAGAAAAGGGAACAGGTACTTTTTTTTTTCCTGGGGATACATGCTATTAAGTACAGGGACTGGCCTGGGTTAGTAAACTGTATACTTTGCTATTTTGTACATCTTTCATCTGTTTCTCAGGCCCCACATCTGTATCCTCCTGGCACCTTTGTGCAAGGACTCTGGTCCCTGGAATAAAACCTGCTGTTTTGAACTGGTGATTCCCACAGCCCTAAGTGGTGGTTCTAAAGAGAAAGGGGAATTTCCCAATCCTTTCCCTTCCTGTCTTCTTTAAACCTTGTCATCCCTTCTATTTAGTTCAGTAAATTCCATTATTGTTGTAAAACAATTTTATCTCATCATTTGTTGCAATGAAAAGAATAGCTGTGGGTAATATTGCCTATATCATTTTACAACATAGACATCACTTTTAAATCTGTTATTTTACCACTGCCTTATCAATTCTCCAGGGCAGGTTCTGTGATCCCCATAATACAGATCAGGAAAGTATAGCCCATGTGAGCTCCTGTCCACTTCTAAGCTCACTCTGTAAGAAGTAAGTTTGGTGTGTTTCACTTTAGTGTTATCTTAAGAACTCCTGTTTTGGGCATAGCAATATGTGGTTTCTCTCTCTCTCCAAAAGCAGGTTAGAATTTCATTGTTTAGATCGGAGAGTGTGATCTGCTTCAATTCTAGTCACTAGCAGCCCCACCTACATAATGTTTCCAATCCTATCCTTTTTTTTTTTTTTAACACATTTTTGCCTTTTCTTTTGGTTTTGTGTCTGTACATCTCAGCTATTGACACATTGCTGTATATATTTCCACTGATTATAATGCATGTGTCTGTGTTTTCAGGAAGACTTTTGATATTGCTGCATGATGTGTAAATGGATAATGCTCAAAGAGACAAAGTACCTTTTTATAATAGATTGACAGTTCTTTTTAAGAAGTGAAAACCAATTTTGAATTGATATTTGTAGGCCCACACTGTGCCTTAATGTATGAAATCTCATCTAAGCCAGGAAGCCTAATGACAATGCGCCCTTTCCTCTTAACTGTTTGCAGCCTGCAGTTGGCGCTATTCGTGATGCATGGTCTGGATGTGCCCTGCGCTGACATGGAGTCACCCTTACAAAATGGCCGGGGAAATGTTAGATGAAAGGGTCAAAGTTAGAAAGAAGAGGGGGAGGCATATTAGATGGGTGAGGAAAGTGAAAGGTGAGGAAAGCGAAGTCAAATGAGACTTCTTACTATAGGAAGAACCTTTCTTGAGCTGGGGTTTTGAGAAAATCTGCAGGTAATATCAATAATCACTGTTTGTGATCTGTGTGGAATTTTGGGAAGCAGGAACAAGTTAAAGGGAAAAAGACAGATGCTGTAAAGTATAGAATCAAAATTTGATATCAGTTTCAAAGTGTTATACAGATGGTTCGTCAGCATTTGGAGTACCTAAAGAGGAAGTTATGGATTTCAAAAACCTGGGAGAGACTGGAAGCATTCTGCAGCAATTAATGGAAAATATCCTTGGCCAGGCGCCAATGATGAATGAATCTAATAGGGTGATAAGTAGTAGGAATAAATCTAAATCCTTCCTGTATGGTTTAAAAAAGCCAAGAGTACTGGCTCGGAATTAGAGTAATACAATTCAGCAGCAATATATATGAAGAAGAGATTGAGGATTTGGCTTCAATGCAAATAAATCTACGCTATCACCCATGTTGTATTAATTATCCCTGTGATGTTAGTGCTTTTTACCATACCCTACAAAAAAAAAAATCCTAAAATAATCTTAGATTGTATCAGGAAAGCAAAATGACCATATTGAAGGAGGTGATAGCCTTACTCTACCAGTGCTGTTTAGACTTCCCATAATTCTGACTTGACTTCTACTTCCTGCTTTTTAAGAGAGACAGAACAAAATAAATTTTGCCCATGGGGAGAGTAATCAGGATAGAAAAGGGTGTGGAACCTTTTTCAACCAATGAGGAATGGTGGAAAGAACCGAGAAGGGGGTGAGGAGGAAAGGCTGAGTCACGACTAGTGAGTTTCTTGTGGCTGATTTGTTCAAGTATAACCTGACATGGTAGGAAGTGATTTCTATGTTCAGAAGAGGATTGAGCTGGTTGACCCTAAAGATCTCTTCAGTATGAAATTCTGTGATTCATTTCTTGCTTTCTTTCTGATGAGATGATCCACTTTATATTTCTACCCTGAAAGTCTTTCAGTTTCATTTTTATTTCATCCTTGTCTAAATACTCCATAATCATGCTTATCAAGTACTATTCTTTGGGCAGTGAAGGTCTGGTATGACTTTTCCAAAAATCTGAACAAAGGGGACGTAAGTTTTTGTTACAGTGAAATAGAATAAATTTGAAGGACTGACTCAATCTGAGATTTGCTGCCTGGTTTTTGGGCTAAAATATCACTTCATCCATGAAATAATAGTTCTTTTGGGTACTAGAGCCAGAGTCAGCAGTTGAGACCACTGGCTCTGGGAGCAGCCACCTGGGTTTGAGTTTTGGCTCTGCCTGGCAGTAGACACAGGACTACAGAAAAACTGCTAACCTTCTCTGGGCCTGAGTTGCCTTATCTGTAAAACAGAGGTGATGATAATAATATATGTTTCATTGTTGTGTTGTGAGCCTTAATGAGCTAATGCATATTAGTTGCTAGAACAAACTCTTACATAAAGCATGTGGTCAATCAGAGTTAACTACCACTTAATAAATTTTTGTCTTTTAATGTTTTCATTCAGAAGAATTAGACACAGGCAACCTCATTACCCAATGTTTTAGAAATATTACTTATCTGAGAAATCTAAAATCTGAGAACCATGGTTTTCTATTGTGGGCTCATAGAATTCCTCACAATTGTGCGTTATGTTCTCGTCTGTTAAATCCATTTATTTTGGCCAAGCTGTATGTTTTCATTTCTGTGCTGCATCAGTGACATCTGTCCTATTATTTTTTGGTGACACCCATGAAACTGTATTGAGCTTCTTGTATTAAAATGGCAAGATTACTATTTATTGCTCATCATCTCTGCAATTGAATTGATTTTCCTGTATGGCTTATAGACACAATCTCATTACCTGGTTGGATTTCTGCAAGGATTGTATTGTAACACACTTCAAAAACTCTTGCTTCTGAAAATTATTTCCAAATATATGCACAAGCTCTCCACGTGAGACCTTGATCCAATCACATAGCTTCCCTGATTCCACATCTTCATCTCTAATGTGCATATCTTATGTGCAGCCTGTATTTCGCAAGCAATTAAATAGTAGCTACTTGAAACAGAGAAATGGATAATGTTGTTAGATTAATTTTCACAGTGGGCTTTTTATGTCTTTTATTTGGAGATACTTCTTTTTATGTATTCTGGTTATAGGTTAACTGTGGTTAAGTGACTTGCCAATAACTGGCCCAGGAGCTAACAAAGGATGATTATAAACTAATGATTAAACAATTAAGATTGGTGAGAGTAAAACAAATGTTAACTTAATATGTTCTTTAGCATTAAAATATTTGAAAAAATAGTTATTGTACCTTAAAAATTATCCATAAGATATATATTGAGCATCCATATTTGTCAAGCACTGTTCCAAGCCCTGAGGGTAGAGTGACAAGATATTTGCCTTCAGAATTTATATATTTTGGGATATTGGAGAGAGGAAGTATATAGGAAACATATATATACATGTGGCCAAGGCAGGAGGACTGCTTGATACCAGGAGTTTGAGGCCAGCTTGGGAAACATAGCAAGACTCATTTCTACAAAAAATTAAATTAAAAATTAGCGGGGCACGGTAGCATGCACTGAGTCCCAGCTACTGGGAAGGCTGAGATAGGAGGATAACTTGAGCCCAGGAGTTGGAGATTACAGTGAGCTGTAATAACACCACTGCACTCCAGCATTGACAGAGTAAAACCCTGTCTCTAAAAACAAAATACACACACACACATACAACACATGCATATGCAATACAGTGTCAGATAATGATAAATGTTATGAAGAAAAATAGAAGAAGGGATAGGGAATAGAGAGGTAGGACATGATGTTTTTTATTATCTTACTGTGTTTAAATACACATAACAAAATTTACCATTTTAACCAATTCTAAGTGTACAGTTCAATCATGTTAGGTACATTCAGCCAATTTCCACAATCTTTTTATTGTCTATGAGTACATAGTAGGTGTATATATTTATGAGGTACATGAGATATTTTGTACATGAGATATTATGCAATGTGTAATAATCACATCAGGGTAAATAGTATATCCATCACCTGAAGCATTTATCCTTTGTGTTACAAACAATCCAGTTACACTCTTTATTATTTTTAAATGTACGATGAAATTATTATTGACTTTTGTCACCCTGTTGTGCTGTCAAATACTAGTTCTCATTCAGAATCTTTGCATCTGCCATGAAACTCTGCATCCATTAAACACTAACTCTCCACTCCCCTTCACCATAACTGTGACAACCACCAGTCTCCTTTTTGTCTCCATGGATTTAACTATTTAGATGTCTCCTATAAGTGGAATCATGCAGTGTTTGTCTTTCTGTGACTGGCTTATTCCATGTAGCTTAATATTCTCCAGATTCATCCATATCATCACATGTGCAATTGCACCTTTTTAACTACACTGATAATTGAATTGTATATATTTGTTTCATGTAATTCTTTGTGAACTACTTAGAGTCTATAAGCACTGACTTTGGCTTTCAGTTTAAAAATGCATCTTCTTTATGGCCGAGGGAAGTGTTTACTAGTAAAACATGTACTGCTGGGTTCCTGAGGAGTCCAAATACAATCAGGTTTTCTAGAAGTGTTCTATCAAAATGGCAAGGCCATCCTGTCCATGGACAACCTGCTGCTTGCTGGGAATAGGAGTGATGTGTTAGAAGTCCTTAATAAATGTGATCTGTAAGAAGTACACACATTTTTATAAATGTGATATGTTTTTTATAAAAGTGGTAGTGGTTTTATAACTTCCATTCTTTTAAATGATTAAGAGTGAGTGAGTTTTAATACCTGTCTGCATAGAGATATGTATTTATCTGCCTAGTATATGCCTAGTTAGAGCTTTTTACATAACTATAATAAAAACTTGGAATATGTATTACATTAAAATTTATTTTGTTGTACTTAGATGCTTTGATAACATGCAGTTATGGCTATCTTATCTGCGGTATTTTCAGTAGCACAAGACACTAGACATACTTGTCACTATTTGGAGTTATATCACCTTTCAATCTTTGTTCTGTGAAAGGTTCAGTATGGCTGATCTCATTGTGGTATGCAGTTTTGTGAATCTCCTATTCTTTGTGATGACAGTTGTACTGTTGCACTTGAACAGATATATTTGTATAGCCTTCTTGTATCCTTACCTTATTCTTCTATGAACAGAAAACATACATAAACAAATATATATCTGGGGGTATTGGAGGGAGGGAGTATATAAATAACATATATGTATGTATATATATGGGATAAATAAAGGATTAGTGTTCCTTCAGAGTAAGGACCCAACATTCTTGACTGGGAATTTTCTACTAACTACAGATTTATGGTGCTGTATTTTCTTTTATCTTATACCTTGACAACATCTCTCAGTATGCCTTATGTCATGGCATGCCCTGTCTGTCATACCCGGTCTAGTCTAAATGTCACGAGATTTAGGTTCATATTGGTTTTGAAATATTAATTTGCTGTGTTTGCCTAGTGGTAACATGAGAATGACTTGTCTGAAATACACCTGAATGAGATTCTCATGTTGGAAATGAGTAGTGACAGGTTCCTTGGCAAGGGGGCATTACACGAAGCCAGAACTGCATGATGCCTGCATTCAACTGAAGGCCAACCTTGCTGCTATTTATTATTTTTGGTTTCTTTTTGTGGAAAAAAAGGAAATAATTCTGGTCTAAATGGGGATAATCTGAAATTAAACCTTGCCAAAACCTGATTTATTTTCTCTTAAGTCAGAGACAGTCAGATTTGTCTTTTCTGTACAAAATTGTCACTGGCATTACAATAAGTATCTGGACTTATACAGGGCTGACCCTCATGTACCTGGGGCCATGTGGGAGCTAATCTAACAATGGCTGTTATTTAGAAGGAATAAAAGCCAAAGACCTAATTGAACGGAGCATAATTTATTTTTAATTTAAGTTTATTTACTAGGGAAAAAATTAAAAATGTTCTAATTCTAAAACAGCTCTGCCAAAGGGCAACATGTTTTAATGAATTTTTAATACATTAAGCCATTAAGAACCTTTTTAAATTATGAACATTAAAAGGGCATGAGGAGTACCTTCCCTATTAGACTGCAGATGTAAAATACTTTGGATCACAACACAGTGTGCATAGGATAGGAACGTATCAGCAATGCAGCATCTTTTTTGTTATAATATAATCAGTCCCTTCCTTACAGGTGTTTAGGCCCCAGAGATTTTGAAATTGATCCTTAAACTTCACATTCTGCTGCCCTTAAACACTGATTCAGCACTTTCCTTGTGCTTGAATCCCAAGGCAGCAGTGGAGGGGGATAGAATAGACCTGTTGGAGCAGTTCTGCATGAGAGGTTCGGAAGCTCCTCCAAAAAGTGTGGACAGATGAAGGTGGTTGTTCATAGAGTTACCCAGTGACTCTTAAAGTGTTGTGATATCCTCTTGAAGGTGTTGAGTGAGCCCCTTGGCTGTAAAAAATGAGTGTGCTAACAGTGCTCTTCAGCTTTCTTTAGGCTTGTTTTTGAAATCTTTTTAGGTGGCTTCTTGTGTAGCTTTGAATACACTGAGGAGGCCAGGAAAATCAAGGGAAAGAGCTGGTGATTGCAATCGGGGGCCTGTGGCCTAGTCTTGCTGTCCCTCTGATGAGCCATCTAACATGGGGAAGAATCACATGATCATTCCAGGCTGTATTTTGTCTGTCTGTGAAGGGCTTGACCAACTTCCTTGTTCTAGGGCTCTGACAGGCCATCAGTCCCTGTCAGAAAGGATTTGCTGTGGGAAAAACATGATTGTTTTTAGTATGAGTGCTTGACTGAGCACCAGCTACAGCTGTGAGCATGGTCCTCCAGCCCCTGGCATGGTTGAGGATGCCTCTGCATCCTGCAGCAGTATCTCCTAGGAAAGGAAGACATCTACTAAATCTTCTTTGAAAAATTGTTTAAGAGACCCAGGCCATCTTAAGTTTCCCCCAAATCTTTTGTATATTTAGCAAGAAAAAAATTATTGATAATGATATGATTATTTTTTTATTAGAGGAAATGCCTTAATTCTTTATCCCATTTATAATGTAGCGAGGTTTTACTTATGATCTTTATGTTAGCATTTATACTACACTGGGGTCCTATGCATAATCTGTATGTACTGCATACGTATGTGTTTCAAAAGGACTTGGAGCATAATTGACTGCTTTAAATTATCATAATGGCTTATCCTTTTGTCACTGCCTTTGTGAACATTCAGAAGAGACAATGTTTCCCTGGGAAACTTCTTTCATTTTACGGTCTGACTGACTTGGATGGGTGAATGCTGGTTCTGGCACAAAATAGCTAAAAATTCTCAACGAATAAATTAACCTTCCTATTCCTAGTTTCCTAATACTTGTGGTCAGGTGTTTTTATTTTTGTTGTTGTTGTTGTTTTGTTTTGTTTTACCAGTACCAGCATTGTCTTCATAAAGCTGCTGTGAAAATTATGTATGCTAATGCAGGAAAACTTGTTAGCAGAGTACTTTGGTCACCTGGTGTGTCCTGAATGAATCCTATGTAGGTTTATTATTAAATACTGATACAATATTAAGTTTTATTACCACCAGGTATACACACTCCTATGGTGAAATCTTTCAATAGAATTTTTAACCTAAAGGGACTGGGTTGCATTTGACGCACACACAATTTGCAGTTTACTTTAAGCAAAAGAAAAAAAATGTATGTGTATCCTCAGGGTGGTGCCAAGAAAAACAAAATGATCACATGTTCACTGGAACTTGGGAGAACTTTTTGTTTTGCCTCTTTAAGGTGTGGTAAGGATAGAAAATAGCAGAGTGACCCAGGGTCACTGTGCTGCAGGGTGGCACAGAAAATAGAATAACTGCAAATACTTTATTTATATGTGAGACATTATTATGCTGTGGTTGTGGATATATTGCAATTATTAGTGACATGATGAGCATTTTTGACACTTAACCTTTTGGAAGGTTCTGCCCCCCACTCTAACATTTCTCTTTCTGTTTTTTTTTTTTTTTTTTTTTTTTTTTTGAGATGGAGTTTTGCTCTTGTTGCCTAGGCTGGAGTGCAGTGGTGCAGTCTTGGCTCACTGCAGCCTCCAGGTACAGGCAATTCTCCTGTCTCAGCCTCCCAAGTAGCTAGGAGTACAGGCATGCACCACCACACCTGGCTAATTTTTTTGTATTTAGTAGGGACAGGGTTTCATCATGTTACTCAGGCTGGTTGTGAACTTCTGACCTCAGGTGATCTACTCACCTTGGCCTCTCAAAGTGCTGGGATTACAGGTGTATGCCACTGCACCTGACTCAGTCTAATACTTCTAAGTGTGTCCAGAGGACTCAAAGCTTGATGGCAGTTTGCTTAGAGCCAGAAGGCTGAGGTGTCCTGGGGAACAAGTTTCCCTTTTGCTCATTTGCAAGGCTCCAGGAAGGTCTGTGGACTCTTACTGAGAGAGATTGAATAACTAGAGGGTTGTGCTGTGGATCTAGGGAATTAAAGTGCACAGGTAAAAATTGTTCATTTTGAGGGCTGCTGCTGAGCTCGACTTACCTTGTGTCTGGTGTCCCTGGCCTGAGAGTGAGTGGAGCCAATCTTTGGATGGCTTTTGTCTTCTGAACATTTTAGAAAAAGTTCACTCACTCTTGACTTACCAGGTAAGGTATGTGTTGTGTCTGGAACCACTGCCATGCATTGGGAAACAGGTGGATTTCATCTTGACCTTATGTGTCCTGTGTGCTTCCTTCTATCCATGCTCCTCTCAGCACACCCAGATTCATTCTTTTCTTATCAACCCAGCTCTCAGTTGATTTGTCCTCATTAACGCAAAATGTGGGCTCACTGGGACATATTTCATGGCATCTAGCCTCCAGTTAGGACTTACTGACTTCATCTGTAAGGATAATGCGACTTGTGATTTTAAAAATTAAATAGGAAGTAAGATAAATGAGAGCTAAAACTTGTATAGTCATAACAACAGATTATGAAAGCATGATGATACATCAAAATTTTAGTTTGTGAGGATTAGCCATGTTCCTTTGTGTAACACTTTTATAAATTAATTTTAAGAATATAAAGAACTGGTAATTACCTATTAGAATAAATTGCAAGTGAATAGGATGCTTTAAAAATGAATAATTCACATAAATGGAATTTAAATTATAAATACAAGAAATTTTATTAGGAAGTATGGTTATACCTATTATTAAAATAAAAAAGATAATAGAGCTGTTTGATACCCAAATTGCTGATCCTCCATCCATGTTATTACCATTATAGAATGAGTAACAGAAGTAATGTAACTATTCAGGTAAAATATTTCCAATGACCAAATAGCAATATTTCTTTCTTATAAATCTAGACAAGTGACTGTAAGCACATATTTATAGTCTGCATTGAAACTCTTTCTAAAGGAATTTTAAGAAATACATTAACATTTGAAAAAAATACATATTAAAATATATTTCTGCTAAATATTACATATTGCTATTTCTCTGTTCTTTAGCTCAGTTATAGTGCTCCTAATTTGAGCAATGAATTCATGATAAATAACATTTTACTTGTTAATGTTTGTATCTCATTAATGGCCTTTTAAAATTACTGGTCATAGATGTCATATAAGAAGACAAAAAATATGGAAGTATATGACGAAGAAGGTAATAGATTCCCTTCTCTTTCTTTCAGTCCCTTTGCCAGGAATCACCATTGTTAATCCTTTTGTGTTTATCCTTCAACATTTCTAAGCTCATTTAGGTGTGTAAATACCAATATATGTCCTCAGTCCCTCCCTTACTAATTCTAACAAATGGGATAATATTGTACATGTTATTCATCAGCTTGATTTCACATTTGCCAGTATTCTCGGAACAGCTCTATAGTTGCTAGAGTCTAGTACAATAGATACATATTTTATAAACATATATAACCCACATATAATGTATATAACCCACTCTTATTAGTAGCTGTTTATTCTTTTGTAATGTGGATGACCTAATTTATTTAGCCCCTCCTCTCTTGATGAATAGTCAGGTTTTGTTCATTAATAAAAAGAAATGTTTCCATAAATATCTATAAATATATCTTGTATACAAATATGTCTCTTTCTATAAGTTTACAGTTTTAAGATAGAATTACAGGGCCAAAGATACATGCATTTAAGACTTTAGGAGGTGCTGTCAGATTCCTTTCTACAAGGTTTTATCAAGTTGTGCTCTACCAGCAAGGTGTCAGAATGTCAGTGTCCTCAAATGCTTTTGAGCATTAAATATTAATGATCTTTTAAAGCGTTTTAAAATCAGTTTATTGGTTTTTAAATTGTATATCACTGTTTTAATTCACATTTCATGTTTTCCATGAAATATACATTTACTATTTATATTTGTTCCTCAGCAAACTGTCTATTTCTATCCTTAAGATGCTTTTCTAATCTTTTCCTTTTTAATTTGTAGGGATGTTTCCTGTAATAGGGTTATTAACTATTTGTCATATGTTTTCAAAATATTTTTCTTATTCTACCATTTGCTGTTGACCTTATTTGTGGTTTATTTTGTAATAGAGAAATCTTTAAATTTATCAATCATATCTTTTAGGGCTATCTATATTCATTAATATACAATAAAGGAATCATTGGAATATAAATCAGTTCCAATATATATTAGTTTAATCTAGGTAGATGTGTAGATATGCAATTATGTTTGCTAAATGAACTGTTGTTTCTTCCTAATGACTTCTTACTTTCTAGTCTTGTTTTAGAAGATATTTTTGTACATTTTTATTGAATTTTTTAGAACTTATTTTTATGCTAAGATATTTTAGCAGTGAGATTCTGGCCAAATAAAGACTTGAGAGGAAGACTCCAGGGCTGAGGAGGCTTCTGGGGACAGTTCCTTTGCACTTTAATGTTGTACGAGGAGAATGGTCTAGTCTTACCTTTGTGTGTTGCATGATGTGGTGCCTGAGTATGTGGCAGGCAGCATGTGACCACAGGGAAACCAGCTAAAAAGACAGCTGCTATAAAAGCCGAGTAGACATAACTGAGTCAAAATGCCCTCCATACCTCATTTTGGTTTGCCCCATTTGTTTATTCATTTACAATTTAGGCAAATATTTTTGAGAATCTACTGAGAGGTATTCTCCTAGGCTTTGAGGATTTCGTTAGTAGGCAAAACTAACAAGTTGCCTACCCTCCTGGACACAGCTTTCTAGTTTCTAAAGTTCTCCATTGGTGTGCAGTGTGTGCACACATTTACATAAAGCAAGGCTTACAGAGATTCCCAGAGCAGTTGTAGAGAGGTGGTTCTAAAAGTCAACATAAATATTAGATCAGACAGGAGCATCACAAATAAATTGTTTTAATCAGGATGTTTTGGGCTGCAAGTAATAGAAACACCCCTATATGCTAGCAATTAGGAAATTTATTAACTTGTATTAATGGGAAGTCCATAGGTAAAGCACCCTTTACAGTTCATTGTTCAGTGACTCAGTAATCTTTCCAGGGACATGGGCTCTTTCCAAATCTCTGGTCTATTGACCTCCACCCCAGGCTGGCTCTCTTCGTTGTGTTAAGGTGACATTTAAAAGCATCTAGGGAAACATCCTGTGTTCACATTTAATGGGGAGAGAAGAATATTTCCCCAGACATAGAATGTGACTTTTTTCTTTCAATCTTTTGTGTCAATTAAGGACTGATAATAACTAGCAGATTTTCATGAACTTGTTGCCTTAGTGCACTTATTCTTCAACCTTAATGTACTTCAGTAATGGCAGTGTACATCAGGACTTGTGAAAAGATCCTGGCTAGCTCCTAGCCCAGATTTATGATTTAGTAGGTTTAGGGTTGGATCAGAAATCCACATTTTAAACAAATTCCCCAGTGATGCTGATATTGCTGATTGAAAACTACTGATTTGCAGTAATGAACATGCATCCTTGCACCACACACCTATTAGAATGGCCAAAATCAGAACACTGCCACACATCAAATGCTGGGAGGAGGTGGAGAAACAGGAATTCTCATTTGTTGCTAATGAGAATATAAAAATAGGTACAGCCTCTTTTGGAAAAGTTGGGCAGTTTCTTGCAAGACCAAACATATTCTTACTGTACAATCATCAGTTATGCCCTTTGACATTTACCCAAAGGAATTGAAAACTTATGTCAACACAGAAACCTGCATACCAGTGTTAATAGCAGCTTTTTATTCATATTTCTAAAACTTATAAGCAACCAAGAGGCCAGTAGGTGGCTGGATAAACTATGGTGCATTGAGACGACAGAATATTTTTCATTTAAGAAATGAGCTATTAAGCCATGAAGACACATAGAAGAAACTTAAATGTATATTAAGAAGTGAGAGATGCCAATATGATAATGCTACAGCTGTATGATTGCAACTACAGTAAGGTTCCGCATAAGAATCTTTCAGTCTATGAGGGTCTGCATATAAGACGGTAATTCCTTAAGATTATAATGGAGCTAAAAATCACCCAGTAACATTGTAGCCATTGTAATTTCATAGCATAATGCTTTACCTTTTTTATGTTTAGATATGCAAATACTCACATTGTGTTACAGTTGCCTACAGAATTCAGTACAATAACATGGTATATAGATCTATGGCTTAGGAGCAGTAGACTATAAAATATAGTCTCCGTGTGTAGTAAGCTATCCCACCTAGATTTGTCTAGGAACACTCTATGATGGTCATATAATGATGAAATCACCTGAAGATGTTTTTCTCAGAATGTATCTCTGTCATTAGGCAACCCATGACTATATATGACATCCTGTAAAAGGCTAAACTATGGATACAGTAAAAGTATCAGCGTTTGACAGAAGCTGGGAGAGGCAGGGATAAATAGGTAGATCACAGAGGACTTTTTCAGGTAGTGAAATTATTCTGCATGATACTATAGTAGTGGATATATGCCATTATATAATTTCCCAAAACCCATAGAATATACCACACCAAGAGTGAATCCTGTTACAAACTCTGGACTTAGTGTGGTGCTGATTTGTCATTGGTGCAGTATGGTGATAATGTGGGAGGCTTGGAGCCAGGGAAATGTGGGGAATGTGGAGAATCTTCAAACTTCCAGGCAAGTTTGCTGTTAACCTAAAACTGTTTTACAAGACAAAGTTTTATTTATGAAAAAAAAAGAGCCTCACCCTTGGGCCTAGGGATGGAATGAGCCATCCCCAAGTCACAAGCTATGGAAGACTAAATCCCTGAACAAAATCAAGGATTTGGGGAGCTACTGGGAAGGAAGAGAGGAGAATGAATGCTGAGTAAGCAAGTGACAGTGACCAGTATAAAGGCTGATATGAATTGAATATAATAATGGTAGTTGAATGACTGCTGAGAAAATGGGTAAGGTTTATTTCTTATCTTGAATAAATGTATTCATTTCTTAAATACTATCAGTCAGAATTGAGATCTGCAAAGAAACTTTTAAAAGAAAGGTTGATTTTAACATTTGAAAAAGCTTGATTTTGACATGAATATTATAAGATTTGACTGTGGGGATCAATTGGAAATCCATTCCTTGTACTTAGCATGGATCTCACCTTAGGTCCAGTTATAATAAGAAAAATTAATAATACTTGAAGTTTGTTTTGTTTTGTTTTGAGATGGAGTTTTGCTCTTTTGGCCCAGGCTGGAGTACAATGGTACGATCTCAGCTCACTGCAACCTCTGCCTCCTGGAATCAAGCAATTCTCCTGCCTCAGCCTCCTGTGTAGCTGGAATTACAGTCAGCTGCCACCACACCCAGCTAATTTTTGTATTTTTAGTAGAGATGGGATTTTGCCACGTTGGCCAGGCTGGTCTTGAACTCCTGACCTCAGGTGATCTGCCCGCCTCAGCCTCCCAAAGTGCTGTGATTACAGGCATGAGCCACTATACCCGGCCACCTGAATTGTTTAGAGAATGTTGGCATGCACCTCAGCATGGGTCCCACATACATGTACACATGTTGCAAGCAGAGGCACTGACGGTCTTTATTCTGGTCTAGGGAACATCCTTGGAATAAAGAGAGTATCTCTCTCTGGAGCATTGGATGAGCTTTCTGGTTGTCCAGCATAAGAAAGATAATGTCTCTCTTGGGAGCAAAGGATACACAGGTTTGCTTACTGCCCATAATACAAGATTTGGTTTTCCTAACTCAGGGTTCTTTAGTTGTGATATAAACTGACTTCATGTGTAGCGTCAACTTGGATTCCTCTGTGTTGCCCCTTGAGATTTTGGGGATAAGAGGAGCCAACAAGAACACAAAGCTCATGTATTTACTGTGTTGTCAGTAATATAGTCCTTTGTTTCTGGCCCAGGAGTCTCCTGTCTTCTGCCAGCATCCATGAAACAGTGCCAGGCAAACTTGTAGGCTTGAAACTTGATTACATCTCAGACTCCTCACAATTCTGGACAGAATATACTTGGAAAAAAAAAGATATTCTTCATAATTTCCTCTGACTCTTAAATTTTGTTGATTGGGAAACTGAGGCTGGGATTAATGAAGCGACTTGTACAGTTATGCAGTGTGTCTGTTTATAGAAGTGCTTGGCAAGTCCACTGCTACCAACCCCATCTGAGAACTGTGTCAGCCCCTCTCTGTGCGCTTGCTTTTAGCCTCACTGCAAAGCCAGCCTCTGTGAGTCTGCCCTATAGCTGTGGCTTAGAGTTGATTTAAGGATAGGATTGGACAGTAAGAATCTTTCACTTCAAGACAGAGCCAGATAAAACTGACATGAACCGAGTGGAGTTTCTTGTCTTATATAACATACAGATATAAGTTGATAGGGTTATTCAACACTGAGAGATATGTATCTGTCTGTGTCATAAAGCTGTAACTCTACTAAGAACTAGAATGGAAAACCAGCTGACCATCTCCTTTGTTTTTCTATTTTGTTTGCTTGTTGCTGCAAAGAAGTTTATTTTAAATTATAAAATGGGACTCTATTTGACCCCTAAATGGACTCAATTTTACCATTAAATATGCCTCGTGGCCCAGAGGCTATCTAGACTTAGTGAGGTGGTCATGTTAATTGTTTTGTCTAGAGGTAAGCTCTTGGCAAGTCTGTCATGCTAACTTATGAGGCGAACATTGGTAACACTTTCTCTGTTCAACATGTTAGCTTAGCATATATCTTTTTTTATATATAAAGAATTTCTTTGTAGTACTGTGAAGTCATAACTCTTGTTCTGTACTTTATCAATATTATACCTGGCCCTTACTCCATAATGATCAGTCTCAGCTTTAATTATTAAAAAGGTTTATATCATAATATTAAGGTTAGGATATTAAACATTATGAAGTGTCTATGAGCATGTGACAGAGTGTTCTTTCATACAAATTCCAGTACTGTTTTGTGATTTTTTTTGAAAAGTCAAACATTTCTTTCCACCCTCAGAATTGCCTATAGCGACCTTTAAAAAACAGTGCTTCACCGTGGAAGCTGACAGAACTTGGCTCTGGGCTCCCCACCTGTATTTTCACTGAGCTATAGGCCTGTGGCAAAGAAAATTGAATGTTGCCTGGGTGACCTTATCTATAAGCTGGGTCTTTAATTTCATTGCTGGCTATATTGAAGCTATAGCTGTTGCCAAAGTGTCTGAAAACAAAAGGGAGGGCAGAGAGGTGATTTCTGCAGATGATCTATGTGCAACCAACAGAAAAAATCACTGACCTGCCATGGGAGAGTACTTTGTTCTGGCCACCTTTGTCTGACCCTGTCTAAGTATACATAAAACAGAAAAGTTCACTTCTAGGATAAATCCTGGAGTTTCTAAGATTGACTTCTAAAGACATCAACAATGTAGGTTTCTATACACATAAAATCATTTGGGATTTGGGATGCGGAAATTACAATAGTTGGCAATTTGTAATTCTTACTGATACATTGATTGGATACGTTTGGAAACATTTTTAGAAAAACACAGATGTAAGCTAAACATCTCTTTTGGGCACATTATGAATCTAAGGTGTTTCATTTGAGACAAATGGTTAATAATACATGACTTATTTATTAGTCCAAATGAAAAATACTTGTTTAAACCTTCTTTTCCCGAAGATAGTGCAGAGCTCATAATATGTATTTGCATTACATATTTTTTCCAGGAGTTTATTCTGAGGAAATGACAGCATTTTGAATATAATAGCAGAAATGAAATACGAAGTTGAAAAATGAGACTGGAAAAGCCCAGGCACTGGCATCTTGTGTTGTGCTAAGGGTTCCCTTGTCAGCTTGCAGTGTGCTGGCAGAAGTGTGGAGGGGACACAGGAGAAGGCTGGGATGGTGCTCGGAGGCTGGGGAACAGGCTGCACTGGCATTTCCAGTGAAGCAGCTTGGGACACACTTCCTCTTTCTGCCTGAAAAGGACCGAGGGTAAGGGTCCACCCTGTCCCACCCTGGGTTGATCCCTCCCAGGTGCCCGCATCTCTAGGGCTCTGTCCTGAGCCCAGCTCTCGCTCCTGCCTCCTGGCATGCTGGCTCCTGGATACCCCACATGGATTCCTTGAGCATCTCCAACTCCTCATCTCTATAGTGCAGTGGAGCATCTTACTCCTCCCCCTTGGCCTTGCCTCTCTTCCCAGCCCCACAAAATATTTTGTTTTACCAGTGTCTCTTACCTGAAGAAATACTTCAAACTGCCCGCTCATTTTGGCCTGAAACCTGAATTGCCCTTGACTCGTTCTACTACCTCACCTCTGCAACAAATCAATTACTAAATCTCACGTATTCTCTTTCCTAGGTGTTTTGGTGTTTGGGAGGTTTCTCTGCAATGCTGCTAGCCTAGCCTCAGCCACTACTACGGCTCCCCATTGCACCCATATTCCCTCTGCTCCTCTCCAGAGTTGCTCTACCCTACAGCCAGAGATCTTTTAATTGTATTTTATTTTTATTATTTTTAGAGACAGGGTCTTGCTCTGTCACCCAGGCTGGAGGGCAGTGATGTGATCGCAGCTCTCTCCAGCCTCAACCTCCTGGGCTCAAGTAATCCTTCCGCCTCAGTTCCCCCAGGTAGCTAGGACTACAGGCACACACCACCACTCCTGGCTAATTTTTAAAATTTTGGTAGTGACTGGGTCTCACTGTGTTGCCCAGGCTGGTCTCGAACTCCTGGGCTCAAACAGTCCTGCCACCTCTGCCTCTCAAAGCACTGGGATCATAGGTTTGAGCCACTGTGTTTAGCATTAGAGGTATTTTATAAATGAATATTTAGTCATACCATTTCTGAGCAAAAACAGACTCCTTAATATGCAGCTCCCTAATCCCCCTCCCCGTTGCCTGCTCCCTGTTTCTCCATAACTCTTCTCACAGCCGGGCATACTAGATGCTGAGATTTCATGTGCTGATCTGCCTCCTCCACTGGAGCATGAGCTGGCCTGGCAGGGCTTTTGTCTGGCTTGCTTGCTGTCCCTGAGTTGTGACCCGTCAAAGGCACTCCGGGAATGGAAATGAGTGGTTGGGGCACGTTCCCCTATTGTCTGGCTCTGGCCCCCTCTCCATCAGCTGCCCTCATTTTTTCTCATTGCTTTCACAGCTACAGCTTTAGCATTTTTATTTTCTTGAGATCAAGGTTCTCTTCCTGCTAAAGAAGCACAATGAAGGTTGAATCACACCTCCTCTCCCACCATCTGCCCATCCCTTTATTCTTCTCTGCCCATCTCTTTACTCTTCTCTTCCCACCTCTTCACTCTCTACTTAAATATCCCCTCCTCAGGGATGCTTTCCCTAAGCAGTCTCTGGATGATGAAGCGGTGCATTTCCTTATTATTTTTTAAATGTCTAATATAACCACTACACTGGAAGCCTCAAATCGTCAGTAACCATATCTGCCTTGTCTATGAATGCACATACAACACCTAGCCTAGTGTAGGCTTTCAACAAATGTTTTGGAGACTGAGTCTATGTGATTCAGCCTGCATTAGTGCCTAATCAATGGTCATTATTTTTTCCTTCATGGAACCACTTACATCAATTAAAGTGTGAGGTAGTCTCCTTTCTACCCCAACCCCTATACTTTGCCCACCTGATCTTCCAACTGAAGCTCTGGCTCCCATACTTGTCCTGGGGGAAGGATTGTGATGGGCCAGGACAAAGTACTGAAATATATATGAATATTACGTATATGCAGTCATGCATCCTTAAACAATGGGGCTGAACTCTGAGAAATTCGTCTTTAGGTGATTTGGTCATTGTGTGAACATCATAGAGTGTACTTACCCAATTGTAGATAGCAGAACCTGCTACACACCTAGGCTGTATGTGGTATAACCAAGGCTCCTAGGCTGCAAACTTGTGCAGCATGTTACTGTACTGAATACTGTAGACTCTTGGAACACAATGGTATTTGTGTAGCTAAACATTGAGACATAGTAAAGGTACAGTAAAAACATGGCATCAAAGATAAAAATGGCACACCTGTACAGGATATCACCATGAATGGAGCTTGCAGGACTAGAAGTTGCTCTGGGTGTCAAGGAGCTAGTGGTGAGTGAATATGAAGGCCTAGGCCTAGGACTTACAAACACTGTACACTTAGGCTACACTAAATTTACTTTTTAAAATTTGTGTCTTTAATAATAAATTAACCCTAGTTTACTTAAACTTTTGTACTTTATAAACATTTCAATTCATTTTTCATTATTTAACTCTTTTGTAACAACACTTAGCTTAAAACACAAACACGTTGTACAACTGTACAAAAATATTTTCTTTTTTATATTCTTATTCTGTAAGTTTATACTTTTTTTTAACTTTTAAAACTTTTGTGATACCTAAGACACAAACACACACACTAGCCTAGGCCTACGCTGGGTCAAGATCACTGATAGCACTGTTCACATCCTGTCCCACTGGAAGGTCTTCAGGGGGCAATAACACTCATGGAGTTGCCATCTCCCAGAATAACAAGGCCTTCTGCTGGATACCTACTGAAGGTTCTGAATGAGGCTGCTTCACAGGTTTTTTTTTGGATAAGTAGAACACTGTAAAATAAGTATTAAAGGCCAGGTGCAGTGGCTCACACTTGTATTCCTAGCACTTTGGGAGTCCGAGGCGGGCAGATCACTTGAGGTCAGGAGTTTGAGAACAGCCTGAACCAACATAGAGAAACGCCATCTCTACTAAAAATACAAAATTAGCTGGGCGTGGTGGCACGTAATAGTAATCCCAGGTACTGGGGAGGCTGAGGCAGGAGAATCTCTTGAACTCGGGAGGCAGAGGTTGCGTTGAGATTGTGCCATTGCAGTCCAGCTCAGGCAACAAGAGTGAAATTCTGTCTCAAAAAAAAAAGGGGGATTAAAAAGTATATTATAGTAAATCTGTAAACCAGTAACATAGTTGTCTATTATCATTAACAAGTATTATGTACTGTATATGATCTTATGTGCTAGACTTTTATATGACTGGCAGTGCAGATTTTTTTACAGCACCATCACCACAAACACCTCACTTGTGTGTTGTGCTATGACGTTAGGACAGCTTGGATGTCAGTAGGTGTCAGGAAGTTTTCAGCTCCAGTGTACTCTTATGGGACCACTGAGGTATATGTGGTTTGTTGTTGATGGAAATGTTGTTATGTGCTATGTGACGGTATATCTTTCTCTGAGGGTTATTAAAAGTAAGGAAGCTTCTACAAGGCCTGTGAGTCCTCACGTTCATGACTCAGGGTCCTAACCAGGCCCTCTAGATAGCTCCTATTTGGCACTATCTGCATTTGCCATGATTCTGGCAATTCTCTTTCTTATTTCCATGTCTCTTCAGTGCCGTTCACTTTCTCAGAAATGCCTTTTCCTCCTCTTTTCTTGCTTGTCAAACACACATACTTTCTCGGTGTAAAGTAGGAGTCCTCAACCCCCCTGACCGCAAAGCAGGTACCATCCATCTGCAGCTTGTTAGGAACCTGGCCACACAGCAGGAGGTGGACCCCGGGCAGGCAGGCATCACCGCCTGAGCTCCGACTCCTGTCAGATCAGCAGGGGCATTTGATTTTCACAGAAGCGCAAGCTCTATTACGAACTGTGCATGCGAGAGATCCTTATGAGAATCTAATGCCTGATGACCTGAGATGGAATAGTTTCATCCTGAAATTACACCCCAGACTGGTCAGTGGGAAAATTGTCTTCCACAACACTGGCCCTTGGTGCCAAAAAGCTTGTGGCCTTTTGGAATAGAGGAACGGGAACGCCTGTCTTATTCATCAGACAGAGTCTGTACCCTGCCTCTGTCCTGCCATAGCACTTTCAACATAGGCATTTGTCTCATAGGGTAGAACTATGCTTTTTCTCTCCGACTTGCTCATCAGTCTGTATAAGACCTTAGTCTTACCTTTTTTCTCTTGTGCACTAATGCCTGGCACACTTCA
The DNA here is from genome assembly GCA_004027715.1 of Plecturocebus donacophilus. NCBI lineage: Eukaryota > Metazoa > Chordata > Mammalia > Primates > Pitheciidae > Plecturocebus > Plecturocebus donacophilus. The sequence goes on from PVKP010000516.1 coordinate 162,919, forward strand.
GGAGCCCAGAAAATATTTTAAACATTTAAGTAACTGCCCCTAGTTATGTCTTGATCAGAACTATATATCAGTTCTCCTACTTGCAATATATTTGCCCATCTTCTTTGCCACTAACCTTCATCAAGAAAATAATCTGTGAAAGGTCATTATCAAGTTATCTCAGCACTTATTTAATGTGTGTTTAGCTGCTTTACTGTCACATAAAAACGTGCAATAGTAAAATAAAGTAATAAAGCTGTCAATAAAAACCCCACTTCCACTCAATATTTAATGCTAAAGAGCCAGAGACCTTTGAGATTTTCATCCATAATACTAAATTGATGTTATCAAGGTCGGTAGCTGATCAGTTTGCCTTGAAATGCTGTTAACTTGATGAATGAAAATGTAAATTGTTAGAATATAGTGTGTTCTGGAAAACAGTGTGTTTCAGTGTTCTTTACGTAATAGTCTCCAAAAAAGGTCAAGATAGGAAGCAGCCTCATGCTATGAAGCACCTGGTGTTTCTAATAAAGCAAGGACAATGGTGACTGCTGATAAGCCACCATACTTGCTTGAAGAGTCAAGAAAAATGTGACCACCTTCTTTAGAGCGTTAGAGTTTATAAGGTACTGCCACGCCCATTTTCTTTTCTTGTCTAATCCTCATAATGATTACAAGGGAGGTAACAGTATCCTCATTTTCCAAGTTGAGAAGCTTGGCTTCAAAGAGGTTAAATGCTATTCAGAGGTCACACAAAGCTCAATACAATCCCGAATGTTTTCTGACTCCAAATCAGGTTCATTCTGCTATGATGTAGCTGCTTCATTGCTAGGGAACTAAAAATTTCAAATCTATACAAGTGTAGGAAATATTTAGAAAATCTACCTTTGTTATTAATATTTTTAATGTTTTTTTTAATTTTCAAAGTTTGTAGGTATTTAGTACACACACACATATGTATAAATATATTTGTGTAAACAAGTATAAAATATATATATATATGCATACACACACACACACACACATACACACATATTTGTGGGGTAAATGAGATGTTTTGATACAGGCATGTAATGCGTAGTAACCACATCATAGAGAATGGAGTTTCCATCCCATCCCCTCAAGCATTTATTCTTCATATTACAAACAGTCCAATTATATTCTTTTAGTTATTTTAAAATGTACAATTCAATTATTATTGATGATAGTCACCCTGCTGTGCTATCAAATAGTAGGCCATATTCATTCTTTCATGATTAATATTTAAAGAGTAAACTTCAACTAATGTCCAGGGGATAGGTGGACTCTGGAATAGTTGTAGAGTTTGATTGTACACAATCCCTAATGCAAATGAAAGTTATTTCGGAGTCAGGATGCATTTCAAAAATCTCCAACCGTTTGTCCCCGGTTGAAAACTTTCAGAATTCTGCAGAAAAGTAAACCTTTATTTCAGAATTATACTTTGAAGTTTGAAGATAAAAGGAGAGCTGTCTAAGGCCCAGTGCTCAAATAGATGGACTAAAAACATTTTAGAAAAATTCTGGAGAGTTTATCAGAATTTGAAATGAATGTGATAACAGATCCCCTGTAGTCAAGTCCTCAGTACTGCGTAACAGGGTTTAAAGCAACTCAGCCCAGACTAACGCATACAAAAATCAAAGCCTTTTGCAGGTTTTGAAATGCATTTCATTTTCTCAGGAAAGAGAAAAGCAGATTCCTTACTTTTATGTATCTGGTCACCTAGGAATATTTTCTACTCTATGGTTCTGGTCCATTCTTAGAGCAATACAGAGAAACACAGGGGAACTTCTTCAAATCTGTGATTGCCAGCTGTTGCCTGGACAGTGTTTCCTATTACCTCTTGGTGCCAGAATGAACTGGCGTTGTTTTGGTGGGGATTAGAAACCCGTGCCCTGACATGGAGAATGGTGTATGCACATCCCCAGCCAAGGCCAGTGAATGAAGGTGTCATGGTCTGTGAGAGGTTCAGCCATAGAACCTGGTACTACAGTTACTCAACATCTGTATGCAAGTGAGGGGCTAAATTGTGAACTAAAATGGCCTAAATTTAGCAAACGTTTTAAAAATTGGAAAATGTCTTTATAGACAGTAATTTATAGTGGAGGTCTGAGTTGGACTGAATATGTGTTCCTCCCTAATTCCTTTGCTGTAGTTGTAATCCCAGTATTTTAGATTGTGACTGTAGTTGGATAGGGTCTTTAAGAGGATAATTAACTTAAAATGTGATAATCCATTATGAATGGTGTCCTTGTAAGATGAGGAGGTTAGGACACGGGCATTTTACAGAGAGAAGACCACGGGAGGATGCATGGAGAAGACAGTCATCAGCAAGCCAAGGAGACAGATCTCAGAGGAAAGTAACACTGCCAATGTCTTGATCTTGGACTTGTAGCCTCCAGAACTGCAGAAAGTGTGCTTATTGTTTAGGCCACTCAGTCTAAGTTACTTTGTTATAGCATCCCTAGAAAATTTATTCAGCTGGTAACCCCAACATGGGGATTGTCAGTTAGACACAGCAATTTCGAGCTGTAACTTATCCTCCAAAAATCTGTCTTTAATTCTCTATTTCCCACAGTGAATCTCTTGAGAAACAAGTGTAAAAGTTTATTTAACCCTTGTTCAGTTGTGTTTAAATGTTATTTTATAGGGGTTATTCTTGTAGTCAGGGAAGTTGAATTAGTTATGATTATGTTAGTGGGTTGAGGCTGGCTAAGCCACCAGTAAAGGAGCAAGTAGATAAATGTTATCTTTAATTATTCTTAATTTATTAATAACATAAGCTGTTGATTCAGAATACTTAACATGTAATAGACATGAGAATCAGTGATTGGGAGAAGATCGGCCATGAATGTTTCTTGGGCAGGCTTCCTGTCATTCCACTAGGTCCATGATCTGCAGCGAGCCAAGACAATCCTACAGCAAACGGGTCTCAGTTATTCTCACAGGAATAGAGGTTGGGGAACGGGGATCCCGAGGCTCCAGAGCACGGCTGGGACTTACGCTAAAATTAACCTGGGAGTGCTTTCATTTCTATTTTGTCTGGTTTAGAAAACTCATAAAGGGTAAGTAGATTTAATACACATTAAATCACATTATCTAATTTTTAAAACATCATTAAAGATTAAAAACATTTTTCCAGAGTCAGCATTATGATTCACTTTTGTTCACAATCCTCATGGATTTATTGTGAAATTTTAAGTAAACAGAAACTCTTCATTCTTTCTTGATGTCTTCATAAACACATATGTCTTTGAAAATGCAAATGATGACAGGCACAGTGGCCCATGCCTGTAATTCCAGCACTTTGAAAGGTGGAGGCAGGAGGACCACTTGAGCCCAGGAGTTCAGGACCTGGGTAACAGTGAGACCCTGTGTCTACAAAAAACATATGTATATATCCAGGCTTAATGGCATGCGCCTGTCCTTCCAGTTACTCAGAAGGATCACTTGAGTCTGCAGGTTGAGGCTGCAGTGAACTGTGATCATGCCACTGCACTCCAGCTTGGGGGACAGAGCTAGACCCTATCTCAAAACAAACAAACAAACAAAGAAAAACAAAGAAAATATAAATGATGTAGAAATGCTTTCAATGATCTGAAATTTTTGGTAAATAAACATAATCCTTTTATTGGTTTGTGGTTTTAAAGTTAGGCCCTTTCTAGTTTTGATTAAAAGAAATGAAAAGGACTTTAAAATTTTTTATTATAATAAAGTATACATTAATATATTTATCATTTTAACCAGTGTAAATGTGTAATTCCGTGCCATTAAATGCATTCACAGTGTTGTGTAACCATCACCACTATCTATACCCAAAACATGGGTATCATCCCTTACTAAAGCCCTATACTGTTAAATGACAACCTCTACCTCTCCCCTCCACCTAGTCCCTGACAACTTTTGTTCTGTTTTCTGTCTCTATGAATTTGCATATTCTAGGTATCTCAAGCAAGTGGAATCATACTATGGTTTTCTACATGTTTCTGACTTACTTTACCAAGCATGATATTTTCAAGATCCATTCATTTGGAAGCATTTATTAAAATTTCCTTGCTTTTGGTGGCTGAGTCATATTACATTGGTTGGATATACCACCTTTTGTTTATTCTTTCACCTGTTGATGGGCATTTTGGTTGCTTCCAACTTTTTGTTATTTTGAATAATTCTATGAACATTCATATACAATATCTGTTTGATTTCTAAGGGCTTTCAATACAAGTTAGATTTAGGCCCTAGAAACTGTCAGATTGGAGATCAGGTTCACTGTAAGAGTGGGGAAAATCATCTACAGAGCAAATAACTGTTGCTAAGGTTAGAGAATATAGTACCTTTATTTAGGTATGTATTGCCCATTATTATTAATATATAGTCAATTAATACTGGTTGGTCATAGATAAGTTGAAAGTTCATTCTCTATTTGTTTTGTGGCCATTAAGTTTATCATAATTACCACTGACACAAGCCTGAGAGAGTAGCAGTGTTGATGGGTGTGGCTAAGTTTTCCTGATTTCCTAATTGCAAGCAAAGTAACAGGAAAAATTAAATGACTTCCAGTAACTGGCATTACTGTACCAAACCATGGCAGTATGTCAGCGGCTTGTGGGTTCCAGTGAAATTTATATTCCCCTTGCTTCCATATTGCTATTATTAGCCCCAGACCACTCTTGGTTCATCTTAACATAGTGCTTTATTTACGGTGCATGTTAATCTTTATTTCTTAACACTAATTAAAATTTAGCCATGACTCCTTGAGCAGTACATGTAGCATAATAAGAAGCACTTCTGTGTCTCCTTACTCACTATGCATATGGGATTTCTTCACTTCATCCTGCTAGATAACATCCTGTCCCCTTATTGACTTCAGTTTTCCTAGCCTAGCTACTCAATTCTTCTTGGTTAATATTTTTTTTAACTTTTGAATAACATTTTTAATGCTGAATTCATTTGCTTCACACTTTCTATAAGTTTCCAGAGTAGGAAAACCATTCCTATATTATTCACTGGCCATCAACTGCTCTCATACTCCTCACTTCACCTCTCATGGGCCTCACCTTTGCTCTCTTCTTTTGTGAAGCCCTTCAAAGCTTTCTCTTTTCTCAGGATAATGTTTTCTCCTTACATTTTCTTTATTTTTTTATTTTTTTTTTTTTTGAGACAGAGTCTCTCTCTGTTGCTCAGGCTGGAGTATAATGGCACTATCTCAGCTCACTGCAACCTCCGCCTCCCAAGTTCAAGTGATTCTTGTGCTTCAGCTTCCTGAGTAGCTGGGATAACAGGCGTGCACCACCATGACTGGCTAATTTTTGTATTTTTAGTAGAGACAGAGTTTCACCATGTTGGCCAGGCTGGTCTTGAACTCCTGGCCTCATGCAATTCACCGGCCTCGGCCTCCTAAAGTGCTGGGATTACAGGTGTGAGCCACCAGACCCTGGCCACTCCTGATATTTTCTGATCATTTACTCTTTGCATCTGTTCTAACAGTAACTGTCATGCAAAATGCACCAATGCCTTTGCATTTTTGCAGTGTGAAGAATCATGTTCTGAGGTTTGATTCTCCTGATCCTTCATTGTAGCTAGTTTATTTTAGATTATATTCTCTTAATCAGAAGAGGCTATGTTGACTTACTTTGGATAATGTCACATATAGATTGCTGTATACTAAATGGTTTCAATGATAGTATTTTTTGAGTGATAATTGCTTACAAGTATTAACAGTATGAATATAAAAATTATTCAGTATTCAGCCAAAATATTGTAGGGTTAAAAGTTTCACCTGGGTTATTTTTATGATTCAAAGGTTCTTCCCAAAAGGAGGACAATGCTGATTTGCACAGATTTATGAAGATGAATCTCTTAGTCTTCTGCCCTTGAGGCTTAAACAGAGGAATTTTACATGTAACAGTCTTCACTGATCACCAAGACAAAGAAGCAATTTCTCCCTTCTTCTTGCAGCCCTTTTTTTCTTTTTCTTTCTTTCTTTCTTTCTTTTTTTTTTTTTTTTTTTTTTTTTTTTTTTTTTTTTTTTTTTTTTTTTTTTTTTGATATGGAGTCTTGCTCTGTCACCCAGGCTGGAGTGCAGTGGCATGATCTCAGCTCATTGCAACCTCTGTCTCCTAGTTCAATTCAAGCGATTCTCCTGCCTGAGCCTCCCGAGTAGGTGGGACCACAGACGCGTGCCACCACGTCTGACTAATTGTTTGTATTTTTAGTAGACACCAGATTTCACTGTGTTAGTCGGGATGGTCTCAATCTCCTGACCTCATGATCCGCTCACCTCGGCCTTCCAAAGTGCTGGGATTACAGTCGTGAGCCTTATGCTGCCTTTTTAAAAGTTGTTTTTTTCTTCAAGGATAAACTGTTTGTTAATGTTAGTCCAGTTCTCTGTATATAAATGATGATGGGGCCTGGGGATGGAGGATGGGTAGATTGCAGGAAGCCTGTCTCAGTGTGTCAGGTTTTGTAGGCGACAGGGTATAGTTATGGTTTCTTATATGAATGATTGCTGTAGCTAATGGAGGCCTTGTGAAAATGATTCAGATTAAGCTTCTGGTTTTCTGTAAGCCTACTGACCCAGGATAATTGAGTGTAATTCAGTGGAATCAGTGAATTTGTATTCTTACAGTTAATAGCAATATATTCTCGAGAGTGAAGAAACCATGAATGAGGTTCTTAATTTGCTTTTCTGCATCTTCCATGACCTCAAAAAGGATTTCATGAGAGCATTGGGAAGAGAAAAAAATCCTCTTTACAAACACTTCGCACCTCATTCACTATTAAACATGATTTATGTTGATAACTGTGCTAAAGTGCGAAGTAATACAAAATAGGAGATGTAGTGGTTGTTTTACTCAAGGGACACCTTGCCTTTAACCACTAGAGGATTGTAGTGACCTTACCAGTAATGTCAATGGAATTACTGTTATTTGTGACTGAAAAAAAATGGCTTATGACTGGAAGAAAAGAAGGGAGGGAGAGAAGGAAACCTATAGGAAGGAATGGAGGGAGAGGAGGTGGCAAAGAACAGAGGCAAATCCAAGGCAATCCTCAGAAGTAGTAAAGTAAAACAGAAATATTGGTTTGCAAGGCAGTAGCACATAATAGAATCTCAGGGTCTAATTTCATTAACATCCTTGCAGCAAATAATCTTTCTGAAAGAAAGGAACCAGCTACACCAAGCAGATTTGTATTTTTAGTAGCAACCAAATCTAGCAACTTTGTGAACATCTTTGGTTTGGTTTTGTTTCAAACTAATAAAATCTTAGCTGCCTGACCCAGGAGAGCTTGTTCTCATTAGTAACTGACACAAAGGGTTTTGCTGATCGTCTACATGGTTTCTGATTCCCAGGAAAAGATGATCAGTGAATGTTATAAAGGCCCATAAGTTATGGGATGTGAGTACGAAGCCCAAAACTTATGAGAATTATGTAGGAAAGAACCCATCATGAGATACATGGATGATATTTTAGATTCTCAGGAAATTAACAAAGTCTCTAGAGGTATTTATCCAATATGATGTTTCTTGGGCATAGGAAAAGCTTTCTAAACCATTGATAAGCCTCCAGAATAATATGTATGATAAGGGAAAGAAAGTTAGGCAAAAAGAAAAAGAATCTGTGACTCCATTAAGGAACAAGAGCTACTTTGCTTAAATCTGTTGTGTATTTTCCTCAGTACCATGCCCTGAGTGGATAGGAGAGAGAGTTATTATGACCTCATTCCTGCTCCCACCAGAGGAGCTGCACTAAAAGGTGTTTTATCTTTTGGGGTTATGGGTATGATCTTGTTTAACAAGATATTTTGACTACAAAAGTATAATTTGTTTTGGAACTATCTGCCTAAATCATTGGCTTTATTGAACATGGAGGCAATGGAAAAGCTTCATACTGCAATCATAAGTTGCTTCATGAGAGAAAATTTATCCACAAGAAATGATGACATTAAGTGTCAAAGCATTGTTGCTTCACTCAGTGCCTTTTTAAGGTTCAGAAGTACTTCCTTTTTAAAATTAAATGGCAGAAGTGAGAAGGCAAACTTCTCATTTGCTGATACCTCCAAATATCTTTCTTGTCATCATCATCATCAGCAAACACATATAGGTAGATAGACAGTAGATCCAGGAAGCAGGGGCAACATGAGTTGTGTATGAATTCGCAGTTTATTTGAGAAACAAAACATTCACATACACACATAGAAAAAACTGGTAGTACAGTACAGGAAGTCCTCACTTAATGTCATTGATAGGTTCTGGGAAACTCTGGACCTTAAGGAGAAACATTGTGTATCAAAACCGATTTTACCATAGGCTAATTAATATGAATGAGTTAAGTTACTATGTGATATTTCTGGTCAAGAAAACATCACCAACCTTCAAAATAAAGACCCAAAAACCTTCTAAACATTGAAACAAATGTGAGCTAGGTGTAAATGTAAGAAAGAGTAATGAAAACAAGTAAGACAGTTATCCAGTTTTTCGTGAATCAGTGAATGATGACAGTAGTAGCAGTGGTGGGTTAACAACACATATTTACAAAACGAAAGTTATTATGAGCATCTCCTACCATCCTACCACCTCACAATTAAAAAAGTAATTAATGATATATCATAACAAAGGATTTCTGGCACTGAAGAATTTAATGAATGAAACAAAAATACAGTTGAGACCTTCAGCAATGGGTTAGATCAAGTAGAAGAAAGAATTACTAAATTCAAAGACAGGTCTTTTGAAATAACCCAGTCAGACATAAATGAATGAAAAAAAAAACAATTTTAAAAAGAAACCCTAAATGGCATATAGGACACCATCAAGTGAACATTCAAATATTTTAAATGCCAGAAGGAGGATAGAAAAAAGCATAGAAAAACCTATTAAATCTGGAATAATAAATAAAAGTTTCTTAAATCTTAAGAGATATAGACATCTAAGTATATGAAGCTTAAAGATCTCTGAATGTACTTAACTCAAAAGTCTCCTGTTTGAGGCACATTATCATTAAACTGTCAAAAGTTAGAGAATTCTAAACAATAGAAAGAGAAAAGTGTCAAGTCACGTGTAAGGGAATTATAGCAGATTTCCCTGCAGAAACCATATTATAGGCCAGGAGAAAATTGAATGATACATTCAGAGTACTGAAAGAAAGATAAAAAAAAAAAAACTCCTGGCCAAGAATACTATATTCACCAAAGCTGTCCTTCAGAATGTAAGGAGATATAAAGTCTTTCCCAGACAAACAAAAACTGATGGAATTTGTCACCACTAGACTGACTATATGAGAAACACTTAAGAGAGCTACATCTGGAAGTGAAAGGATGCTATCCGTCACCATGAAAACCATTACAATATAAAATTTACTAAAAGAGAAGATATGTAAATGAGAAACAGAAAGGAATGAAATGTTATTGCTACATAAAGCTACCAAATCTCAAAGATCAGAGAGGAAAAAAATGAATAAAGGATTTACAAAGCAAAAAACAATGAAGAAAATGACAGGTGTAAGTTCTCACCTATTAATAACAACTTGCATATAAACAGTCCCAATTAAAAGATATGGACTCACTGAATGGGTGAAAAAAATAATAATAACAAGACCCAAACATATCCTGCTTACAAGAAACTGACCTCACCTATAAAGACACATTAGACTGAAAGTGAAGAGATGGGGGAAAAAAAATATTCTATGCAAAAAGAAATCAAAACTCTGCAGTAGTTACTATACATGTCACACAAACTAGAACTTTAAGTCAAAAAACATAAAAAGAGACAAGATCACTACATAATTATAAATGGATCAATTCAGCAAGAGGATATAAATTATACACACACACACACACACACACACACACACACACACACCCCAATACTGGTGCATCAGATATATAAAGCAAATATCACTAGCACTAATGAAGAGATAGACTTTGTTACAATAATAGTTGGGGATTTCAACACCAAACTTGCCTGCAGCATTAGATAGATAACCTAGACAGAAAGCCAGCAAAGAATTACTGGACTTAAACTACTTTACAAACCACATGGACCTAGCAGACATTGCAGAACCTTTCATCTGACAACTGCAGAATACACTTCATCAGCACCTGGAATTTTCTTCAGGTTTCACCACGTTAGGCAACAAAATATATTTCAGTAAATATAAAAAAGTCAAAATCATTTCAACTATCTTATCAGAACACAGTGGCATAAAACTAGAAATCAGTAACAAGAGAAATGTTGGAACCTGGGAAAATATATGAAAATTATGTAATACGCTTTTGAAGGATCACTGAGTTAGTGAAGAAATGAAGAAGGAAATTAAAAAAATGGAAACAAATGAAAATGGAAAGGCAACATACCAAAACCTATGGGATTCAGCAAAAGCAGTTCTAAGAGGGAAGTTAATAGTCATAAATACCTACGTCAAAAGTAGAAAGATTCCAAATAACCTAATGATGCACCTCAAGGATCTAAGAAAAGCAAGAACAAACGAAATACAAAATTAGTAGAAGGAAAGAAATAATAAGTATCAGAACAGAACTAAATGAAATAGAGACAAAAATAGAACACAAAATGAAAAGTTGGTTTTCAGAAAATATAAAATAGATAAACCTTTAGCTAGACCAAGAGAAAAACAGAAAAGACTGAAATAAATTGATAACAAAAGGAGACATTACAACTGATACCGCAGACATAGAAAGAATCGTTAGAGACTATTAGAAACAACTAAACAACAACAGATTCCTGGACACATACAATCTCCCAAGGTTGAACCAGGAAGAAATAGAAAACCTGAACAAATGAATAATTAGTAATGAGATTGAATCAGTAATAATAAAAAAAAAAACCTCCCAACAAAGAAAACCCCAGTATCAGATGGCTTTCCTGCTGAATTCTACCAAATTTATAAATTAGAACTGAGACTGATTCTTCTAAAATTCTTCCAAAAATGTGAAAAGGAGGGAATTCTTCCTAACTCATTGTAATAGTCAAGCATAACCCTGATACCAAAACCAGACAAGGATGTGACAGATAAGAAAACTACAGGCATCATCATGATGAACGTAAGTGTAAAAATCCTCAACAAAATATTAACATAGTAAATCCAACAGCACAGTAAAAAGTTACAAAGACTATACTTTCAGGGATCATTTCTATAGTTCATTACTAGAGAAGTTTCTCTGAATGGGTAGAGCACTGGAAACCATAAGGAGGAGGCACAGTGTTCTCTTCTGAGCGTGAAGCTGACTCTTGGTGTTGCTTTGCTGCAATTTCCATGTGCCATCGATGATTGCTCTTGTCTTCCTTTGGGAGAGTAAGATGGAGGGGATGCAGTCTGAATGCTTCCCATTGTATTGTTGTGTACTAAGAACAGTGTTTTTGTTGTGCAAGGGGGTGGTAGCTCATTTAGCAGGCAAATTGTTTTGAGAACATGTCAAGTGAGAGGTTTTTTTCTTTGTTCTTTGCTTGCTGAAGGGATCTTTGTGGGGTGGGCTGGCTGGTCTGTCACATGGCTCTCAAATATGGTTTTTCTAATTCCAGTATTCCTTGTTTTTTCTGGACTTCTGAAGGTTTTTTTCTATGTAGCGTTTTCAGAAAGTTCATTATTGCTTAGTCCATTGTGTTCAGTTCTCTTCAAGGTTTTGTAGAAGGGTTTGCTGGTGAAGAGACTAAAGCTTTTTTTCTTGGTAGGTAAAGCATGTTTGAAATTATCCATTGACTCTTTTTTTCCTTTTTTCTCTTTCTTTCTTAAAAAGATACACCATGATCAAGTGAGATTTATCCCAGGGATACAAGGATGGTTCAACATACACAAATCAATGAATGTAATTTGCCACATCAATAATATAAAGGACAAAAGTCATATGATCATGTCCACAGATGCAGAAAAAGCTTTTGATAAAATTTAATATCCCCTCATGATAAAGTCTCTCAACAAACTGAGATATACCTCAAAATGATAAAGGCAATATATGACATATAGCTGACATCATACAGAACAGGGAATAATTTGAAACTTTTCCTCTAAAATCTGGAACAAGACAAGGATGCCCACATTCACCACTTTTATTCAACATAGTAATGGAAGTCATGGCCAAAGAAATCAAGCTAGAGAAAAAAATAAAGATCTCCAAAATTGGAAAGGAAGAAGTCAAATTGTCCTTGTTTGCAGATGACATGATCTTATATTTAGAAATATCTAAAGAACTATAAAAAAGCGATTGGATCTTGTAATCAATTTCCGTAATGATGCAGGGTACAATATCAACATAACAAAAGTCAGTAGCATTTTTGTACATAAACAGCAAACAATCTGAAAATGAAATCAGGAAACCTATTGCATTTACAGCAGTTATCAAAAAATAAAATTCCTAGGAATAAATTTAAATAAGTGAAAGTTTTCTACAATGAAACCTCTAAAACACTAATAAAAGGAATTGAAAACACCAAAAAATGAAGATACTCCATGTGTATGGATAGAAGAATTATTAAATAACATTCTTGAAATGCCTGTACTACCTGAAGCAATCCATAGATTCATTGCAATCCCTAACAAAATACAAATGACTTTTTTCACTGAAATAGAAAAACAATCCTGTTAGTCATATGGAACCACAGGAAACCCTGAATAGACAAAGCAGTTTTACCAAAAAGAATAAGGCTAAAGGGATCATCCTACCTGATTTGAAAATATACTACAAAGCTATAGTAAGCAAAACAGCATGGTGCTGCATAAAAACAGATACACAGACCAGTGGAACAGAAGAGAACCTAGTAGTAAATCTACATATTTATAGTCAACTCATTTTTGGTAAAGGCTTCAGGAGCATACAAGTGCTAAGAAAACTGGATCCCTGCATGTAGAATAATGAAATCAGACCCCCATCACCAAGTATAAAATGCAAATCAAAATGGTATAAAAACTTAAATCTCAGATTGAAACTATGAAACTACTAAAAGAAAATGCAGGATAATTGCTTTCGTATATCATTGGTCTGGGCAAATATTTTTTGGCAAAATCTCAAAAGCACAGGGAACCCATGCAAAAATAGACAATTTGGGTTTTTAAAAAAGTTGCACAGCAAACGAGGCAATCAAGAAAGTGAAGAGACAACTTACAGAATGGGAGAAATTATTTGCAATTCATCTATTAGATAAGGAGGAATTAATAGCTAGAATATATAAGGAACTCAAACAACTCAACAATTACAAAAATTTTATTTAGAAAATGGGCCACTGACCTTATGTACATTTCTCAAAAGCAGACATACAAATGGCCAACAGGCAGATGAAAAAATGCTCAACATCACTAATGATTAGAGAAGTGCACATCAAAACCACGATAAGATATCTTTCATCACAGTTAATGTGGCTATTACCCAATGAAAAATATAACAGATAGTGGCAAGGATGCAGAGAAAGGAGAGCTCTCATGCCAGTGTTGGTGGGAATGTAAATTATTACAGCCATTATGAAAAGCAATATAGAGGTTTCTCAAAAACTAAAAATAGAACTATTATATAATCCAGCAATCCCACTGCTGGGTATTTGGATATGATTGAAAAGAAAGGAAATAAGTATATTGAAGAGAGATCTGCGCTCTCATATTTATTGAAGTTCTGTTTACAATAGTGAAGATACGGGGTCAACCCAATGTCCGTCAATGGATGAATGGATAAATAAAATATAGTGTATATACACAAAAGAATATTATTCTGCCATTAAAAAATGGAGTTTTGTCATTTGAAGCAACATGGATGAGCCTGGAGGACATCATGTTAAATTAAATAAGGCAGGCACAGAATTACAGATGTTACAGGTTCTACACATGTTGGAGCAAAAAAGTTGATCTCATGGAGGTAGAGAGTAGAATTCTGGTAAGGAGTTGGAGCGATGAAGAGAGGTTGGTTAATTGGTACAAAATTACTGTTAACTTGAAGGAATAAGTTCTAGTCTTTAATAGCATAGTAGGATAATTATAGTTATCAGTCATTTATTGTATATTTCAAAATAGCTGCAAGAGAAGATTTAGAATGTTCTCAGCACAAAGAAATGGGAAGTGTTTGAGGCAATGGAAGGCCCAATTACCCTGATTTGATTATTATGCATTGTATACATGTATCAAAATATAACATGTACTCCACAAATATGTGAAATTTTTATATCAGTTTAAAAAAAAATAAACATGACACTATTAAAAGTGCTGCCTTTATTCCTCATGAAGATGTTTGTGGACTAATAGAAAAAAATCATTAAATATTTTAAATATAGAAAGAATATTCATATATGAAAAAATTACAAATATGACAGCCTCCTCAAGTACTTTTGTACAACTTTTTAAAAATGTTTTTTGAGACAGTCTCACTGTGTCACCCAGGCTGAAGTGCAGTGGCACGATCTCAGCTCACTGCAACCTCCACCTCCTGGGTTTAAGTGATTCTCATGCCTCTCTCAGCCTCCTGTGTAGCTGGGGTTACAGCCATGTGCCACCACACCTGGCTAATTTTTGTATTTTTAATAGAGACAGGATTTTGCCATGTTGGTCAGGCTAGTCTCAAACTCCTGTTCTCAAGTGATTTGTCCACCTTGGCCCTCCCAAACTGCTGAGATTACAGATGTGAGCCACTATGCCTGGTTGTACACCATTATTTATCATGTATTTGTATGATTATTGTATACTTTATGAATTTTTATAATTTGTATTCATTCATTTTCCAACCTGCTTATCCTGCTTAGTGTCACAGGTAGTCAGAGCCTATATTGGCAGCTCAGGAGACAGGTGGGAACCAGCCCTGGACAGGATGCCCTTCCATTGCAGAGTGCACTCACATAGCCCCACACTCACTTACACTGAGACACTTGGGAGAAGCCCATTAACCTGTCATGGACATCTTTGGGATGTTTTAGGAAAACAAGGTACCTGGAGAAAACCCTCACAGACATGGCAAGAATGTGTACACGTCACACAGACAGTCGTACTGGCTGGGAATTGATACATTTTTCTCATCGATGTTATAACCAGATGACATGTTATAACCGTTACTTACCATAGGAGTCAAAACAGTGATACAGATGATAGTTTCAATATAGGCTAGGTGATTGGGGCCTTTGAGAAAGCAAGCCTTGAGCTGGGCTTTCCAGAAAGAAGGTAAAATCCCTCTCTGAGCAGAGGCATGTGGGATGGGATGCCAGGCACAGAAGACAGTACTAATGACAGTTTGCCGGAGGGACTTTCAATTGTTTAGTAGATAGTGATAAGGTATTAGGTTGGTGCAAAAGTAATTGTGGCTTTTGACAATGGCAAAAAGACAACACAATTACTTTTGCACCAACCTAATGTAATATGTTGATTCTAATCGAGCATTTATTTTGAAAAAGAGTAGTAAAAGAGACGGTTCCAAGATAGATGAATATTCAACTGTGGGAAAATTATTGTATTAGGGTTCTCCACAGAAACAGAACCAATAGGATACGTGTATGTACACATGCAAAGAGACTTACTATAAGGAATTGGCCCACATGATTATGGAGGCTGACAAGTCCCAAGACCTGTAGTTGGCAAAGTGGAGACCGGAAGAGCCTGTGCTAATGTGGTTCCAGTTGTGAAGGCAGCAGGCTCAAGACCCAGGAAGAGCTGATATTTCAGTTCATGTGTAAAGGCCAGGAAAACAAAAAGAAAAACAAAAAACCAATGTTCCAGCTCAGAAGCGGTCAGGCATGGGGAATTATCATCTTTTTGTTGTATTCAGCCTTCACCTGATTGGATGAGGCCCACCCGCATTAGGGAGGGCCTTCTGCTTTGCTCAGTACCCGGATGCAGGTGTTAAATGCACCCAGAAGGACTTTCACAGACACACCTAGAATAATCCTTCACCAGATGTCTAGGCTGTCTCTCACCTTGTCAGCCTGACACATAAAATCAACCATCACAATCATGAATGCCAGGAATTTACATTAAATTGTAAATAGTTGAATGTAGTGCTTTATTTAGGCAAAAGTCCACAATTAGGTAAAATGTCAGCAAATCCATTTATTAAGGTGACATGTGTCTGTTATTAATCATATCAGTTTGTTCATTCCCCTCTTTGGATGTATAATGGTCTTACTATGTGTCAATAAGTGAATATAAAACATAATATGTTTGGATTTCTACAGGTGTATTTGAATAACAGAATTCTCACTTGGGGGCTCAGCCTCAATTCATATTTACATGCCAAGATAATTGTTGATGTTGTAGAGAGGTGCTTAGTTAAGCATAGAGATGAGCACCACCTAAAATCAAGCTGGCAATAGGACCCTTAGGAATAAATATTTGTGTTCATGGACATTGGTCTAAAGTGGCATCTTTAAACCTACATTTTTTGTGTTTGATAGAAACATAGAGTTATACCTCATGGCAGCTGCCTCATCCATTTCACAAGAAAGGAGAAGAAAATCAGTTCTGGATGGCAGTGCAGGCTAAATGTTCCTTCATAGGAAGTCAAGAAAGTAGTTTTTACAATTGTTAACATTTCTGTGCTTTTCCAAAGACTTGTTCATGTCCTTCTCCAGCAGTGGCAGACACTTGAATAAACGACTCAATTTGGAACATAGCAAATGACTTCCAGTTCTATGAAGAATGGTGGTGCGGATAAATGGGTGGAACACTGCAGGCACCTAGGAAAGAGAGCACCACTTCCAAAATGTTTAGTGAAAATAGCATTTTAGAGCAAACCAGAAATGTCTGATGGGAGGCAGAAGAGTGAGCAACTGCAGCTTTGAAAGAGAGCAGAGTAAAATGCTCCATTCAGCATGTGCCTGAAATCGTTTGTCTGGCAGCTGTACCACCTCTTGCTGTCTGTGACAGCATTGGCGAGGTGTCTGGATTCATTGCAAGTCTCTGGTGAGCAGGGCTGGCACATTTCTTGCCTATGTCCTCTGTTAGGGGTTAGCAATAGACCTCTCAGAAACTCCAGGATGGAGCGTTAAGCTTCTAAATGCGACTATCTTTGCTGACAGAATTGCTGGGATGATTACTGCCACCTCCTTGGTTTTGTGTGTCACAGGCCATTGTCCAGTTATAGTTTTTCTGAGAAGTGAAATTTGGTGTATGTGAGTGGGTGGGTGTGTATCCAGCTCGAAAAGTGGAGCTGCTGAGAGACTGGACTGACAGACAGGTTAAAGGTTTTCTGGTGCCAGACGGCTAGATGAAAGATTTTTTTTTTTTTTATTTGCCCCTCCACCAGCCTAGATACACACTGGCTTTTGTGACTTTGAGTTATTCTCAGATATGTATTCCAAAACTAGCAATATTTATGAAATGATTCCAAGAATTCAGTAGACAAGTCTGCATGGCTCTCAAATCCGTGTCCCCTTCTCTGCACTAATCTTTCTCAATAAAAAGCCAGTTGATAGCTTTTCTTTGCTGAGCTCCAGCAGCCAGTTAGCCTGGTGAGATTGAATAATGTCAGGTAGCCATGTCAGGCATTTGGAAAGCCTGCAGGCAGAAGGCAATAAGAATGGTCTTACTGAACACATAATATTCTACCAGTGTTAAGACATAGATTTATGGCTTCTAGCACAACATTCACTGTCAGCACCTGCTGTGTGTCATAATTGATGTTTTCCTCTGGTTTCCTTGAGCAGTTCTGCCTTAGCTAATGTCATTAAGTTTCAGAACTTTTAAAAGAGTTATTGTTAAATGTGGAGAACTGCTCCTGATTATCTTGGCCATTAGATGACCACGTGAAATGAGATCATAGAAAAATTGCAGGTAATCCATCCACTCACATTCATGCTCTATCTAGATTTATGAAGTCCTGCCCCAAGGCAGAAAAATGCCTCTGGAAAGAGTGCCTAATAGACATTTAGGTGTCTGGATGCCGAATAGATGCATATATGCTTAGCTTCTCTGTTTTGTTATTTCACTTTTGTTTCTAAAAACCTTGATAATATTTAAAAGCAAATGTTCAGAAGGGAATGAAGGTCCTGCCATCAGAACAAGACATTTGGGTGGTAGAAACTCAAGTCCTTGCCAGGTATAATTTGATGTGAACACATGCTAACTCATTAGTATCCAACCGGCACCCATTACTGAGTAGGTTAGAAGTAAGCAAGACCTGGAACAAGACAAAAATCAGAACCATAGGCAGAAAAGGCATAATGTCACATCCTTGGATGTCTGCTATTTAGGTGCAGAACGATGACAAGAAAGATCCATGAGTCTGGGAGAAGCTGGGGACCCTTTTTCTCCATCTTTGTGAGAACCAGCCCTCCATATTCTCCTGTGTCCAGGATTGTCACAGGGTGGTCTCTGGACCAGCAAGCATCAGCACCCTGGAGAATGCAGACTCCCAGGCCCCAACTCAGATGTATTGAATCAGAAACTCTTGAGTGGCAAGACCCAGCAATCTTGTTTTAACAAGTCTTACTGGTGATTCTGATGCATTTTAAAGTTTGAGAACCAATGAAGTATCATCCCCCAACAGAGGTAAAGTGAATTTCACAGAACATCTCTCCATGATTGCAATTCTTAGGCTGAGATGAAGGACAAGAAATGCTGATGTATCTCTGCCCACTGATTTGACAACTCAGGGAGACCAACAGGGTTTAGAAGTTGTTATTATTTTTTTTTTTATTTCAAATGTTTCCTTTTGATTAAAAACTGAAATATCAAAGAATTCTCTAAAAATTCTCTATTAGGACCACACAGAAAATGAAATATGCAGAGCAGCCTGGCATTTGCTTTTGTGCTGTTACCGAGAGTGTTTCTCATTTTGCCATGGCTGAGAAAGAAGGTTGGTGATATGGTTTCGCTGTGTCCGCACACAAATCTCACTTTGAATTGTAATAGTCCCCACGTGTCAAGGGCAGGGCGAGGCGGAGATAACTGAATCATGGGGGTGGTTTCCCCCATTTGGTTCTCATGCTAGTAAATAAGTCTCATGGTAAATAAGATCTGATGGTTTTATAAATGGTGGCTCCCCTGCACAAGTTCCCTCTTATCTACGGCCACGTAAGACAAGACATGCCTTTGTTTCTCCTTTGCCTTCTGACATGATTGTGAGGCCTCCCCAGCCATGTGTCAATGCATTAAACCTCTTTATTTTAAAAGTAACCCGGTCTCAGTTACGTGTTTATTAACAGCGTGAGAACAGACTAATATAGTTGTCAAATTTGGGCGTCCCATTTCCAGTACAGAGAATAGAACTGTTCTCCAGATTTAGAAAGAAAGAGGAAGGTGCCTCAGCCAGATCACCTGGTGTCTACACTTGGAGAAGTTGGTCTGAGCACCATATCACATCTGCTGAATGAAGTACAAATCAGCTACAGTCCTCATGCTATCTTGAAGATTACTATGCAAAAATTGTCATAGCTATGGCTTAAAACTCTAAACTACATTCTGGGAGTTAATTACATGATAGACCTAGACGCTTTTAAGAGATTGTGTATTTCTTTGCATCTGTGTAATTGCACCATTAGTTCAACAGCTTCATTTAATACACATTTGAGGGCCTATTACGTACAAGCTGACATTCCTTAATTATGTTCTCCTTGTGTTGCCTCTTGGCCTTCTGTCTGTGACCATCCTGTTTAAAGAAACTTAGGGAAGAAAGAAGATAAATATTCACTTTCCTTTTCCTGGCTATAGAAGCATCATGTTCGGTCACTCATTTTGGTGGGAGCTGAGTGCACTCTTCCAGCCCTCAAAAGCAGTTAGGTTAACTTTTCTGATGGCCCAGTGTTGTCTATGTTGAAATTCCATGTCTCTAAAAAGAAATGGAAATGTTTCCTTTGTGGACTGACCTATTCAGGAATTTCATAGGGCCTAAGAACATTACAGAGGGAGAAGCTCAGCTGTGCACTGAATTTCTCAACTTGAAGTCACTGTCTTAGATTGGGAGTAAACTGAAAATTGTTTTGAAAACCAAATTGAAAGCAGCCACTTACTTACAGTAAGGGTTGAGGAGGGTATGTTGGATAAGTCCCTTATGAAAGGGACCCATAGAATCACTGTAATTTTGCAATTTGTGGATCTATCCTGTGTTTTTATGTAAATTGTGTGTGTGTGTACCATGTGACTAATATCTGCCTTATAGGGAATTGGATAGAATAATTACTCAAGCAATTCAAATGGATAACATTTGGCTTGAGTTCTCATATTTTGACTGGCTGTTTGCCTGCCTATCTAGTGAACTTTAAAAGAAAATGTTCTAACAGGCTTGGAACTGAGTTTGCAAAGATAGGATTGGCCAAAGTTAGTATTGCTTGCAGCTCCCAGTAATTCAGTTCAGAAGATGACTGACCTCTGGCATGAGGGATGAAAGACATAATGAGGGAGAGTCAATGGCATCAGAAAAGGGAGAAATGCTTTGACAGCTATTAGGCTGGTGCAAAACTAATTGGTAATGACAAAACCTGCAATTACTTTTGCACCAACCTAGTAATTGCCGTAGACTTCGTGAAACCAGAAGGAGCCAGGAAGAGAGCTTATGGGGAGCCATGTGGCTCATGCCACAAACTGGAATAAACACAGAATCAGATCAAGGCAATCACCTCCACCATACTTTTACAGAAAATTTGAATTTGTTTTTTTATTTACTTAAGAACTGGATTTGTTGCTAACTCCTTTCCCTCAGTGCTTCCCTCTCACCCATGCATTTCAGTGAAGAAGATGTTTTCACTGCATATAAGAGATGACAAAATTTGGATTTCTGTAGACTCCAGCTGTCTGGTTATGTAAATGATGAGCATACACTGTACTGTATTTTCCAAAAGCATGTTTGCAGCTTATATAGCTAAGTGTTAAATTAATTTCAGAACTTATTTAAAGAATGGTCCTTTGGGCATGGCTGGTGAATGGTTGCATAGAAAAATACACTTAAAGGAAGAGCAACAAAACTGTAGAAAACGTCTGTCTCGGCTAGGCGTGGTGGCTCACGCCTATAATCCCAGCACTTTGGAAGGCCGAGTCAGGTGGATCACAAGGTCAGGAGATCGAGACTATCCTGGCCAACGTGGTGAAACCCTGTCTCTACTAAAAATACAAAAATTAGCTAGGCGTGGTTGAGTGTGCCTGTAATCCCAGCTACTTGGGAGGCTGAGGCAGGAGAATAGCTTGAATCAGGGAGGTGGAGGTTGCAGTGAGCCAAGATCCTGCCATTGCACTCCAGCCTGGTCACAGAGCAAGACTCCATCTCAAAAAACAAAAAAAAGAAAATGTCTGCCTCAATTAGGAAATGCTCTTTGATATTCAAGTCAACTGTGTTAGAAACCAAAAAATTCATATATCCTCTCAAGTAGAGCCACCTGATTTTTATACCTGTATAATCGAAATATCTTCACACATTACCTCCTGTTGTCTTTATTCTATTAAGAAACAAACAGACTCTCTTCAAAATCACATCTCTGGGAAGTTTTTATTTTCTAGTCCTAGCTTTCTAATGCAGAAATATTGCTTCACTTTGATAAATAGCTTTATCTTTTTCAAACTACTTTCATGTAAGTAATCCCGTCTGATTCCCAGATCAATGGTTGAGGTTGACATACGCCCATTTTACAGATGGGTAAACTGTGGTTCAGAAAATTGAAGACTCCTTAAATTGTACAGTGGGTGAATAGCAGGGCCCAGATTCATATCCAGGACTCTTGTCCCCACCTCCAGCAGTATTTTTCTTTGTGCAGTGGTGCCTTTTTTTTAATCACCTCAGGGGTGACCTCTCCTGTCCCAAGACCCTAATGTTCCTCAGGGCTGCTCACTCTCTCCCCCTCCTCTGATTACAGTTCTGAAAAATCATTTTATTACTGTTATTACACAGCTGACACTCATTTTATACTTAAGTATTGCCTCAATCTGTCTTTAGTATTTTAAGTCTTTTAATTTCTAATTGTGGAATAAGTAATTTTAGGAACTATATTAGAGATGGGGACAGCCTTCAGAAAATCCCGATCTGTGGAGCTCCACGTGTTAAGCAGGAACCTAATTTATTTGGCGTTAGGATGACTTAGAGGAGCAGGAGGTTAAAGAAGGATTCATGGGTTGCCTGAGGCTGCTGGAGCCCTCGTGAGGGTTTGTTGGAGCAAATGAACTTGAGACTTTTCAACTTGCTGCTGTTAAGCCTGCTGCCTGCCAGCTCAGGTTGATATGTGTTTTGGTTAATAATTAAGATAAACCTATTTTTGCATAGCTAATAGCTACTGCTCTGTGATTACTAGCTCATATCTTCGGTCCCAAGTAAACGTTTATAAATACTTTGAAGACATCTCAGTGAAATTTAAATTTCCTTATAAAACTTCATTTTAAGAATAACGGGCATGTATGCTATGCAGGAAATACTCATAACCATGATCAGTGTTTCTGTGAGTGAGATCCACATGAGTTACAGTGGTCCTATTTGCATAATAAATGTTTAGCAGGAAGCATTTGCATATTACATTATGAGGCTTCCTTTCTGGCCTTCCTGTATAATTTATCACAAACCTTGTTAGAAAACATTTGCACCAAAAACATCCTTGCACAAAACAGCACAGGTAAAAGAGGCTTCCTCCCCTTGCTTTTCTTTTTCAAATTTTGGTTTTTCCTAGGAGTGGAATTGGCATATTTCTGGCCCTGTTTCCAGGAAACCATAGGTAGAAGTGAGAGGATCTCGTATTCCCAAAACCATGGCAACCCCAGAGGGATTCAAGATTTTAGAACTGCTGTGGCGTCCTGGGTCCCTGACAACGAAGCACCAGGTCTTCTGAGTCACCAAATAGCGCGGTGGTTCTTTATCTTCCCTACTGTCATCCAGAACAGTCGTGTGGGTTCACAAAAGATGCACAGGCGAAGTGGCCACTTTTTGCATCTAAGTGTGGATTTAAATGTGTATATTCTCTGAAAAGTCATCTGACTCCATTTGAGATTCTCCGAAGTCTTATTTTAGGAAATTACCTCAGTTAGATAACAAATAAATATTATTTTGTTCTCAAAATTCCTAAGAGTTTAATTTCTGTATCACTTCTCTGTAGGATACTTGTCAACTCTGTCCAAAAGGAAAAACTAGATCTGAGCTCCTCCCTCTCAGTGTTAAACAGCATCACTGCCCCCAGATGATTATGCCTTGCACAGTTTATCTAAACCAGCCTCTCACTTGCTGATTCTGAGTCTCAGGGGTAGGGCCTAGGAATCTGCAGTTTCACAAGTGCCAGTGGTTTTTATGATCAGATGAGTTGGGTAATGGACCTGTTTCATGAACAAATATTTGTTACATAAATACTACCTTCGGTTTTCCCCATTAATATATGCTCCTCAAAGCACTTGCTACCTGCATTCTATCTCTAATATTGGAACATTCTTTATCATTATTATTATTGTTATTATTATCTTCCTTTTTACAGGCAGGTAAGAAAATGACATGCATCAGATCGTGTCCTTTCCAAAAATCTGGGAAACAATCCAGAGAAGCCTTATTTATTTACTAATGCCCTTTACAAATTACAAAGTGTTGCGAGTTATTTTTACAATTAGGAAACATTCTCGAATCAGTCATAGTAAATAGTTGTTCTCTTTTTCAAATGAAATTAAAGCACGGCAAAGTCAAGTGACTTTCCTAACAGTGCCCAGCAAGCCATTAGGTTGTAACAGATCCAAAAGGAGATGTCTGACCACTGTTCATCCCGATTTAACAAGCAGAAAAATACTGGAATTGATCAAGTGTCTGAGCCACCTTGGTTGAGATCCGCTGTTGAAAGCATGGAGATAGCTAACAGGATGAATCAGTGGGAGGGGCCTCCAGGTTAGAGAGTCAGTACTGAATCCACTCTTGACCACTGAGGATTTAATTCCAAACATCGGAATGATAACATTGGATAGAAAACTATATGTTAAATTATTTCATACATTGCAATTGTTTCTGGAGGTAGAGATTCTTATCTAATAGTTAAAAGATATTAGGAGAGGAATCGATCTTTTTTTATTCATTTAAATTCTTCTTAGTAACTGCCTTTCTGCTTGGGCTGGGAGATGTCTTCCAGTTTGTGTTGCTGTCTTTATTTTTAAAGTGACAGCACATCTTTACCTATTTTTTAGGGTCCACTGAAGTCCTGAGAAATATTTCTGTGTAAATTATTCCTGAAATCCCTATGAAGTATTTGCAGTTTGGCTGCTGTGTGAAGAATGGAAAATCGACTGAAGTGGCATTGTGTTGGAGTTAGTGCCTGTGTAATCACATGCTAATGCAGCTGCCCTGCTACCAGCCCCATATCACAGCTTCCTCCTACCACTTACCCTAAAATTGCAGAGGATCAGCTGTGTACAGTAGGAGGTCAGCAGTTCAGTTCTGCACAATGCAGAATAAACCACTGAGAAATCAATAAACAGCAGCTGACAAAACTAACTATGGGTAAATTAAAGGCTGACAAAGAAGGTCGGGGAAAAGTTTGATCTTTCAGCTTAAAAATCTTAACAGAAAAATCCACTTTTTGTTTTATATTTTAAAATAAAAGGTCTTATTGTTTTTCTGAATAGATAATTAAAGAATGAAAGGAAAAAAGTGTTCCCCATCCTAGCTTTTGAATGCCTTGGTTCAAAACTTAAATAACTAATGATGCTATTTATTTGTACTTTTGGTCATGTATGTTTTAATAATGTAGTTGGTTGACAGAGAAAAAATAATGAATTGTTCTCTTTGACTTCCTGTAGCTTTGAATGTTAATTTTTTTTTCCTTTTCTCTAAACTTTTTGGAGGCTTGCTTGAAGAAATGTGTTGTTGCTGGAAGCCCTGACTCCTTTGTGCTTAACTTCATGGAAACATGCACGTACCTAGGGATCCATACTGACCTTACTCCCTCCAAACACCGTAATTGTAGTGCAGATATTATTTAACAGGCATAGGAATATGAGAAGATACAAGAGCTGAGTCTTGACTACTCAGCATTCAGAGTCTAGAAAGAGAAACCCTAAGTAAAGATTAAGTGCTTAATAACACTGTAAGGAGGCTCAAAATCTGGTGGCTGAAGGTCTTGCCTTGCAGCCAGTTTTATGCTCAAGCCTGCAGAGGAGATGCTTTAGTTACCAGGCCACAGGAGAAGGCATCACAGAGGGTTGGAAACGTAGGCTGAGTTTTGAAGGGCAGGCAGTTCTTAAGTAAGCAGGGAGGAGAGAGCAAGGACATTGCAAACAGAGGAGCTTCTCCAATACAGCTTGATCTTGTGTGCTGGGTGAGAATTAACAGTGCTGTCTATAAGGTGTGGAGTATGATGCCTGGTTCGTGAGGTGCTCAGTTGATATTAGCTGTCATTCTGAAGGATGTGGATAAAAGACGAGGCTTCGGGAGACAATGAATAAGGCAGTTACACCTTCTTAGTGTCCATAACTTTTTTTTTTTTTTAATGCTGGAAGCCTGTAAGAGCCAGTTACCTACTTAAGTTAGAGTCCTGGTTTTGCCAGCAACTAGCTAAGAGACTAAATAAGTCACTTTTTGCTTTACACCTCACTTTTCTTTTATGTAAAGTGTGTTGGTTGGACTAAATGATATCTAGCTTACCTTTCATTTGGAAATACAGTAAATTTACTTTGCTATAATGAATGAGAGAAACAAGAACTGGAAACAGTAAACTATTTCCCCTTCTTTTCCCCTGAGTTTTTTTTTTTTTGATATGAACTGTAATACCTACTTGAATGTAAACTTACTTTACATTCCTACTAATAGTAAGACACAAAATTATTTGGGAATTACAACTTAAGAACAGATGTATAGGTTAGGATCAGATGGGTATTTCTTATATGTAAATATCTGTTCCATCGTGAAGTAAATGAAGTAGAAAATCTTAGAATATCTACTTTTAGAAGTGTTTTATAGTATTTGTGATTTCTGTAATGTGATGTTATGTAGAAACACAAGTACATCCTAGGTGAGGTGACTTTTTAGGATGCCTTTGTGATTTATAGCTCTTTGTTGTCTTCCTTTTTCCTAATAACATTATAAAATTAATTTTTAAAAAATCTCTTTGATCAAGGCATATCCCTTCTCAAAAGCCTTTGGTGACTTTTTGTCTCCCAGGAAAAGTACATAAGTATTGATCTTTTTTTTTTTTTGCCAGGTTCCCCTTCTTTTCAGCGTTATCTCATGCTATTTCTGTACCCATCAGTATGATTGACTACCAGACCTCAGAAATATCCCATTCCCACAACTGTTGGGGTTTTGTTGTTATGGCCTCACAACCTGCCCAAACCTTGTCCATTCTGAAAGACCCAGTTCAAGAAAGACGATTCACCACGTTGAAAACAGCAAGAATTGAGAAGCAAATATTAAAATGTTCATATTGTGACTGCCCAGGCTGGGTGGTAGCACAGGAGTGGGGCAGATGGATAAGGAGGTTGGAAGAACCCACTGACTTGGTAACAAGGGAGAGAGAGAGACAGCCTTGCACATGGGAGGCTGAGGTCAGGGAGGGTAAGATCTGAATGTAAGGAGGTGGCATACTTTGAGACTGAAGGTGCCTTTGAAAACCAAAGGTAAAAAGAAGAAGCAAGGAAGGGATGTAGGATTCTTTCAGCCAGATTCACCTTTAATGTGGCTTGTAGAGATACAAAGATTATAGACTGTGGGAGATAAAAGATAGGAGAAGGATGTGAGCTTGAGGATAGGTTCATTGGGAATATGTTTGGATGTCATGAAGATAATTTGACAACAGGATCTCCTTGAATGTGGCGTAAAAACAAATATAAAGCAAAACATGTAACAAACAATGATGACCCCAACCCAAGACCCTTTCCTGTAATTCAGGATATTTAGGATGAGGAAGATATTTTGATTTAAGAAAATCTAGATTGGAATAAAGGGAGTATCTGTTCCCAACAGAACAGGCTTTCCCAAAAGAGGGACTGTTAGGACTTGAAGAGCAGTAAAGGATTTGATTTGGGTTGAAATTATACAAGGACAGTTAGAAGAGAGTAGATAACATATGCTCAAGGTTGGAAGGTAGATAGGAGACAGATGTTGGCAATGGAAAACCCCAGCTGAAATATCAATGTCCCAAACTTCTGAAACAGGACCCAATTGCTGGGAGGGTGCAGGCAAGCAGGGACTCTCTTCTGGAGAGGAAAGACTGATAGGCACACTTTCTGATGATCATTCTTCAGAGCCATCCATCTCTAGCCCTCTATGCCAGTCACAAACTCTTCATGGTTTCACTACATCCCCCTGTTTCTTTTAACCCATATTTAGGCTCATTTAAATGTTTGATCATTTTTAGTTCTGATACTTATTCATTGCTCTAAATCACTCTTTGACCAAAGCAAACTGTTGTAGCCTGGAGGGGACTTTTGCAGAAATATGAAACATGTTACAATGATTCCCTACTGTAGTCTTTCCAGCCTAGCTTTCCAATGCAAAGGCAGACTTTAGAGTTTCACCCTTTACAGCTATTAGGAAATAACTGCCCAAGAAAATTATCACAGGTAATGTGTAGGATGTGTGGTGGCTAATTAGCTCAACTAGAATATCAAGAATGAAGCTCAAGGTATCATGTTTATAACATATCTAAAGACAATTGATGTTAACTGTGCCTTTTAGAAGGAATCATTCCTTCACCTTTAAAAGCAAAAATATGCATTTATTAGTACTTATCTTAAAATCTTTTCTAGTAACATGACCAAATTATAGGTATAGAAATAAGTATAAGATGAAATGTTTCCTTGCACATTTTTTCCTTCTCATAGTTCATCCCTCCTTTTTGCATAGACGAAAACCAAGATTTATTGTCACTGTGGTTTTCCTTTGTGTTTCTGGTCACTCTCTAGCGGACCCATCTTTGTGGTCACAGTTGCTCAGGTTGCAGATACACCACTGGGAAGCATTGACCTGTAATACTTGAAAACTGTAGTGAATTCTCACCTCTTTCAAAATGGTAATTAGACCTCTAGTAGTTTATATTTTTAAGATACGTAGTTTCCTTTGTTGATTCCATACAACTTTGGAAAATAGTACATCTGCTTTTATTTTAAACTTAAAGTTACTTTAGAAATGCCATTTTTGTTTCCTGAGACTCTAAAGAATTTTCATTTCTGTGACAGATTGACAGGCTGTGAAGATATTCTCTAGAATGGTAACTTGGCATCTGCCAGGACCTTCCTCTGGCTTTCTCCAGCCTTCTAATTAAAATCATGCATCAATGAAGGACGGGGTACCTTGTGAGAAATGTGTTGCTAGGCGATTTTGTCACTGCATGAACACCCATAGCATGAACATACACACATCTCTGTGGTGGTGGAGCATACTGCACACCCAGTTCACATGGTGTTGCCTGTGGTTCCTGGGCTGCCAGAACAATAACATGTGACTATACTGAATACTGAAGGCATTTGGAACACAATGGTAATTATTTGTGTATCCAAATGTATTTAAACATAGAACAGGCACAATAAAAATTAGATGTACCATCTCATTTGGGAACACCATCATTTGTGTGGTTCATGATTATACAGCACATACCTGCATATATAATATATAACATATTAATATAATATGTTATAATATATATTATATATAATATATTATATATATTGTATTATATATAAATAAATCATATATATTATATATAGTATATTATATATGTATATGTGTATATAATATATGTTATATATAATATATATTATATTACATACAAATAAATCATATATTATATATGATATATAATATATATCATATATAACATAGCATTATATTATATATGATATATACAGACATGTGCTGTATAATGATGAATCACACATATGGTGGTTCATC